>VCAZ01000056.1:0-562500 GCA_005784505.1 Bagarius yarrelli | reverse complement strand
TTAGCTCTCATGACAGACTACGCAGGCTGCAACCGTTCAGTAGACCGTGTGCATGTGTGGCTAATTCAGAATAAATATTGGCACTGAAAACATCCTGCATAAAGTGTAACCCAATAGCAATGAAATATAAAAAATAAACATATTTAGTGTGTCGATGGAGAAAGAAAGATGAATGTTAGTGAATACAATCCAATATTCTTTCTTCAGCCTTTCTTTCCTTTTCTTCTTTTTTCTCTTTCTGTATTTCCTTTCTGCTTCTCCTGCTCACTAACGCAGAGGGTTTTTTTTTTTCTTCCCCCTGTCTAACTAATTCACTGAAAAGACTCCTCGCATGTCATTTCCACTTTTAATTTAAAAAACGAGGCCTCTTGACTCGAGCTAATAGCTTTTCCTCAAGGGCATAATTCAATCTGTAATGTCCACGATCAAAGTCGCCGTGCATTATTAGAGTCTGGGAGCAGGCAAGGCGCCATCGAGGACCAGAAGCAGCCGCCATTTATTTTCAGGGCCTGTAGTAAACAAATATGGCAAAGCTCTAGATCCTGTCAGGAGCTACAAAGAGCCACGGTCCATGACTCGGAGGAATGACCACGGTGTCCATATGGCCGGCGTATATCAGGAGGGTCTGGCGTTGGAGTGCGCTTTAAGAAGTTTAGCAGCATGTGGCAGCGTCCTTCAACATCATATTTATTGTTTTACAGCAGGCTTTCCGCCCACAAAGACAGGCAGAGCACATGGCTGTGGTACACAATGTGCTAATGGTGGCCACTCCAGAGTTTTTTTCTTTTTCCGCTGTAAACATCTTCAAACGATGAGACAAAAACGAGGGCTTTTCTCCTCCATTTCCATCGTTCCACCTCATCAGAACACTGCTGAGAAAGCCACTCTCATTCCTGTGCAACTTTTCTTTCCGCGATGAAACAGCCACTAATGCGAGTACCGCAAGCTGAAAGTGCAGCGAGATTTAACTGAACGATGAGCTCATGCGGTTGTGTAATAACGGTTTGGGGCTGTAACCGCACTCCTCCGTGTGGAAAGCATGAACGGATCAGCGTCCGAGGTGAAGGTATAATCTTTTAAAACACGCATCATCAAAAGTTACAGGAAAGAGTTTAGCACAAGACAAGCTTCCCTTCTCGATCGTTGTCATGTGATCCCGTGGCCCGGTTTAAAAGTTATTTTATTTAATTAAGAGAAAAACCAAAAAAAACGAGGTAAATGAAGTACAGAGAGGGAGTCTGGTTCTGCTGCCACTTACATTAACAACTCAATGTCAATAAAGAGCTCAACAGAACAAAATGTCTTAATGCCTGACGTTCTAAGAGAAGAAACACAAAAGGAGACGAGGACTCGATCATAAGACAGAGCTTTTATTCACAGACGGAGGGAAAGAAAGAACATGCTCTTTATTCAGAGCTGGAATCAAGTCAGCACAATTGCCTTAACAAGCCCATCTAGCTAAAGTTTGTTGTAAATGTCTTGAGATTTCTTGTAAGTGAGCCAGCAAAATTAGAGCAACCATAAATTTACTATATCTACAATCTACATACTGAATACAAACCTTTCTAATAAAATATGGAACAGTCTGTGCAGATGTGCAAATAATCTCTATTAGTCAAATACACCCATAATGCTGGCTGGGGTATTTTTGCAGGTGGGCTAATCAGATTAAATAATACGGTAAAGCTTAATTTAATCAGAGTATTAAAAGTTCTAACTATGATTAATTACTGCACAGAATGATTAAAAGTTTAATTAACGGCTCTGTTAAAAATGAAGGTGAATATTTATGATTACACTCTTGATTACACATTTAGTTAAAGATGTAGAGAAATGTGTGCAAAGAAAGCATATCATAAAAATTCAATGTGATAAAATAAAGTCTTTCAGTGTGTTTGTGCTACAAACCTGAGATCAGACATAGATTACTGACATAGGAAGCAGTGTACGGCGGTCTGGTGCAAAGTTTTTTGCATTTTTTCCCCACAGTTATTGTTATTAAAACAAGCTAGTTGCTCTTATTACTTATAATTTCCCTCATTATACTAAAAAATCTGAGAAAAAACAATCACTTTTTCATTTGGACTTTTACAAACATTAAACTGGTTTCCATCCTAATCTAAAAAGAATCTTTTCAAGGTTTACGAAAGAAAATCTACTTGGGTTTGTTTCCATTAAGTTGTACAAGCGGCTAATGGCGCTATTGCTAACCAATGGCAAATAAAACAAGGCAAGAATCAATGAAGGGGAAACAGTCGATTAATGTTTTAAATATTAAAAAAACCTGTTGTTCTCATCACTCGTTTCTAGAACAATACTTTAAAATGCAAATTAGCACAGGGGGACGCAAACCCCATCATATCCTCAATATCTTCTAATCGATCATGATTGTTTTTCATCACCATCATGATGTAATTACCATAAACTAATACGTCTTAAAATCAAAAAAGAGATCAACATGCATGACCGCCTCAGCCATTCCTCTTTCCACCCCTGTGGAGTTTAGCATTTTAGTGTTCATTTTTTTTTTTTTTTTTTTGGGAAATCACAAATGAAGATGAAGCGGAACACAAAGATAATGCGGTTGACTGAACGATCATTGTCTTCCAGTCCAAACCAGATAAATGAAGCAAGCAATGGATAAGTAATTGTGGGAAACTGGCCTGAAGTCAAGCATTGCACAAATGAAGCTCTATGATATTCCTGAAACACAGTGCTTCTGGGACTAAACCGACACACTATTCATGATCACATGAACACACAGACACCACAACACAATGCCTTAGATTGAGAGAACTTCTCCAGGTCAACATAACATCTCAAGAATCAGCGTCTTAAAGTGGCTTAAAATAACTTAGAGTTAGTGGAAGGAGGAGTTTCTCCGAAAATAAAATCGTAGCTACTTATTATACATGATGTTATAGCATATGCGTTTAAAGAAAATGATCCTATCCTATCCGCTAATATGTAATGAAGCACAGAGAAAAGAAAGTCTTTGAAATAATTGATTACAGCAAGCTAAAAATCCTGAAGGAATGAAATGAATGCAGTGAGGGAGGATACAACGTGAAGCATGCTGGAATGAATTGGAAAATAAAACTCACCATGGAGTTTTAATGGAAAAACATCCTGCCCCAAAGAGGTAGGGTCTTCATGACGAGAGAGATACACACACATACATGAAAAAACCATTAATGTCCAATCAACTGGGCAAAAACAGTCAGCATAGAGCATTAGACAATTACACACTGAGGAGATCACAGAAGATCAGTTATAAAAATATATTTTTTTCGTTTTTTTACCAAATGATGTGATTTAATTCTCTTGTGAAGAAGTAAATGGATAATAAAACTGTCAACCAGAAATGAATTTTTTTTTTTTTCTAAAAGCATTGATGAGAAAAAAAAATCCAGTCCACCATCCAGTCCAGAAATAAAAAAATAAATAAATTTGTTGTTAGAAGTGTTTTCCCATCATTTTAAAATAACTTTTTAATAAAATTTCATTATAAATCGATGTCAACATTTGCCTGGTATCTTCAACTGTCCAGCTCAATGATGCTCTAATCTGCATTATTCTGCATCATATCCACTGTGCAGTTCCAGATAACTGAATATTTGCAGCCATAGTAAGCAGGTCTAGAGTGTTTCCAAGTAAGATGTCCTTTATGGTATAACTCCATACACGTTAGTCATTTGTTTTTCGTACTGAAGGAGAGTTATGGAACAGCTGCTATTTCACCATGTGTGCTCAACCAGGTGTGAATGGAGAACTTGATTATCAGAGACCAGAGCTGACTGATAAAAGCATAACAAAGCTCCATGATTGGTTCAGGAGGCTGCAGGACTGGTCCTCAACAACCTCTTTACCTCAGGTACTTCAGACAAACTGCCTCAGTTATTGTCCAGCTGTTACCGGATAAATGGAAAAGTATGTGTGTGTTTTGCAGGTCCCCATGGAGGATCCTGTGGTTTGAGTTGAATGTTTATGGTGGTAACACAAGTGATCATTTTGACAGGGGGTTTAAACAGGAAAAAAAATAAATTCTATATTTAGAAGTCAGACAAACCATTAAAACAATTGTCTTTAAAATAAAAAATAGAAGGGCTAAAGACTGAGAAACAGCTTTTAACACACTCTGGTTATTTATTTAACTGACAGACCCACCCTCTCTATTTTTATTGCCTGTTGTGTATAACCGATCAGATGTGTTACTGAGGAAGAGAGAGAGAGAGAGAGAGATGCCAAGAAACACCTTTTGATACTTTCAGAAGATAAGCAATTTCTAAAATACTTAAAATGAGCTCATGTGGTAGCATATAAATATCACCTGATGCTCTTGATCTGTATCTACATAATTCGTTCATGCCATCCATATACATACATACATACATACATCCCACCAATTACATTTGAATGAATCACGAAAAATCACGAGTCCATATATTATTCACAATAAATTACATTAATGTTTAAACAGATATTTTACACTTTTATCCACTAAATAAGCTCATTTCAAATTCAATGCCTGCTATAGGTCTTAAAATAAATTTGGCACGGGGGCAACCAAGGGCTAAAAATAAATACATTTTAAAGAGATTAAGCTGGGAGAACATTTAAGTAACCGACTGAGTTAATTGGCTAACACGATTAGCTATAGAGGGATGTCTTAGAGAGGCAGAGTCTTAAAGAAGTAAAGAAGGGCAGAGGTTCTCCAATCTGTCAATGAGTGCATAAAAAGATTGTAAAATACTTACAAAACATTCGTCCTAAACTTCAATTGGCAAAGGCTTTGCAAAGAGACTTTACGGTTCGAATAATTGTTTAGTTATTATACTGACTGCTGTCAATAAAAGAGACACATTAACGCAAGACATCTACATGGAATTATTTAAATTTATTAAAGTACTAATACACGTTTAGTATGTTAACGTTACTTTAAGCATTAACACGTACCTAACATTAACCAAGATTAATAAATACTGTAAAGACATCTAATGCTTGACTCTTTTTTTTTTTTCCACCCACAATAGGAACAAAAAACACATCTTCATGTAGCCAGCCTAACATTTTAGAAGTACTATCAGCGTCAAGAAAATACAACTATTATAAAGTATTACTAAATAGTTTTTATTTCACTTATCTTTCGAGGTTACTTGTCATTTATAGTATAGATTAGGTATCGATACAGACATATTAAATTCTGTTATCATACCAAAGCCAAAATTATGGTATCGAGCCATCGCTGTGTGTGTGTGTGTGTGTGTGCAGGTTGACAAGTGTATAAACACACAAACACACAATAGCCTGAGCACCTGGTGTGTCCCACCTCCATCCTGCCAACAGGGATCGTTCATACAGCACTAAGTGCGTGTGCTCAGAGCGTTATTCAGACACACACTGTGCGAAGGCCAGCGCTGCCTCTCTGACAGATGACTCTTTACTGCTCCTTCACGGTCAGTGTGGGCAACAGCGAAGCAGGTCGGGTGTGAGAGGTTTCCCGACCTGCACCCTGCACCGCTCTGCTACGAGGTTGCTCCCGTCAAATATCTACTACTTCCGTTTACAGCACAGGTCTTAGGCATGTCCCTTTACCCCTTACATATACAGCCACGGCTTTGTGATCTACCACAGTTACAGGACACGAAAAGACACCATGAATAAGAGGACGAGAGTGTAAATAAAACGCACCTGAGCAAAAAAATGCAGAGAAAGTATGTGTGTACACAGCCTAATATCCAGCAAAAGTGGATTAGAGAGGAATTAGCCGGGGCTAAAGGAAAGGATGGATACGTTCCCCAAACATTTGTATAGAGATACGTAAAGAAAAAAAACCCACACACACTTTTCTTAATGGGCGTAACTGTAGTTATAGCTATTGTTGTGGAATGTCTGCGAGTTTATGAGTTTATTCCTGTTATCACTTCCTGCATATCCCTCAGAACCTCTCGCGTTTCCTTTACTGATTAACTGATAAGACAAAAAGATCAGGGTTGCCATGTTACTGAGAAACCTGAAAGCACAGTATCTTCTGCCCTGGAATCGTAACCATTTATTTTTAAAGTATTATTATTTTTTTGTTACATTATGAGTTTATAATTAAAAAAGTGAGTTAAAAATAAGAATTTATCAGAAAAGAGAACAATAAAAGAAAGCCGAGATTTGGATTATAGCTTCAACTTCATTAAAGCTGCAGGTAGAGAAAATAAATCAACATTTTCCAAACTACAACTAGGGAACAAAGATATTTACATTTCACACATTTCTGGCAGACTCCCTTATCCAGAGCCACTTACATTTATGCTTTTTTTTAGTCTATCTGAGCAGCTGATGGTTAAGGGCCTTGCTCAGGGGCCAAGCGGTGGCAGCTTGATGGTGCTGGGAATTAAACCTACATCTTAACTATTAGGCACCAACTTCCCAGAATGGAACTAAACACTGGCAACTATTAATAATCAATTCTAGGAGTATTAATTGAAAAATCATGCCTTTCCATGAGTCTACGTGTAGCTACAATAACGCAGGAGACTCCAGTCCTCCAGGCAGGGCACATCATGTCCGTGTTATTCCCTTTGCCTGTTCTTCGGCTCAGTCACTCGTTTCGTTAATGGATTTCCCATTCAAACTTTTCATTTAAATAAAAATAAACACTTGGAATAAATCGCAATTTTGACGAGCCGGTATGGAAATGCTTACTGCAGTCGTTGATACGTTGGACTAGTCTGTAAGGTTGTGTTCATATTACACAGAGGTGATCCGCAAGCTCGACGGGGATTATTATACCTGAACGATGAGTAGAAAAAAAAAGAACAACATGAAGGACAAAACACCGAGCCGGGTTTGCATATCAGTCGAACTATAAGCACCAAGAACCCGTCCGGACAGCAGATGCAAACTCGTTCGTGCTTGTATGAAAACTGACACCGTTTGCATGAAATAAGCGACAAGTCTCACTTTCACCTTTTTTTTTTTTTGTCTTATTGTCTATTCACAAAAAAAATATATTATAATAATAATAATAATAATAATAAACCACACTCATAGCAGGACACGGTATTGTGCACTGACCAACACGTCCATTCAAATTTCAGGGAGACTGAAGGGAAATTTACAGATGGGATTTGCTGAAGGTACAGAGGTGGCACATCCGACTATGCTCAATAGAGACAAGTGAAAAATAGTAGTAAACATCCAAACAAATAAACAAACACTTACTGATGGAGTGTTATTCATAAAAAAAAAGCTTATTAAAGGCTTAGTAATCAGTTCCAATGATAGAGAAAATAGGAATGCATTAATGTGTCAGAGATACTAAAAGATTTTACACTTATTAGATTGGATGGAGTTTCCAACTCGAGCCACTAGTCAGGAGTTTTCGGAACAGCATTTGAGGGAACTCACCCGGTGCGTTTGGTGAGGGTGCCCAGAGTCATGGGCTGTTTAATCTGAGCCAGTGGCAGCACCACCGTCAGGCTTGGCAGAGGAGACAGACGCGGATTCCCCATGTTGTTGTTGGTGAAGTTGTTATAGGACTCCTGGTTGGTAAGTTTGACTGCAAAAAGAAAAAGAAAGAGAGTTAGCATCTGATTTCTTTAAGCTACAGTAGGATTTAGATCTTCTCTTTGTATGTTTTTAAGTTAGATCACTAGGTCTGGTTCTGCAATAAAACATTAGGCTTAAATAGGCCACAAAATTGGCCAGATAGTTTTTTTTTAATTGGTTGGGTCAGTGTATATTAGATATTTTTACATGTTTTTTGCTTGTACTAATGATAAAATTGAAATACATTGCAATATGATGCAATTTAAAACCACCTGCTGAGAAATGTGAGCGTATTATCTTCACATGTCACAGTCACACTGACGGACAAATTGTAGATTTAAATTTGGTTACATTTCCATAACAGATAATATCACAATAACCGCAAAAGATAATGACATCCATCCTAATCTCCAATTTTTGGACTGCATCCCACACGACATTCTACATTGTTATATATCAAATTATCTAAGTGGTGTCAATACTTGATGAGCAAATTATTTTGTGGGCAAGATGTGCTGTGGGACATGGATTGTCATTAAATGGACAGACGAGTGGGTAAAAATTCCAAATCTTTTCTGTTTGGTTTCTAAATAAATGTGATATCAACCTCTGCTGTGATTTACTAACACCCACAGCATGTGCGCGCACACACACACGCACACACACTTCTCTCAGCCCAACTCTTTAGAGTCCAGCATAGGCCTGATTAAGGCTAACTGGATCAAGATGCTACACTACAGAGGCTTGCGTTAAATCAACTGCAATCACCAGGCTTGCTTAAATTACCACCACTCGTCAGAGAACCCCCTCACAAAGAGAGGAACCTACACAAAGGGGCTAGGACATATAATCAGATCCTACAGGTTCTCTTTTTAATCTTTTGGCAAAATCTATAAGAATTACACAACTATCTTCAAATAAAAGTGTACAGCAAAGTGCACAAGCCTGCTGCACATGTGTGGTCCGTCAGTCAGTCAGTCTGTCCGTCCGTCCATCTCTGTATGGGGTATAGACACAGATTGAGTCTCAGCTGTGCTAACTGTCCATGTAGCCATAGTAGTATTAGTGACATCAGACACTAATGTTAGATAAGTAGGTGTGGGGTTTAGTCTGTGTTCCAGGGGTTCTGTCAGAGTTCCAGGGGTTCCGTCAGAGTTCCAGTTCACCCTAAACTCGAGTCAAAATCAGGGCTCTGTGCTGAACACTTGTGTCTGTTCCCACCAACCACAATACAATAACAATTATGTCTCCATAGAGCTTTGAGCACAGGGACACCATCAGGATATTAGTTCCAGTAAAGATTAAAGAAAATTGTAACGTGACATCATACAAAGACATTCTAAACAACTGTGCAGTGTGTGGCATCGGTTATTGTGTGTGTATACACACACACACACACACTATTAAAGTCATTCTGGCCTGTATTCCAGATAATTTTGCTTGATAAAAAGCACACCTGTTCTCTACAGGCCTCAGCCTGCACTGTATACAATACATGTTTATATAAAACATCTGTAGCCAATTCAAATAGTTAAAGCCGCAGGCTGGTAAAGAAATTACATGTGATAATAAACAATTAACATTTTGGGCCTAACTTCAGGAAAGTGTAAAGTCATTGCTAACCAATACTTAAATAAAATGATCATTTGATTTTAATTCCTCTAATAATATTACATTTGCAACATTAAAAGGAAATGCTTACAGATGCAAATTAAACAAAATTATGTTAGGGATGTTTTAAATATTTTTAATTTCATTTAATTTTTTTTTTTTTTTTTTAATTTTAGCTTCTAAAACCACACGCTAAGATAAACAGTATTAAAGGTATGTGTGTGCGTGCATGTGTGCACAAGAGTGTCCGTCTCAAAAGCCACAATAACATACATCCTATAGAATAAACATATAGCTTAATCAAAAGAGAAGTGTTTTTCTTACTCTATTATGTTTCCTGAAGCTGCTATGTCTCTGTAATCATGCAGAATCTCAGGTTCTACACAGAGCAAAAGCTCTCAATGAGAGAAATCTAAAACAGAAAACCTGATTATCTGGGAGTGAAAGCGCCGAGAACAGCCGCGCACTAGTGTTTTAGAGGGGTTTTAGATCATTACCCAGACTCTCTGTGTTTCACTAATGCCCAGAAACGCTGGCTTTGTGCTTACCTAAGAGCAGCTATTTAGGGCTCATGGCCCTCAATAAAGCCAGGCTTTTGCTGGAGACATTACACAAACCCCCGCCCTATTCCACGCAGCGCCTGGCTTTCGAGGGCCCTTCACATTTCAAAACCACTACACCCCAAACGCAGCTAGCTTTTGTGCGCAAGAGCAGCGGACAAGAAAAGGAATTTGAACAGGAAGCAGCCTGAAAAGCCATAATGGTGCTTCTGACAGACAAAGACGAGGAGACGGGGAAGGAAAAATCTTAATGAATTTAGCATCTTTCCAAGACGACGTACCCTTGTATTACCTTTCCTCTCCATCAATTTTAACGTCTGCCCAAAACACAAAGCAGGGGCAGCTACATTCACGGCAAGTTTACATCGCTCTAAGGCCACGTACATCTCCCAGACGCACCCAGGACTGAGTTGCGAGATGCAAAGTAGATTTAAACATCAGTGTGGCCTGCTTGACCCAAAGTCTTAGAAGTGGCACGTCTAGGTGTGTAAGGTGCCTGCTGACTCCGAGCCATGCTGGCTACAGAGCTGTTATTTGATTAATGACCCACGCGTCAGAGCTTGTGCACTCATACGCGACAGGCCGATGGAAAGAAGATCCATCAATGCAAATTCACAGCCGTTGCAGGCCTCACTCCAGGAGATAGCTTGGGTCAGGGCTGTCACCTGACCCCTCAGGATCCTGCCCCTCTCTCAATTATTTGCATTTTCTTCTAATGGCACAGACTTGCCTGCCCTGTCACTGATATCTTGTTTTTCTCTCCCAAGCTGTTCTATTTGCATTAGGGAAAGTGTCGTGCAAGCTTTCGCTCCTGAAAAAGAACCCTTAACAAGAACCATCCACTCTCATCTGAAATTTTAAAAACAAAGAACAAAAACCAAAAAAAAAAAAACCCCCTTGCAATTTGGAATTATAACTCTAAATCATATGATATACCGCATTTCACCAGGTTTAAAGTTACACACTGAAAAACTGCAAAGCAGTGCCTTACACAAAAATCTTGCTCTTTGCCATTGGAACACTTAATATATACACTATTTGCCTATTCTGGTATTTTTCCCTTTACTAATCAGAGTTCCATGGGCATGTTTTGAATAATGTGCAGCACACGGTAGGCGGCGACTTAACAACCAAAAAAAAAAAAGAGGTAAGAAGAAGATGACAGGAAGAGGAACAATGGCTGTTCTGCTAAAGGGAAAGCGCTGTCAGGTCTAGCTGTGCCAATTCCCAGAACTATCATTATTAAAATACTCTCTTCCAGGAGGGGGGAAAAAAAACCTAGAGAGCAGAAAAGTGCCGGATAAAAGCAATCCCACCGGACAAAGTGAAAACAAATTAAAAGGACCATTATAAAACACAGATGCTGCAAAGAAAATAAACTTCATGAGATTTACTGTTTTCTGAGGAAATCAGACATTGGTGGAAAAGACATCAGTACTGACTCCTGGGTAATGGGAAATAAGAGCCAAGGTTGCCTCAGCTTTCCCTTTTTTTTTTTTTTTTTTCTCAAAACCGTATCTGCTGGGTTACTATTTCTTTATTCCCACAATGACGTGACGCCAGCATCTGTAAACATGGCAAGCTGCCATACACTGAATGGATGTCAGGGACTTCGAGATTCGACAGCATTTTATTGACGGTGAGTGTAATATACTGTAAAACGTCCTGAATATTAGGACATATTGGTGTAGCTTAACTGCTTTTACAAGAGAGACGGGATACTCGCTGCTGCATTTATAAGGTCAAAGAAAACGGACTGGTTTGTATTTTCATGTTCTCTATTAGCTCTGAATGCACATTTTAGTTTTAACGAGGCCATGTTATAGAAATAATATCAGAGAAGGGGGGAAAAAAAAAAATTCTCTCCATCGCATACTGTTTACAAACAAACCCGTGGAGCCTTTGAAGTAAATTCACTGTGAAGAGGTTTAAATATGATAAATGTAAGATTTATAATCAATTACATAGGCATCTGAATAAATAACTTGCTAAGCAACTCATGCTAAATATATACAGATGCCCCTTAAAAAAAAAAAAATCAAAGTGGATAAGTTATACAGCATGTCTGCACTTACAGCTCATCAGCAAGCAGCTTGGTGACACTGGGAATCTGTACTCTTCAGGGGCTCAGATGACATTATGACAAGAACCATATGTGGACAAGTTTATTTGGAAGAGTTGCATTTTTCAGAGAGAGAGAGAGACATGGCGAGAAAGAGAGGACAGAAAGAGGGAGACAGTGAGAGAGATAAAGAGAGAGAGGGAGGGAGAGAGAGAGAGAGTTTGTGTGTGTGGCGCTGTATCTTTCACCTCCAATGAGAGCAGTGAGCAAATGGGGCATGAGCGGATGAACAGGAAGACATCCAGTGGACTCAATCAATGGACCTCAGCATGTGGCTCTGATCATGGAACAGTAATCTGATCATGTCAATTTACTTATGTAGAAGTGGGGAGCTGATCTAACCCTCCGAGTCATGAAGGCTCCGATGACAAAAGGCCATTTTGGACATCTTAAAGCTAAATCACAGTGGGCTTTTGATCTGCAGAGAGAGCGCACTGCATTAAAGCTGTCGAATTCTCCCTAACGGTGGAGGCAGAGATGTTTCAGGGCTTTAGTCACAACATGATACGTTATTTAAAACCTGCAGCTTCATCGATTTCAGCACTTTAGCAAGCACAGTTCTAACACTTACAGTCTAAAACACACAAACGCACAATTCTACAAATAATATTATTACCCCAATTCATACCCCACTAGTTTTGCCATTTAAATAAATACACAAGATCCTTTTGCTGGACTGCTTTTAACTACATACACTGTGTGGATAGAGAGACAAGAGAGACAGACAGCTGGAGAGAGACACCAAACTGTTTGTTTAAATTAGTTTAACTAATTGTATATATATATATATATCTCCCCCAGTAGTACAATAACAGTAGCCAAATTTCCATGGGCACCCTGTAGGTCGGTGGAGCCGGTGGCAGTCGTTGTTAACCCGATCTGGTATCAAATTTTGAAAACTGACGACTTATTTTACGTCGTTTATATATAAATTTGTCTACATAATTATTGTTGATATTATTATTGTTATCATCATTATCATTATGATCATCTCAATTCTTAACAAAATAAAATGTAAACCCAAAAAAAACGTTTTCCACTTTTTATGGTCAATCCGACTGTCTGAGTCAGAAAATTCCAATAATGAAAAAACAAAGTAGTGGGTTTCTAAATTAAAAGTCCTTTGTGTGTTTAACATCGCCACCATGCTACTGTTAGCTTTAATTAATGTGACCATCCTAAAGCCACGTGCTGTTCGGCTTCAAACAGAATCGCAGTTCAACTGCTGTCTCTCGGTTAATTTGGGACTCATTTAGGAAGCTAAGAACATGCGGTCATATAATTAAAGGAAACGTTTGACATGCAGGAGTAAACTCAATGCTCCAAATTTACTCATTTAAATAACGACAAATTTTTTTTTAAATGTGTAACGTAATTAAAAGGTCCAGCATTTGTCTAATGCACCACCTGTTCTCGACCCAAACGTATAAATAACACACACCAGAAGTAAAGAGAGTTTAACATAGTCAGAGTAACTAATAATAACAATAATATAACACTTACATTTAAAATCTGAACTAGAATCTAAACCTCTCCCACAACACTGAAAACTTCTCCTCGCATGGAAAAATGACTCATGATTCAAATGAAAAGTGACAAAAGTACAGGTCCTGTTTCTTAAACCATGCAGACTCTCATTACATGCATTTAATACATGCACGACTATTTTACCACATGCTGCTAAGGTTTAATGTTTTTTAATAAATGCAATACAAGTTTTTTTCTGTGTGTATGGCTAAGTAAAATCTAGCATATGTTTCCTTTAAGATAAGGAGTAACGTTCATTCCGGTGAGAACGAGGTTCTCTGTAAATGATGGGGTGAACTCGGTTACGGCATGTTGTAGAGCTTTAGATCATCACAAGTGTCCAAAACACAGCTGCGGACAGTGAGAAAGGGCCACAAACATCATCACAGCTTACAACAACTGATAAATCCTCTTAAAAAAAATACATAAATAATTGAATAAATAATTACATAAATATAAATCGCCTTTCTACACACACACACACACACACACACACACACACAGAGTGACTTTTAAAATCATATATTGTTGGCAAGTTAAAATGGACTAAAATTACAATTATTACAGATTTTTTAAATAAATACTGATATGAAAATATCGAAATAAAATAAGAATGTAATTTAGTTGGACGTACGAAAGAATATTTTAACAGGATTTTACTGAGATTTTTAAAAAGCCTGGCCTTTGAATAAAAATAAACATCTCATGTGCTACTTGTTTTTTTTTTGGGTTTTTTTTTTTAATAAAAATGAAACGGATACGTAATTTTTGTAAATCTGCTTTCTGATGCTTGTTCCATCATATTTATGTGTATTAATAAAGGAAAACATCTATTTTTAAAAATCTAAAATAAAAATCTTGAACATCTATTTTTTTTATTCATTTAACTTAATTAACTTTTCACCATATGGATAAACTTCCTACAGTGGATATCGCCTAATATAATTTTTCAGAAATTATTATTTACAAATCCGGAAAATTGAATTTTTAAAACGCAGACAAGTTAATTTTAATGGTTTTTTTGCATTAATTTCCATTAGACTGTTTTAAAGGCGTCAGAATTTTAACCAAACCTCTACGTTCACGACAGGAAGCAGTTCTGAAACTAAAGCCTTTCTGTTGGATTAGATTCATATCAAGAAGAAATGTGGGTGCACAAGTCCAGCTTTAGGAGATAATCCCACGGCTCCAGCAGCCGCTCTTCTTTCCGGAAATCAAAGCTGAGAGCACAGCGCCACACGAAGGCCGGGGATGGAACTGCGTGTAACTCTGTACACTACAACCTCATGGCACGGACACAACACACTATAACCAGAGCAATAAATCTACAAGATGATACATGTGGTATGGTAAAACAAGCAGCACTTTGATGCTTGGCTTGATTGGATGCCTGATGTTTACTGAGCGGACGAGCAGCTCTTTATCTTGGAGACAACTGGCTGTTAAAGTCACAGAGATGGATTTCAGGGGTGTGTATGTGTGTGTGTGTGTGTGTCGGGGCAAAAAGCCAGCTTTTGATTACAGAGAATATGTTTTCTGACCCTGCCGGAGCACGTCAGATCTGCTCACTCTGACTACAAGCCACACACACACACACACACCACAGACAGAAACACACACCAGACGCACACACAACACACTAGAATCTTCAATGTACTCTGGAGTTTTGACAACCTGATACAGTGATGGATTGATTTATCAGATAATCGATGAAAGCGAACACGTTTATGCACACAAGCATGCGGGCAGACTGCATGAAATAAATCTAATGCATTTTAGATTTAAGTAGAATTTTATACAAGGATGGTGCCCAAATCGGAGCCGGAGCTCAGCTAAAGATGGCACTCCTAAGTCATGTGACCAGAATAGCGTTTTATCTCTTGCAGCAACTGAGTTGCAGTTACAGTTTTGATCGTCTTGTTGACTTGTCGCTATTTACCCTGCTGTCCTCTTATATACTTTCTCGTTTTTCTTCAATTTCCTTGTTGCCCTCTCTTTTGCTAAACTGACTGTTAAAATCTTGTTAATTTTATTGAAATTTTTTTTTCAAAATGCGGTGTGTAGTTGAAGCTCCCACCCAGCGACATCATAGGGTCTCCGTGTTTGACACTAGCAACTTTTCGTTAGATCCTAGCGACAGGGTCCCAGTCCTGGCCAAGGATTTTTAGTAAAAACCCTCTAGCGGAGGATCCTGATGCATCACTATTAAAAAGCCTGTCATAAAACCAAACCGCTGAAGGTATCGACAGCAAGAGCTGGGACATCAGCAGAACCTGATTTTTGTCCTGTCTTTAGCTGTCCAGTTTTGGGTAACTGGTTCAGGCTCAGGTTTCTCTACTGGCTCTGTAGTGGATGTTGGACTTCCTGTTGCTGTAACTCGTAATGCTTTTTTGCTTATTATGGTTGAAAAAAGTAAAGTTGTCGTTCTTCACTGACCACTTTTATCAACAAGACATTACATTTTTTTTTTAACACCGTTTGTGCAACTTTTTCCAAATCCTGTGCTGAGCACCCAGCGGACCAGCAGACTCTAAACGACTGACCTCAGCACTTGTCCTACCTGCACTGCGCTCCTGCCACATGATTGACAGACTGCAAAAGTATTAAAGTGTCTAACAAGCTGGCATGTCCCCCCAAAAAATGTCACTGAACATACACAAGCTTTATGAAACACTAGCACATCAGAGTAAAAGACACATGACTGTTTAAAGGAGAATAGAAAAGATTCATAATTAATCAGGGAACAAAGAAAGTGTTTCTTCTTATTGTTGTTTGTTCTATTTTTACATCCAGTCAGTAGGGTAGGATGTGTACGTCTGCAGTTCCTTCCCTAAATCAATGTGTTGTCACAGCCGACAATCGCACGCCTGTTGTTATGGCTAGGGTTTTTACGTTTTTAATCCGTTTCCTTTTTCACACCCACAAATGTCACGTAATAGAAAGGGGAAAAAATGCAAATAGGAGTCATGTTGCCTTTCCTGTTTGAAAATCTCAAGACAATTTGGAATTAGAGGCTCTAAAAATACTGGATCAAGATTCAGATACAAGTTAGTGTCAGCAGAGTAACTAAAATATATATATATTTTAAATTATTTTATCTTACACCGGGTTCAAGAATCCAATACAATATGGATTTTTGTTTTGTTTCGTCACTTGTGACTAAATTGTTGTTGTTTTTTTTAATAGTTTAAAAGTGAAAATAATAAAGTCTGCCACAGACTCTGAGGCGGTTAAATGATGCTTCTGAATCTGAGCAGGATAACTTAAAAACGAGGAAGTGTGGGTCGACAGGAAGTGAGTGGTCCAGACATTCCAGTTCAAAGTGAGGGCCTTTAGGAGAGGAAGAACTTACCGGGACCTCTGGGGACCACAAAAAGGGGAAGAGAAGTAGTGAAAAAGCATAGTGCTCTTTCACTCACTCACTCACTCACTCACTCTCAACACACACACACACACACACACAACCAAGAAAGAGTAAAAAATAGCCAGACTCCATTAACCCATTATAGTTTAGCCTGGGGATTCACTGCCCAGGCATTGAAGTTGGAAAAACTGGGACAGCTTTGTGCTTTGAAGTAAAATCCTGTCCAGGGTTTCAAATGTGCACAGATACAGCATCAGATTCTTCTTCATCAGTGTAAAGTTTTTGCCTGGTCACTGTATAGCAGGAGAAAACCCTAGAAGACTAAGGACTAATTTAATGACAGGTGGACCTCATTCACTGCTCTGATTTACAGAACGGATCTTCCAGGGTTACACAGGACATGCTGAACACTGCTTAATATGGATTTGGCCATCGTGCGTGTGTGATAGATGTCCCAGAGTGACAGTGAGTAAGTGATACCCTTTAGAATCTCTCTAGGGGGCTCCACAAACACCCATTGGGCTGCTGAGCACATATCAGCAGGGTGCGTTCAGTGTACAGGCTATTGATTAATCCCACTGCTGCTCTGTGGACTAAAGAGCACTGATGAGTAAACAGTGTTGACAGCCACACCAGCTCCTGTGGGTCAGCATTGTGTGTGTGTGTGTGTGTATGCTGGTGAAACTGTCCATCAAGTGTGTTTGCAGCCATGAAGCGTGTGTGTGATAAATCCAGTGCACACAGAGTGTATCACACAGAGCTATGACACAGAGGGCAGTGGGTTTCAGGTGCAAGGTCTTTTAAGGTGAAGTGATTAACTCTTTAATGATCTTACAGACATCAATGCAATGTAACAAAATAATTGGAAAAGCTCAGCTGTGGCATGTGTCAGAAGATATGTGTGTACCACACACTCAGTGACATCAGTGATTCTGATAGTCAGGGACTTGAAGGGGTTTGTGCATAAATCCAAAAGCAGATCACAAGGAGAACAATGTATAACTGTGTGAATAGTGTATGTTGTGTAGATGTACATTAGATGCCGCGCGTGTGTGTGTGAGTGTCTGACCATGTAAAGGAGAGCCGGATGGGCTGCTGGAGAGGCCGGCGATGGGGCTGCAGCGGCCGCCCTGCTTGCTGTTCAGCTCCTGTTCGATCTCCTCGAGGCCGGCGCTCTTCTGAAAGCGGCTTACGCGGTTCACTACACGCGGAGACAGGTGAGTGCGGGCACAAGGCGGGCCACCGTACGGGTTTATGGGGAAGACGTGTGAGGTGCCACGCAGAGTGCTGACCACCACCCAGCGGCAGTCAGGACTGAAACAGATGTCCTGCACCTGGAACAGACAGAAAAAGAGAGAAAGAAAGAAAGAAAGAAAGGGAAAGAGAGAGAGAGAGTGAGAGAGAAAGAAAGAGTGGAATATTTTAAACATATTTTAGCCATACAGATAATCCCACATCCCCAAAAAAGTATCGATGAGTACCAGGAAAAAAATATCGGTACTTATATTCTATAAAAATAAAAAAAGTATTATTGCCGCCTCCGTAATGAGAAAACTAGTGAAGGAGTGCTAAGAATGTTACTCGTACTTTAGTAGCTTACAACACCAAACAAATAATTTTTTTTCAAACAACTGTCAACTTTTAATGCTGTTGGTGTAACAGGTCCTGATGTCATCACACAAGTTTGGTCCTACAACCAGGTGTTCGGTATATACACAAGTAAGAGCCGCCAGCAAAGAGACTGTTAACAATCTCACAGATAACATCACCCCAAAAATGTGAGCCATGTGACAACAGAAAACAAGCAAGGTGTTGCTTATCACCAAAACATGACTGCCATGTCAGTCTTACAGTTCTGCAGTAAAAACATGTGACATTTCAGTCTTACACACAAACACAAGGAGACAATCTGTGTTCCTATCCGGACGCAGTTCACATCTGAGTCACTGATTGAGGCCAAGCTCAGCACCGCGTGCTGAAGATAAGCTCTTCACCGCGGCGCCTCTGCAGGTCTGATTGTGCCACAGCTCAGGCTCATCAACAGTCCATCTAAAGTGTCTTTCCTTTAAGGCCACGCCTGCTGTGATGAACATTCTCGGCCGCACCTTTTGTGATTATCCGCCACCTACAGGAATGCGCTCGATTTATCTGCTGTCATATCAGATTGTCAGTCTATCAGTCTCGCATCAGTCTGACTGTGTCGCTGATAAGCGGTTTAGTGGCGACAGCCCGGTGACTGCTTCCTGCTCCGCAACACCCATCTGAAGGGTAAAGGGGACATCAGTTCGTTTTTTTGTCACTACTTGTCTGGTTTACTTCTTTATCTGTCATACCAATTCAAGCATGTGGACTTTACCAATGCAAACAATGTAAACACTTTGAACAAGATAATCAGAAGAGAAACAAAAGAATTCCGTGGTCAGTAAGAGGTTTGAGTCCCGGGTCATGCTGGACGTCAGTGGGGTGGTATTTACATTAATACACACTTCTAAGAGCTTTCTGGTAGTCAGAACAAATGCAGTCAGCCAGCCAGGAAGATAAGGCCGAGTGTCTGCGTCCGCCCACAGGGCATTATCACTCCTCTTATTTGTTCTGGTTAGAGATAATGTGTCTCGGAGGCTGCGTGTCCTCTGTAGCTTGTGCTGTTTATAAAGCAGGATCAAAGCCTACGCATGGCCAGGCAGCAAATGTGACATGGTGCGGCCAACTGAGAGTAAGGATGTATTATACCTCGGGAGTTTACAAAGGACACGTTTAGAACTTTAGAACAGAAAATAGTACCGATACATCACAATCAAGGATACTTTCAGTATAGTAGCCCACCCAAGTATCCAAACCTCACAATTGTTACAGACTGGGACTAAAACACACTTATTTGGTTTTACATGCTTACTGCTCAATTTATAAAATAATGCAGATTTTGATCAACCACACCAGTAAATGTACGACTGAGCACTTGGGGATTAAGGGCCTTGCTTAGGGCTCTGATCAATCGATCCTTTAATTTACAGTCCAACACCTTAACCACTAGGCTACCACTTCCCCCACACTATGTTCTGTGTATAAAGAAATATCAAAGCACACAACATAAGATAAAAACCCCTTTTCTATAAGGTTCAACACTGAAGGGACCTGAATGAACCTTTACAGTGTTCATGGCAAAAAACTTTTTTTATCCCTGCTACACTTTCATTTTAACAACATTGTAATCAGCTGTGTTAGGACATATAATGCACTTATCCTACACAGATTCAAAGAGAACATGGAGCCTATTCAAAGGAACAGGGGCCACAAAGCAGAGGACATCCTGGGAAGAGTTCCAATCTATCGCAGACACTAGTTTTCTTTTTTGCTAGGACAGAGAATAGAAAAGTAGTACCCAAAGGAAATTATTTAACCCCCCCCCCACACACACACACAAGGCTCAAATTCCCAACATAAAATGGTGCAAAGGGTTCTAACCACCAAGCTTTACATATTACGTGTATACATTTTGCAGGAATGTGGCACTAAATTCTGTTTCACACATTTTATATAGGAAGGAAGGGGTTAACTGTAAAAGTAAAATATAAAACAAAAAATTAGGAACAATTTTTAGAAACTTATCAAATAGGTTCATGTGCACAGTTTGAACAGAGTCATTTTATCGACTAATAATCCAATAATTTGTAATTTGTCACATTACACATGACGTTACTGTGACTGATCAGTCTGGTGAGACAGTAGCACACTGGAGCAGAGAGCATCGGTGTGTGCACACTGCACTGGTACATAACAGGCTTTTAAAGATAAATATTAGTTTTCACACAAGCAAATAATACCTGACGAGTTGCCAAATGAAAAAAAGCTGTTATTGCCCTAACTGTTTTATGCAACAGCTTCATAAAGTATAAAATTAAACTGCAGGGACATGCTACCAGTTAACCAGTTAATGATTACTAGGGAAAAAACCCTTCAATCTGAACTTTGATTAACCACACATTTATGTGGACTGTTGAAACGGTTTCATTTGTGATCATTTGGAAAAAAAGATTGTGATTAAAAGTGAAAAACACAGCCTGGTTATCGGCCCAAGTCTTTCTGTAAAGGCCTCCATTTTATCTAGCTTTTTTATCTCAACATTTCTAGCAGTGCATATATGAAAATATATTTAAATACATCCTGATCTGCTGTTAAACAGCAGCAACTGCCCTTTCACTCCCTCATACACATGCTGAGGAGCCAGATATCATGGTGTAAAGCTGAGTAAGCCGGATTAATAGAGTAAACCGGGGTGGGGATATTATATACAGCCCACTGGAACCGGCTGCTTGATACTTCAACACTGATGCTGTTTAACCTACAATGTGAAACAGGCAGAGGCGACACTCTGTTTTCCCACGTTAATGCTGTCTTCAGGAGCAGGAAACAACAGTGTGAACGGCCCAGACCTGACGCAGAATATTGTGGAAGTAAAGATTTTTTTTTTGTTTATAGATGAAATTGCCCTAATGTAACCTAGCTGGTAACTGGGATGATTGGATGTTATATGATGTCATTTTTTAGTGCTATTAACAGCACTTATACAAATAAATATACGAATAAATATAAATAATACATTTACCATCACCAACCTGCCAACACTAATTATAAACACGATTACAATAATGTACTAATATTACAACTCTTTAATTTACAGCTGTGCACAACTAAGAGCAAGTATTTATTTTATTTTTGACTCTTTTATTAGGATCTTACTTAAAAAGGAAGGATTCGATTCCACGCTGGTTAATTTATAGTTTGCTGTCAGTGCAAACTAATATTTTTTTTTTTAGAAAAAAAAATCCTACCAATTCAGTAAAGTGGCAAAAATTATATTTACTTTTACCCGTCAGGCATTTGTAAGAGCCTTTATCCAGAGCAAACTTTTATTTGTCTTATTTTATATTTAAGTGAACAGTTGAGGGTTAAGGGACATGCTCAGAGGCTCAGAGGCCCAGTAGTGGTTGCTTGGTGTTGCTAGGAATTAAACCCATGATGTTCTGATTAGCAGGCCAGCACCTTAACCACGAATCTACCGTATATACAAAATACAAACACTACATACAGCTCTATTATTTCCTCCCTAATTTGTTAACCTACCAATTTCCACCAACTAGCCAGCTCCTCTAAATGTATACCAGCTGCCAAACAGGGACAGTGGGGACTCGTGTGCTTCCACGAAGACATTTAAAGGTGTTCCTTTCTTCTCCTCAAACTGCTGCTCACGCTGCATCACAGGGCATCTGAACACCCACAGAGAAAATTTGTCCTCTTCTGCGTGCACCAGCTCACTATGATTGACAGAGACGATGCTTTTCTCCCAGAAGAGATACGAAATTGCTGTCCTGGCTGAGGACAGCCGATGGCTGTAGCAGTGAATTTGTAGACTGCTGACGAGTCTTTATCAGTTGGATTCATAACCTTAGTTGCTTGTCACACTTTTAACCTAAACCTTAATTTATGCAATCACATTTATAAGAACTTAAGAGTAACACGACGGTCCATCAAACAACTTTTTTTTTTTTAATTTTGAAAGAATTATGAGAACGTTCAATATAAAAAAATGACCAGAAAATAAAAATAAAAGAGTTTTGCTATCGATAATATTCTTATCAGCTGCTTTAACATATTAAGTTACTAAAAGTACTTTTAGGACAGTGCAAATGACATTAACCGAAAGACTCTTTTTAATAAAGTTAAGCAATAGAGTAGGGGTAATTAATATGACCTTAAATCAAAACATTGAGTAGTGGTAGAACATTTCACCTTGATTATGATCAATAAACATTTTTTTCTCCTTTTGCTTAGTTGACTCATTGTTTGAGCTCTTCATCATGTCACTTTAGCCCCAATGACAAGACAAGGCAAAGTAACGTGACTTCCCACATGGTAGAATGTTTTTAGGGGAAAGGATTTAAAAAAGAAAAAAAAAGAAAGAAAGAACCGACATGGCAAAATTACCTTGGTTAGCGTTTCTACATTTCAGATACTTTTTTAATCAGTTGTGGAATCCTACTATAAAGTACCTCGTTTTACAACACCTCAGTCTCTCTCACAGAACTGCAACACCACTGAAAGTTGACTGATCCTACACCACGCTTTAGATCAGTTAGGGACTCCCTGAGGATTGCAGGCAGACTGTTTGTTGTCTCTTACACACTGTGCAGGAAAATCATGAAAGAGCCGGAGAGAGTTCAGCGGCAGGGCCGAGTCCTGCTCTGTGTAGGGTTGCACGGTGCTCCGACTCATGTCTCTTGACAGTATTTAGAAAACACAAAGGGATCCGAAGAGGATGAAAACCATGTTCAAACTGCATATTTCCTGAGAATCTAGAACGCAAGGACCATAAACACTGTGTGTGGCCTGAGAAGACTTGTAGTGATTTAGTTAATGATTAAACGAATTCAATAAAAGCAATCTAATTTAAAATTACAAATAAATTTTAAGGAAAAGCTGGTGTGACTGTATGCGTCTTTTTTTTCCAGCTGTTTTCTTCAGGGGTCGCCACAGTGAATTATTTGTCTTCCTTCTAGTCCTATCCTCTTAATCATCTTCAAACCCCCCCTTTAGCTTCATGTCCTCATTTATCAAATCCCTATTCCTTCTCTTTGGTCTTCCTTTTTGCCTTCTGTCTGGCAGCTCTATTTCCAACATCCTCCTACCAATATTTCCACTATCCCTCCTCTGCACATGCCTAACCCATCTTAATTTGGCTTCTCCGACTTGGTCTCTGAAACATCTAAGATGAGCTGAATCTGCACTATAAAAAGACCCAAAAAGTGTGTGTACGTTCTCATACCTTAGCCTCAGTTTCTCCTCGGTGCAGAGTGTACAGATGATGAACTGCGCTCTGCGACGATGCCCACGGATGAGTGAGGATGTGAAACACGTGAAAATCGTGCCCTAGTGTGTCAGCGGTCACCAGCAACATACCTGCAAACAGAAAGATGAGTTTATTGCAGAATCATTTACAACAGTGTGGGTGAGGCATTTTGTTCAATCAAAAACAGAACCCAGGCTACGGTTCGAAGGATAAACATTGCAGATGTCTGGCAGACGTATTTCTACGGTTACATAAAATGTAATAATGTGCTGCAGCCTTGGCACACAACCGGATAGATGCCAAGTTCACCCTTCAGTGTGGAGGGCATGACAGTGTGGGACTCTGTTTTCACATAACCACAGGGGAACCCATGTGGAACCCCTGCTGACTGAGCCTTTCATTCCACCAGTTATATGTTAGTGGAGACACAAAAAGAATAGACTCTTACTATAAACAACACACTTAGCCAACCGCACTATGAAAAGCCAGAAAATGAACTCGAATATCTATATAGAATATAATTTTCAAACTGGTGCACCGACACTACCAGCTATTTTTACACCCATATAACTGTCCGGACGAATCAGGCAAAAGAAGCAGGAAGGCCCAGTTTTCTCAATCATAATTTAACACGACAGTCGTCATGTTCCAAAGCTGAAACTTTTATGCTGAGGTTTCCGAAAGGCTGTAATTACAGACAAGTCTTCATAAAGCGGTTTGACAAAAGTATAAAAAGGAGCTGATGGCAGGGCATTAAAAGACCTTGCGCTGACACGTGCAACAGGGTTGAAATAAATTGGCACAAAAATAGCTAAAAGACTAGATGAGCTCATGCAGCCTGCGCTCCAGCATCCTCTTGTTCACACTTCAGCTGCAGCTGCTCTAGGTGTGGCTGAGGCCTCGCACTGGGCGGCAAGAAAGGAAGCGGTGCGGCGGGGTGGAGGAAGGGTCACGCACAAATTGCTCACATGAAAAAGAAAAACAGTCAGGCGGTGAATTAGATGGCGGTTAGCTATTTATGCTGTATCAGAAGACTAAACCGAGCGACGGCTCGGCCATAAACTAACCTACGCCCCAAATGAGGTGCCAAGCCACAAGAAGCATTTGCATCAACTGGGAATACATGGAAAAAGCTGGCCTTCTAATTATAGAGGCTGGAAACGGAAGCATATAGTGATTAGGAGTTTTGGCGCTGCGGCATGTTTATATGGGAGCTTCCTCTCCCTCGCCCTGCACGCTCACTCCCTTGCTTACCCTGGCTTTGACAGATGAGGCTTGGCCAGCTTACTAAGACACCAGTTTGCTGATGGTACACTCTGTTCTCCAAGCCAGTGGAGACTGGCAAAGCAGTGATGGGGCTTTTGCGGCCTTGTTGAAATACGGAGCCTCGCGGAGAGGCGTCAGTTGGTTAGCCCACAGGAAACAAGATTAAAAAGCAGACTTTTCAGGACTGGTAAGCCACCACAAAATTTCAGGAACCCAAGACGTTAAAGCAACCACTTACACGTCCTATTTATAACACCTTATTCTATAGGCAAAAGAATTATTTACGATGTTGTGCACATGAATATAGAAACATGCATGACTCAAAAGTTTGTTTTTTTTTCCATTTGGAACAGGAAGTATTGTTAAGCATTATTTATTGAATATTACAGATTATGCAGTCCTAACTGGCTTAGATAGCTAAAGTTGGCCTGCCTCGGCTGAGCAAAGTGTTCAAAATGCTACGTTTCCCTCATTGAGGTAAAAGAGAAAACTGTTTATGTAACATGCAACTTATCCACAGGAAGAAAGAGTCTCTCCCCGTCGGTGGCAAGTAATTCTAATCTAATAAAGCACCTTACGTTGTCACATGCTGCCACAACATTAACATAGTGTAGATCAGTTTCATAATAATAATTTATTCCATTAAGTGTCAATTTTATTCATTTAAACTATTTAATATTTTGGGGCATTCAAGTTGTTTGCCATATTTTCTTATTTGTAAAGACGTAACACAATAGTTACTTTTCATCGTAATAATGATATAACTTAACTATTAACTCAGTTACACTTTGTGAGAAGTAGTAGTTATAACTAATTACTTTTTAGTATTGTGCCCAACACTAGTAAACTAGTACTAGCTAGTACAGCTTGACTGAATACTGCCATGATATACTTTTAGGTTACCATGTGGCTTGTTTAAGCTATTTTAAAGGTAATGTGAACAAACCAGTGAGATTGGCTCCATTTTTAGGTTTCAGACCTAGAGGGTTCAGAATCAGCAACCTAATTAAAGGCGGATTAAGTAGCTACACCAGTAACCCTGTCTAAGCTTTTACGCCTTTTACATACTAGCTGTGCTGCAGAAGCTGGCAGATAATTACACTGTAGGTGTTCTGCAAAATGCAGAAGTAAAAGCCAACAGTATGATTGTGAACTACAAGTTGAATAGGCTGAATATTGAAACAGAAGGGTGGAAAACCCAGAGCCTTGTGGTATACCTCGTTGCAATTTTTTAGGCTTTGAAGAACCTCATTTAAAGCCCCACTGAACAACAACCTAAGCAGAAGACGCAAGAGAAAACCTAAGCTACCCCTCGAGTTATTTTGCTAAACCCAGTGCAGTTGATGTCAGCAATCTGTCTAGCATTGATATCTTCAATCTTAGTTGTACAGACAGCTTAAACAAACCAAACAAAACGCCATCTTAATTAACAACAGTTGTCTAGAAGCTGTGAGAAAAAAAGGACATCTTGAAATGAAACGTGTGTGGAAAAAGCTCTATGGGACAGGACAAAGGAAAAAGAGCTCCTCTACCCCAGAGACATGCACTTCTGAAGTGGAGATAAAGAGAGAAAATAAACCACATCAATCACTGTGCTTTGTCAGTGGTGTTGGTTGTAATGGTGTAATGACATGGGCATGTACACCGCGTGTGGATTCATGTGGGTGTCCACTCGGTCAGTGATATCACCCTGCGTGTTGCGCTTATCGAGGTGTTTATGAAAGCTGGGGAACACACACATGCACAGAGTGCAAAAAAAAAAGCTCCAGCTTCACATCAAAGCCACCCACTCAGGCCTAAAACAAGCAACACTTTCTGAGTCCAGAGGCCACCCTCAATCCAACCATCAGATAATTCCGAGGAGGAGAGGAAGGGGACCGGCTCGGGTCAGTCAATAACTTGTTAATCTTTCACAGACCAAGTGAGAACTTCTAAAAGCAGAGCCGTTTGATCGTGAGCTGGAGTTCGGCTTTGATATTAGCGAGGACGGATGGACGGATCTGGTTTTAGTGGGCCGCATCGACTTTGTAAGAATCCACGTTGAGCAGAGAGAATGTAACACAGTTTTCCGTTCCTCTGGCCTGTAGGGAGGAGTGCAGTAGATTCCACAGATGACTGGAGAGCATCAGCATTTTGTGGCTGGGAGCCTTGTTTGTCTGGGCAAATTGGTACCAAGAGCATGCTTGTCAAACATGCTTGTGGCACAGCGCTCCTGTGGTGTCCTGCCTTAAAGCAGCGCTCCATGTTCTTGGATAGAAAACCTCACCTCATACACTATTTCTGTCAGGGGTTAGAGAAAAAAGGTAAAAGGTGCTAACTTGCTCCAAAGGCAGCTCTTTCTTCACCAAAAAGCATGTTACCACTAAAAAAGCGGAAGAGCAGAAAAATAAACAGGATGTGTAGTGTAATTATACTGGATGTTTGACTATTCATCCACATGCTTTACAGTTACAACCCCAAGCTTGTCAGTGCTGTGGTGGTAGAAAAGCACATTCTCCCACAGAGGCTTAGCCAGCCTTACGTGGCTTTTTGTGTAAATGTTAAAAGCCTGAAAACAAATTGGTAAAACCACAATCTCCAGATAAGAAGAGCGAAAGGATGAAACCTGTAATCCTTTGCATTTTTCCCCCAGACACTGGATGATAATCTCATTTCATCTAAATGTTCTCTTTTATTTCACAGAATGTCCTGTTAACTAATTAATCCCCTGAAACATTCACCGCGACCGATCCGATTTCACGGTTCTTCGGGACGCTTAGACGCTAACATTGTTCAGACAGGAGTGAGATCAAGGTTTTTCCGGGACGATTGGTGATTCGTTTTAGATTGTAGGAAGGAGGTTTTTAATGCTTTAAACAAAAAAATGAAAAAAAAAATCAGCAAGTGTAAAAAAGCAGATCAGTCACCGTTGACTTTTAATCAGATATTCTTTTCTATCTTAATCAGGAGGGAGGTGAAAAAAATAACAAGAAATAAGAGAAGAAGATCTTTACCGGGGGTGATAAAGCTCTGAGAAAAGTGAGAAAAATTATCTAATAGATAGACAGATTGAAGAGAGTGAAAGAGAGAAAGAGAGAGAGCGAGAGAAAGAGTGTGAGTGAGTGAGTGAGTGGAAGAGAGACCAAACAGAAAACAAAAAGAGAAAGAGGGAGTAAAAAAAAAGAGTGTAAGAGTGATAGGAAGAGAGAGAGAAAAAGAGAAAGAGAGAGAGGAAAAGAAAGAGATAAAGAAAAGAGAGTGAGACAGTGTGTGTGTTTTTTAGTTATTTTAGGCATCACTATAAAAATACCTTCATACAGAACAGAGACACAATGGAATATAACGCAATAAGCACAGTAAAAGTCTGGGAATCTGTTTCCCTGAACATGATTTGATGGGTATAAAAACATCATATTATTTTATAAAATAACACTGAGTGCACACCAGCACTTATCAGATAACAAACCGACAATACATGTCACACAAAATCCCTTGGCACACACTGGGGAGGGAAGAAAAACACATGTCTTTTGGATAACATTTTTGCTTCGTTCACTTATCTGGCATAAAATCGAATCCAAAGAACAACAAAAAAAAAATCAATAATGCAGATTATCAGATTTAGCAGAGATCAACTTTACGAAACAAAGCCTAGGCTCCAGGCAAATTCCACTAATACCAAGCTCCCTGCTGGCATGGGGCATTAAAAAACTTCTCAGCTGGAACCTGTAATCATTTCTGACTGTCCCACCGTGTTGGAACTGTGTCTTCCTCTTACTCATCGCTCCCACACACACACAGAGCAAATTACACTCAGAATCCACAGGAGAGGCAGAGATCATAAACAAATTTTTGTTGTTTTGCCTTAAAAAGTCTCTATTGTTAGATTTCCATGTGGATTTCTGTTTTCAGCTTGTCCACCATTTGAAGCTAAGTTAAGGTGTTGGACTGCTGATCAGGAGATCAGAGATTCAGTTTCCATCACCGCCTAACTGCCACTGCTGGACCCCTGAGCGAGGCCCTTAACCCTCGACTGATCAGATGGATTAGAAAATAAAATTGGGAAAGTCCATTTGGATAGGGGCAAATGCCAGAAAAGTAAATGTAGATAATGTATCTAACTGAAAAACATGGCAACCCTACTCATTTCCCTAAAAATGTTAGGGGTCTAAAGGTATAGCTATAGATTGTCAACCTCTCCACCAAAAAAAATGCAGAACTATCAATTGAATATATTGCATGGCAGTGGGTGAGGGTTTAGAATGATCATTTTTACTAATATATTTTTTTATATGTTAGTTTTGTTAGATGTTGATCAGATCCAGGATATCAGTTGTCTACTGTAAACTGCCATTGGGTCTGAAAGAGCTTGTAAATGTGTCTATGAGTGTCCACTGATATCCAATGCAGGGTGTTTCCCTGCCTCACATCCAGCGTTCTGAAGATACGCTCTGCATGCTCTGTGACCCTGACCAGAATAAATATAAAAGATTCATCAGACTTCAAAGAGAACGAGTAAAAATAAATAAAAGATGATCAGGATTACCTAGACAAGAAGAAGTAATAAAGCACAAAAACAATAATTTCCCTAGAGCGTATACTTATGCGCTCGTAAATTTACATTTACATGCAATTTAAACACAATACAATGAGCACTAGGGGTTAGGGGCCTTGTTCAGGGACCCAGCAGTGCTGGGAATCGAACCCACAATCTTCCAGTTAGCAGTCCAACACCTTAACCACTGAGTTAACACCCATACACAAACATACCCATTACATTTATCTCTTTTATACAACTGATTAATTAGGGGTTAAGGGCCTTGTCAGGGGCCCAGCGGTGGGAGCTTGGTGGTGTCTGGAACCAAACCCAGATCCTCTAATTAGCAGTCCAACACCTTAACCGCTGCTCTAGCTGTCTCGTCCCTTCAATTTAAGCCTGCATGGATAGGATGTGCAGGTCCACTGGAGTATCCTTTAATTACACACCTACAAATAGATCTTACAAAACCACAAAGCTACCCACATGGCCACCATTTTCCATTCTCGCTTTTCTGTTGTGTGTCCAACACATACTGGGTTGGGTTTCTTACATAAGAGTTTTTTTTTTTTTTAAATAGGAAGCTGCATTTGCCAGTCAGCATCGAATCACTTCATTGTCTTAGAGCATGCCTTATTAATTTCTGAAATCTACCCACCCCAGAGGGAGATGTGGTCGACCCTACAGCAAATGTGACACTTTCCGCTGTGGCTAAAAGCCCTTGCATGTAATTCCTTCGGAACTCGGGGGCAGCTGAGTTGGAAAGTGTTTCCCGCTAATTAAAATCAATCTCTTTATGCTTAACCGGGAAGCCAGAAACCAACAATGCTGATAACCTTTTTTTTAATCATGTCGCCTAATGATGTAAGACAGTTGCCTAATGATGTGAGACAGTGCCCACACGAACACGGGTATTTTCAAAATCGCACATTATCGGGTCACTAAAACGCACCATTTTTAAAAATGCCCTGACTGGGCAACATTACGGTTAGGATTATATTGCCACCTGTTGGCTTGGCACGCGTGTTAGACAGCACTTTATAGAACGTTTTTGCGTTTTCATGATGACAGAGATTTTTTATTTTTTTTTTAACCGTGCTTGTGTAGATTGTTTTTTCAAAACAAAGGCAGAAAAGCGCTTCAAAAGATACCAGTGTATGTGTGCACATGGCCTAAATGACTGCATGCGTGTGTGTGACTGCATGTGAGCAATTTCATAATTGATTTGCATCAGAATTAGTGACGAGTGATGCATTCTGTTTCTTTCTGAGTAAAGCAGACAAGTGGAAGGTTAATCTGTTTGAAGTCGTGTGCGCTTGCTGTTATCTAAACCAAGTTGCCTAGGGTCATCTCTGCATGGGGCAGGGGGCGTCTGACAAAGAGCGGTGCTGGAGGCTTAACACTCACTGGACCTGAGTGGGGCCTCCCTTAGCAGGTCCTACGACCTCTGTCTAATTCTATAAAGAAAGTTACCACAACACTACATCCAGTTTTCCCAGGACACCGAGGCAGCTGTAGGAGCTCTCTAGATCTTAAATGTGCAGTTTGGCCAGATTTTGAGGGTTTTCTTCTAAACCTGTCTTGTCATTACTTTTTTAAGAACCTTTAGAACATAGGAAAAACCAACCCCATGGGACGCAACGTTTAAAAAGTGGGTTACACTCTGTTGAAAGCAGAAGCTGTGTTTGTATTTTGCTTGGGATTGCAAAGTAGCTGAAACTGCACGCAAACATGAAAAGGCGGTGTGGATAATGGTCACTGTGTCATTCACCAGCATGACAGCACGCTAGCTGAGATCCACTACAGCCCTTCTCTATGCAGGTTAATAGGCCAAAGGTTGCGCTCGGCTCGAAGGCATAAAGGTTGAACAACAGCGCCCCCAACAGACCAACAATTTTACTACATTTTATTATGATCTGAAATGCATTAATGTTGCCTCCTAATGCTGGATTATTTTGTTATGAGCCTACAAACTAATAAGCAGTACATTTCAAGACACACGCATACAAACAACTGTCCACATTTGTTTCAAATATTGTGCAAGCTAAATTAACTCTTCTTTCTTCGTTTGTTTTCGTCGAATGTTGTTGCCGTTTGGTGTACAGTAACACCTGCTGCATCACCGTGGAACATTATGTTGGATATACCGTTCTGTTAAGGGTGAATCTAACAAATAATTAGTCTACCTTAATAATAACTATAGTCGTTTTAGTTTAATAGCCAACCTTTATCAAATACACAATAAAACTAATTTAATATTACATTTTTTAAAACATGTTCCTTGAATTGTTCTGAAGGCCAGTCCAAATGTGGGGGCAAGGCCTTACTCAGGCAGGAGTTTGGGGATACTTTAATGAGATCCTCCTCCCCATTTTGTTTGTGTAATACTATAATCCTGACATAAGGGTAGGTATACATGTAGAAGTAAAATATCTATTCGAATAAGAAAAATAGGAAAAAAACACAGCTATTTTATTACCACTAAAGCGATCTTAAAAAATTTGTAAACACATTAGCATGTCTAATGTCCTCCTGACTCGACAATACACAATGATTTTTGATCAGCGTTAAAACAGTAAATTCTCAATTGGGTTCTCTAACACCTTTAATATTAATAGGTATCATAGTATTATTGCCTGTTGTAGGTCAGGTTACTGTGAAGTTTTCTGTGCACATTTCGTCTGCAAGGTTTCCACTGGGTTCACCTGTTTTCCCCAACTTTTCAAAAAGCTAGCAGGAGGTAAAATGGCTAGGATCAACACCCTCAGGTGTAAGTGTGGTTGTATGATGCACCGCAATACTCTTGTGTCACACACTGAGTGTGTATCCATCTTAAACTATGACCTGGATAAAGCATGAGTGTGTGTGAGCTTTAAATAGTTAATATTTTATTAACCCTTTGTTAATCTAAAGCTTTTCTTAATCCCAATTTAGACAGAACATTGATTAGGTAAAAGTGTATTAGAACCTACCAAAGTAAAGACACTAGAAATGCACAGGGTAGCTACTTTTAAAACAAACAAAAAAAATAAAAGTCAAAAAAAGTCAAAGTTTCAAGCTAAAAAGACCAAATTTCAAGCCAAACTCTGTGTAAATTCTAACAACCACGAAGCATTTAATGGAAAATCTCACAGGATTAACAGAATTTATCCGAACAGTGTGGAATTTAGGTTTGTAAGTATTTACAATTGTGTTTGATTTCTGTGCTTTTTTAAAAGTAAATAAATGCAATGTATGATATTTCTGATATTTGAAGAGAAGATGGCGTGGAGGAATTGGTGCTGCATCTATAATCAACTCTGATCATTCATAAGCTGCTCAGGAGCTCCTGGTTACACATATCCAAAGGACTGTATCTGACAGCAAAAAAGATCTTTATAATCACATGATCCAAAGACACCCAAAAAACAGTTTTCTCTGGTTCTAAAGGAGTTTTTCCCCTGCCACAGTTGTGCCAGCCTGCATACATACATAAAATAAACATACATTTCTAATATATAATGTTGATCTTTTGTTAAATTTCTTATGTTCTGTAAAACGGCCATTAGATTTGTTAAAATCGCTATACAAATACAGTTGAATTCAACAAAAAGAATCTTGTAATAGACTCACTGCTAGGGCTGCACGATAATCGAAAAAAACTGACATTGATATATTGTTTTTCTGCGATATTTTATGAAAACTGCAATATAAAAACGTTTTAGCAGACATAAATAGGTCTATTTGGTAAGAATGATTTTTTTCAGGATAGAATATAATTATAAGCAGAGGTAAATACAATAGAACAAAGATAAAAACGAATTAAACGGTGATTTATGTGCTTTTCCGGGGGACACAGATACAGATACTGAATAATCAAATGTAAAAATTACGTTACATAAACTTCACTGTATAAATGAAATACAATTTTACCTTTGCTAAAGTTACAAAAGTTATTTTCACTTGCAATCAATCCCCAAATCACATGTGCTGCAGTCGACTATAATCCTGACTCTACACTGCACATCCTGTAATGTGATTATAGCAGATGCACACACTGCGATGTCAATGCTAAAACCTTATATAAGGCAACCCTGTCCCTGAAAATGTTCTGAAGATATAGCTATAGATTTAGATTGTCAACCTCTTCACCAAAAGCAGTGGTGGAAACTGAGCTGTCTTGCATGGACTTTCCCACAGTGCATTAATAAAGACAGGTATTTGAAGGATTTCTCTAAGGGCACTGGCAAGCAGCAGCTTTCATCACCTCCTTATTAACTGGCCACTCTACCTGCGACACTCGCGGCACAATACGCTAGCTGTAATGGATTTCCGGAAGGACAAACACAACAATGTGCAAAAGCACAAAGGTGTTCTGATGACTGCCTATCACACAGCCTGGCAGATGCAAGGTCAGGCCAAGGGCGTCTCACATGGTGAGAGACTCCGTTAGAGCTGATGAATAGGATAGACGTCACCACTGGCTCAGTGTCGCTGTGAGGTAAAGCTTGTTGTGACACGTGGAAGTAAAGGTATAATTAATTACCCACTGGATCCACATCTTTTTTAACAAAGTGATCACTTCAAATTCTGTTTCATCTTTGAGGGGGTGAAACCGGACCTAACGGCGCTTGGGGGCTTTGACAGTGCTTCACCCACACATCAGGGTTTCGTTAGCACTTTGAAAGGTGCGTAATTAGCCAGGGTGGTAGTACGTTAAATAAAAGCCTACATGTAGATTTTTATCGCAACAGGGGCAATAATCACTTATTACAACTCGATACCAGGCACAAGATCCTTTCTAAAGTAGACTATCAGATTTAAAAATAAAAAATAATAGATATTTGAACCATTTCACACAAGCCACAGCTTCGCAAATCTCCCAAAGCATTTCACAGACCCTGACATTCTTTTTTTTTCCACCATTTTTACTTTTCAACAAATTCCACTGTATGCGAATGAACACTTGGGATCGAGAGTAAATAGAAGTGTCGACTTTAATAGATGTGGGGTTTTACCGCTTTACTGAAACATTGTTAATGTGCATACTTACCGCTCGGGTTGAACGCCATACAGGATATGGGCTTGTCATGAGCTGGAAAATGAGCCACCACTCCCTCTCCATCAGAGTCTTCACTCACGAGAACCTACACACACACAACCAGGAGCATCACATCATTAAACACAGAAAATAAAAAAAAATAAAAAAAAAACATTGAGCGATGTGTTATAAAAGTGTTATAAAAAAAAATTCAGTATGTGTTATAAACAGTTTAGTTACTTAAAAAATATGTAAGAAAAACATAACAGTGCAACAAAGAAGCAAACAGGAGCATTCAATCTACTGCCGAAGAACAGCATACCGAACACACACACACACACCAAGCTGCATCCTTACTAAAGCTGGAACATTATTAATTACTGTGTGGTGTGATGTAGCCAGTAAAAAGGTTTGTGTACAAAGCCGATACCCTATTTAACAGCACCTCCTGGAATGTTTTACTTCTTTTGTATGGCAGCAATTAAAATTATTATTATTATTATTATTCTGTCATATAAGTATTAATAAGACATATTAATACCTGCATTACAACTTATATCCTACAACTTCAAACAACCATCTCCCGAGCAGTTTCTGTTTGTGCTTAAAGATGTATAAACGTTAAAGATGTGAAGTCTTTGTCTTTAAGTAGTTTATCTTTAACTACTAACACTGTATGATTTCACACAACACCGTTTTTTTCACCATGTGTGTACATATTACCGAATATTTGTACCCACTTCCTGACTGTTAGAATATAGAATGGTTAGGTGTAAAATTTGGACGTACTACATCCGCCTTGTAAATGTGACATACGTCGTCAGGGCAACGCGGTGGTGATGTTAATCAAGTGCAATTTAACTTTATGCTACTTCAAGTTCTGTTTTTCTCCCGTGGGATAGAAAAATCCGGTGGTAGTAGTAGGGCATCTAGAAACGTGTGTTTCGGATACTAAGGCTTCGTACATACTCAGCTCACGCACTCTGCTTTGCATGCTATATTTTGGACTGACCCACTGTTCAGATAATCCACAGAAAGATCCTCTCACCATATCTGTGCTTTACTTAATCCATTATTACACAAAGTTTGTTAATCCCTTCGATATGGAGTGATTTGCTACATTCATTTCTTAACAATATACTATAGTACTATTAAAAAAGTCCTACACCAATAAACACACACAACACCTCTGTGCACATCATGTGTATATGATATCTACTATAGCCAGATCCTAAAAAATGAAAAAACAAATGAAGTGTTGAAAGAGTTAAAACACACACACACACACACACACACACACACACACACACACACAACACACAGGAGGAGGAAACTCTACACTGTCTCTCCGCTAATAGATATCCAAAAGAGATTAATAGCGGTCAGTTAAAAGAGCAGCTCTATGGATCTGTAACTCATCCTTTATGGGTTCCAACAGGAGGAAGCCGACCTCTGAGAAAGAGGGGGTAAAAAGCGAAAGCATAGACAAAGAAAAGGGGCAAAAAGGAAGACAGAGAGGAGCGAGAGAGAGAGAGAGAGAGAGAGGAGGTGCTCCATAAGATGCCATTCTCTAGTCAGTGGTCCTCTGTTAAAGTCAAGTCATGAAAGAGATTATAACTAAGACCAGACATGAGGAGGCCAAAGAGACGAGTGATAAATCTAGCGGGGTGTTGCATTAAGGAGCATGCCGCTCATTTTAATAGAACCCAGTCCAAACACAAACCAGCCTTGCTCTCCAAACCAAGGCGCTCCAGTTCAGACTCACAAAAAAATGCTGGTGACAAAAAACAGGGCTCATACCAGAGAACAGATAATGTTTTACAGGGATTCAGGTATGACTGAAAATTTATGGTAAAAAAAGCACTTTTGTAGAGAATGAAATGAAAAACAGCAGCAGCAGCAACAGGAGAAACTCTGGAGGATGTTACAAACTCCGTTTCTAGCCAGTAAAGTATTGCACAGTTATACAAAAGAGTTGTTGAATTTCCAGTGAATTGTGATTGGTTGGACTATGCTTATACTTTTTCTGTAAAAGTAGTTTTTTGGACAGTATTTGGTGTTCTATGATTGTGCTGTTCTATAGTAACAGCATAACCAGGGACTTGGCTGGAAGATGCTCTGTATAACCTGAAGAAAAACAAACATATATAATCAGTGATATAATGAATTTTTCTATCAAAAAATGAGGTCCGTTTATTAAACTTTTATAAAAAGAAGTCTAAAGTGTCAGAATCTTGTAATGGTTTTCGAAAGCCTCGGGAAGTGTGTGATTCCAGTTTTTGTGTGATTTAACAATTGCATTAACACATTTAAGAGAGTAAAGGTGAGGCGGGTGGGAGGAACAGGTGGGAGGTAATGAGGGAGGTAAGTCAAGTGATTACAGTAACATTATAAATGCTTAAATATTCAGTGAAAGCTTAGCATAATAATTTGTAATACAAATGTTCCTATAGGAAATAATGTAAATGCAGAGCCGTTCCAACCAAACACAATTACATATACAATCAACCTATTTCAAAAAGATATGAAAATGAAGTAATTTATATTTATATAAATAATTAGACCCATATCACCAATCTGTCAACAAAAATGTCTTGGGATGTGCTCTTGACAGAGAATAATTACATTTGATGGGATAGTGTCCCCACATCATTATAGATCATGCCGATGGAACAGAAGACTCTCGTGTAGTTCCATGTGTTCCAGCCACAGTAACATAAAAAGTTCACCATGAAAACAAGTGTGGCAAAGCGGCCTGTGTCTTGTGAGGTTAGGTTTTATCTACTCCAGGCTGCAGAGGTGTCTATTTATGGTGTTCCGACGAAGTGGTGAAAGTGTTGACTCGGGTGAAAATGGGAGAAGTGCGTAAGCGGAATAAATCACACCTCCGTATGGATGTAGCGTGTGAGGTCCAGCCTCTGTGGACACTCCGGTTTAACCTTCAGATTTTTAACAGCCTAGGAAACCAGACGATCTGTTTACATGGGTCAAAATCAACACGGGTTGAGAAGGAGGGGTGCTGGGGTAAAAAAGGAACATGTGAGAAATCTGTTTCAACTTAACCTCTGTTTGAGTAAAAATCCTTGAATGAGAGAACTGCAACCCTTTAAACTGGCCTGTTAAGCTGACACTCCATTAAAAAGATCCCTGTGTGATAGATGAAATCCTGGGAGCAGTTTCTGCTTGTCCACAACACAAGGGTTTAAAATAAAGAAATGATTTTCTTCCTGGGTGGAATGGTGTTCATCTTTAGACACACTATAATGTCAAGGAGAAAAAAAAAAGAAAGAAAAGAGGAGTGTGACCAGTCTTTCCTTCACCTCTGCTCACCTGGCTCTTATCTTTCACTACGGTAGCCCTTGTGCCAGGGACAGTCGAGCTACAGGAAGTGGTATTGTGTCATTACCCTGGCAGCCGTCGTCCTGCCAAAAGATCTTTGAACTTACAGAGTCTGTTTCTTTATAACATAGTGATGATAAATCAGTGCAGGACACATCGCATCTTGAAGGAGAAAGCTGAACTGGATTAATATATGATGCAGAATGATACAGGATGTTTTTACATCAAGCTCAGACTGGTGTAGCTCGCAACATATGGTGGGGGGGGACTATTTTACTTAACTGTTAAGTGTCCTGCTTTTACAGACAAACACTAAAACAAAAAAAATATCTATTATATTTTAATGTAAAAATCTAATTACTTTAATCGGTGTACAGTATGAATGCAGCAGTGAAGTGAAGTGACCCGTGTGATCATTTCACCTGCTTAAAAAAAGTTTGATAGAAACCTAAAATAAGCCTATAATTAATATGTAAAAAAACAAACAAAATGCAAAATATCTGTTGTTTAACTTTGTTAAAAGAATTTATTGTATATTTCATGATTTTGTGGGAGAAAGAATTTAAAGCTGGAAATGGTTTTAACTTATGTACTGCTACTCGACTACAACTGACACTAATAAATAAAACTAAATCTATAATGGGTTTTTTTTTCCAAGATAAAAATACTGCCCATTTTTTTTAATATATATATATATATATATAGTGTGTGTGTGTGTGTGTACCTGTCCTTCTCCCACATTGTGTGTGTCTATGACTGTGATCGCTCCGGCTTGGTGAGGGCTGCGGCGGGTGCTGCTGTGAGCTGCACCTTCATCATCAGGAGCTCCAGATGGCAGGGTGCCTGTAAGCTGGGTGACCACTTTACCCACCATCGTCAGCCCGGACTTTAATGTCTACAAAGTTAAAAAAAAAAAAAAAAAAAAGGAAAAAGCATTCAATAAATACAGCTAATCTACAAATCATTTTCCTGGCATTCATATTGGTGCAAATTCCAGTAAGAGAAACATGTTACTTAATAGGTATCACCCAGACACATAGCGTGCGAATGCACTGTCTGAGTGTGTTAGCTTAGCGATCTGAGCAAGGGAGAGATAAGAAAATGCTGGGACAGCAGGAGTCAGGAATAGGATCTGCCACCACCTACCCCCGCTGACCCGCGCCTTGATCAATGCTGACTGTTTGGATTAGCACTAAAAACTCCAACTGCAGTGATTAGAAAACACATTAGCGTTGATCAATTAGGCGGCAAACGTTTCTCTTAATAATTGATGGGCTAAGGCAATTTACACACAGTCTGTTAGTGGGCTTGTCAGAGCACTATCCAGAGGGCCCAACAAACACAGGCGCCACACCGTATTGATGTTGCCGCTTGGCCTGAATGCTTGATTAAGCTCTTCAGGGGCCTAGACAGCCACACACACACACACACACACACCAAGTGAGAAACAAGCAAGAGACTCCACTTAAGCTGTGCTATCCATTTACCACAAGTACACTGGTGCTCAGCTTTACACAGACACCAAACATTGGAGCCACCATCCTTACACACTGTCCAGTGGCTGGCGCGACAGCATTGCTCCCGGATTCCCATCCCGCTCATTTACACAGTCTGTTCTCTGTCACAATTCAATTTTCCCCCAAAGTCCTGATTGCTGCCCCAGCCTTCCGAAGCATGGCACACACCCCCCTTCTGGCATTGTGATTGAGTTACAGGACTGATGGGAGATACCCCCCCTCTGGCCCCTCGACAGCCGCACTCAGAGCCACTCAACGCAAGGACGGCGTGTCAGAGCGGAGAAGACGGTTATAAATCACGGCTCCATCTGCAGACGGCCCCGTCTACGCATCAGGCCTTTTTTAACCATGTTTTCCTCCCTGCTAACCTTTAGGGCGCTCCTTTTGATGTATACCACCATTAGGGCTAATGGTGCTTCCCTCACGTAAGCCGTTAGCGCTCGTTAGGGAGAGGAGTGGGCTGGCCTGGGAATACAGATGTGGGCTTAATAAATCAATTAACCTGTTGGGGAGTGGGATCTAAAAACAGTTGCACACACGTCCGGTTAAATAACTGCACCATCCTGTAGCATAGAGAATATAAAGTGATAAAATATCTGAATGGGATGCTTTCACATATGGACAGCTGGAGAGACTAAACAAAATGAAAGCAGGTTTTCATTAGATTAAAAAAAAAAAACATATATGTGTAATAAAGCAGCAAATTTCCTGACTGGCTGAATGCTGTCCTAAAAACAGGAAGATAGATAGACAGACAGACACACTGAGAGCCTGCATTTCATATTGGTCTTCAAACTTGTCTTAATATCAAGTAATAGGACAGAAATTAAATTCATCAAGTCTATAAAACGAAAAAGTGCAGTTCTAACAATTATTTTAAGTACACTTCACTCAACTTTATTAAGTAAACAGCACTAAACTTATTTTTAGGGCAAACAGTTTCATCATCTTAAGTAAACTCATCTTATTCAGTTTTAGAATGCAGACAGACAGACAGACAGCCAATAATGCCCTTAAAGTGTTATTTGGAAATATATGATGAAATCGTATATTAAAGTTGTTACGATGAGCAAAAAATAAACCTGTGTATCAATCTAAAAACGCCGAATATTCTATCCAGATATCCAGCAGGGTAAGACGTCCTTCCTGAAAAAAGATTAATCAGTGACTAGGACAACCAATAATATTTATACAGCAATGCGGGCACTATTGTATTAACATATTTTATGGCCATTATTACTGCTATGATTAGTTTACTAGAATCTTTCCAAGGATGGCTGAATTATAAACCAAACTAAACACTGTCTCTTCATTGTTCACATTAAGATCAAGCCTATAGTTACAGACACACTGTCAGTTTACATTTAAGTTTTTAGTCAAGGGGTTAAAATAAATATTTTAAGGTAAATGTTTTATAAGCTAAATATTTTATTTTATTCGTGTCTGATCCTTAAATGCTGCAATAACGTTTGTGTGTCTCTCATAGAACCGCAGACAGAAACGTTTACTCACTTTTGCAGCGCTGATTACGGTAGCAGTATAGGACTGAGAGTTATCTCCACATGCGCCGCCACGGGACTGATGACATCGGATCAGCTGCACACACGTGGACACACACACACACACACACACACACTTATCAGTAGGCCACAGAGGCCTTCCCGGTGTTTTCATGCAGAAATGGTTGATAGGAACATAGAGACATGCTTAAACCTCTAAACGCTTCTACATATGACCTCCTTTAGGCTTTCTGTCTCATTAAATACTGAAAGATTCATTTTTAATTTTATTATTCATTTTTTTGTTCAGTATAATTAAAATTGTTCAGTATAATTGTTCAGACTACTGATCTTGTATATTCAGTTATTGTTAATATCGTCATGCAATTAATCCTTGGAAATTGTGTTCAATATTATTAATAACATAGAAAAATGGAATAAAAACTCACAATTGTACAACAGAAAATTGAACTAAATGCAGAGATAATTATCTTATTAGCTAAAAATACACAGCAACAAAAGCTCAGGTCTATTATAAGTTGTATGAGATGTTTTGTATGCAACATTTTCAGTAGATTCTACTTATACAGGTTTGCAGCTTTAAGAAGGGTCTGCATTAACATGCTGAAATTTTTGTATGATTTTTTTACCTTGTTCTCTGCGTAGGCCAGCCACCGGCTTCCCAATGCAATGGGATTGAGGTTGGGACCAGGACAAGGATAGCAGCCTACAATGCAGAACACGAACATTACACCATGTTTTATCTCATAGGGCACGGCGACAGTACAAACAAACAAGCATCACAGTCCTAGAGTGAAAAATACTTTGGCAAAGACGCTGCCTATGAGTTACCGAATATGATAGAAGTGCTTTAAGACTATTTTTTTAAAAAGCATGCTGTTGGTTAAAATGTGTGACAAACTGAAATCCATTTATTTGCACGGTATTTATAAGGTAAGATCTTCACACTTAAGCACAAGGGGTCCAATTTGTGTAATCTAAAATTGAAGGCTTCTGCATTTAGTGACTCCGTGATGGCTCCTAAGCTTATTAACCGCCAGACAGTTTGACCCTTGAGAGCCATATAGGAAGTACTGGCACCATGTAGCCTGGCCAGGAACGTCTGCAGGGTGCAATGTGTGCACATAGACATAACCCATTCATCTAATCTAATCTAATCTAATCTAAACTAATCAAAAATAATAAAATAAGTGACATAATTTGACACAATGGTTTTGCTAATAAATTCTACACGAGAGAGAAAAAAAAGATAAGCAGCAAATATTTGTGTACATGTCGTTTTCAAAAGGTTACTTTAAGATGCCAAATGTGTGCTGAAACAAGGGCTATGTAAAAATATTGGGCGATGTAAAAATCATTTCCTTATAGTCTGAATATATTCTAACCTTTAGTGTCATCAAATATAGTTTTAAATATTTTAGGTTAAACAATTTTCGTTAAAACCCTCAGTATGTGTCGAACGACTTCCTCTTCCACTTGTGTAGTTGCTGGCACACATCGCCGTTGCCTCTGAAGCAAACATGGCGAAATAAAAAGGGGCGTGTCCGGATTTGTATTTGGCGTATTTTTAGCTACTTGTTTTACTTTTTTGGAAGTATTTCAATGTATCGCAGTATGTATTGTATTGAAATAAATTGTATTGTGACTCATGTATATCAATATATGTGTCATGAGGCCATTGCCAGTATACTAACTTATACTTTAGGTGCGCTGGTGAGATACTCTAGGTCTTTTAAAACAGAAGTTAAGTTTTAGTTTAAGTTAAGTTTGAGTTAAGCCACAAGCAGAGAGTGATGTAAAACTTTTGTAGGACAGAAAGAGCCAAAAATACAATACATCATGTGATTTAGATTCCCAGTATACCGGAACTATTTTCACTCTTGCTCTCAGACCTCACACCCATCTCTAGCAAGACACCTAAGAACTTAGCGGTAGCATATACGCCAGAGCGGAGTTTCCGTTTCAAATGAAAAAAGCGCTGACATTGTGATGGAGAATATCATCCTGGTTTATGACTTCTCATAATCGCTTTCAAAAACAAACATGTCTAGTCTTGAGTTTTTTTATGATGAAGAAGCTTTAGAAGAAAGATTAATGATGTAAGGGGGTTATTGACCGCGGTCATTTCCTGTGGCACAGACGTGGATTGGGATAGCAGACAGACAATGAGAGCCATTAAAACTACACTAATGGCAATTTACAACAGACGATTGCTTAAGTGGGGATAGAAGGCCTGGTTTCGGATTGTGATATGAACTTTAGAGGACACAATGGCCCGTACTGTAGGAGCCAACGCGTGCTGGGAAAGGACAGACTTACAAAAGGATATGAGTGTTTTTGTGGAATGGCCAGGGTGAGTGATGAGTACAGAACCCGGGAGCGTTCTTTGATATCGTATAGCTGTGCACAGTGACGAGGGAAAACGCCTCCAGTGCTCTGATTGCTTGCATGAGAATAAGATTTTGGAGGTTCATGCAACAGAATCCAAGGCGAGTGATTTTCAATGATGTCATTGCGTGTGGTGGATTAAACAACACTGGAGGTCTTTCACCGGAGTTTAAAGTGGACGAATAGAAAACAAACCTGCTACATTAAGCCCAATGTTTGCTTACTTGTGACAAAGAATTTTTTTGTAAACGTGCAGCTGTCGAAGGCAGCAATCTTTTCTTGAAGACTGACGACAAGAATCCTGCAGTTAAAGATACAGAGGGAATCTATTAACAGTGTATAAAGATCACGTGGAATAAATCCTGGCTTGTGTATAGCAAACAATTCTGAAATGATCACAAAAACTAAACCAAAAGTACCACCAGGGATACCTTTTATTGCAGTGTAAATCATAGATAGGTGTTTTAAACTGAATCGACTTGACCATTTCCCCTGTCCTTAAAGAATAGAGGTCGACGCAGCAGTACGGAGGGCTGGTCCTGTAAGAAACATACACACATGGCAGTAATTATAAACAAAGCACGAATCACGAATACATCAGTCTTTATCGAAGTGCGTCTGAAATGCATTGAAAGCTAAACAATCCCATAGAAAAGCAGCTCCTCAATTTAATTGAATCAGTAAACCTCACAAAAGTGTTGTAGCCATTTCCTTTCCAAAATCTGACATTAAATGTTTTGTCAAAAAGCACATCAGTGCAAATCTGGAGGAGGGAAAAGTGGCTGCTGGCAGAGAAAATCCACAGACATTAATCCTTATTAAAAGTTCACCAACTTCCCCGGCACTGCCAGAGCTGCTATGTTGAACCGTATGCCTGAAGGGATATATCTGATAAAGCAAAAAATGTCCTCTATGATAATGATCATCTTGCTCTGTACAAAGCATCCCTGCCTCACAAGGTGACTGATTCCGACGGGGCAGAAATGGTTGTGATAGAATGCAAAAGAGAGAAATAAATCTGCAGCTTTCTCCGATTTTTTCTTCTGTAAAAAAAAGAAAATATGTTTCACTGACTAAAGAACTGGCTCCGTATGCACCCACTTATTACTGAAATATTTTTTTAACTGAACTATATTTTTGCTAAAAGTGTTTCGATTATGAATCAGAGATAAGATTCGATACACACCGATTATTGGACAGTAATCTATGAGTGGTGTCTCATCATAGCCCTGGGTTGTTAGTTTAAATCCCAGGACTACCAAGCTGCCACTAATGGGTCCTTAAGCTTGAATATTAAATTGTGCAAACTTCATATTCATACCTTTTGAACTTTTTTTTTTACATTTTGCCACCTTACAACCACAAACTTAAATGTTTTTATTGAGATTTTATGTGATAGACCAACACAAAGTACACCAACAAAGTAGCACATAATTGTAAAGTAGAACGAAAATGATATTGTTTTAAAAATTTTAAGCAAATAAAAATTTAACAAATGTGGTGGCATTTTTATTCAACCCCCCGGCGTCAGTACTTCAAAGAGTCACCTTCCATGGTAATTACAGCTGCAAGTCTTTTTCAGCTGCAAGTCTCTACCAGATTTGCACATTTAGAGACTAAAATTTTTGCCTATTTTCCTTTGCAAAAGCTCAAGTTCAGCCAGATTGGATGGGGAGCGTCTGTAAAGAGCAATTTTCAAGTCTTGCCACAGACGCTCAATGGGATTTAGGTCTGGACTTTGAACAGGCCATTCTGACGCATAAATACTCTTTGATCCAAACCATTGCATTGTAGCTCTGGCTGTATGTTTAGGGTCATTTTCTTGCTGGAAGGTAAATCTCCTTTTTCAGTCTTAGGTCTTTTGCAGCCTCTGACAGGTTTTCTTCAAGGATGGCCCAGTATTTAGCTTTATCCATCTTTCCATAAACTCTGAGCAGCTTTCCACGTCCCTGCTGAAGAAAAGCATCCCCACAGCATGATGTTCCCACCACCATGTTTCAAAGTAGGGATGGTGTGTTCAGGGTGATTAGCAGTTTTACTTTTTCTTGCCACTCTTTCATTAAGGCCAGATCTCTGGAGTACAGACTTATAGTTGTCCTGTGAAAAGATTTTTCCACCTGAGCTGTGGATTTCTGCAGCTCCTCCAGAATGACTATGGGCCTCTTGGCTGCTTCTCTGACCAGCTCTCCTTGCTCGGTCTGTCAGTTTAGGTGGACGGCCATGTCTTGGTAGGTTTGCAGTTGTGGCATACTTTTTCTATTTTTGGATGATGGATTAAACTTGTAATGTTCTAAGCTTGGAATATTTTTTATAACCTATAACCATAACCTTTACTTTATCCACAAATTTATCCCTGACCTGTATGCCGAGTTCCTTAGTCTTTAAGATGCTGTTTGTTCACTAGTGTTCTCTAACAAACCACTGAGGCCTTCACAGAACAGGTGTATTTATACTGAGTCTAATTTACACACAGGTGGAATTTATTAACTAATAAGGTGACTTTTGAAGGCAATTGATTTCACTGGATTTTATTTAGAGGTATATTACAGTACAGGGGGCTGTTTTAAAATAAAAGTTTGAAAACTGTATATTATTTTCTTTCCACATCACAATTATGTGCTACTTTGTGTTGGTCTACTATATAAAATGTTAATAGAATACATTAAAGTTTGTGGTTGTAAGGTGAAAGGTGTGAAAGAAGTTCAGGGGGTATAAATACTTTTTCCAAGGCACTTTAAATGTTAGTCTTTCTGAATAAAGATGGCTGGCAAATGTACACACACAATTTATATGTAACATGGCAAATTGTAGGTGTTTATAAGTAATCAGTTTATAGCCATCATAGGATAAAGAAGCGAACGGGTGTGTGGGCTGATGGGTGGAAACTGGCAGGTGACCAAACCAGGGGGGGAAAGGGGACAACCCCCATAAGCACATCCAGAGCTGGAGCCAGACTATAGCCAACACAGAGGCATAGGGCTTCCACTTATTCTAGACATACATTAAATACAAGAAACACTGTGCAGCTGGCACAACAACCTTTATGGGAGCATTGACGCCGACCTTGAGCACATAATCAGCACAAACCACATACAAGATTAGTGCATAATAAAGTGTTAAATATGAAATCAGAAAAGCCTGAATGAAAAAGGATAAGGCACCTCAACCTTTTGCACTCTGTGATAGAAAACCAGAAATTTCTTAAATGTGCCAACAAACAGAAAGAAGCTGTGTGATGGCACACAAACAGCACATTTTCTTTGTGCCTGAAATAGATGTGTTTGACCCGTTTGTCCGCCTCATTATGAGACTGCGGGTGAGTACTGTTCTGGTTTGCTATGTGTGTTGGCCAACATACAATAACACATCAGTGAGTTGCAGACTTTGGGTCACCCTGCAGGCTGACACACTGATGGTACCTCTTAGACTTTTGTTGCATTTCTTGAACAGTTTGCTGTGGTCTGGCACTGCATCCAGTCTTTTTTAAGGGAAAATGGCAGAGATACAGCAGCCCTGATTTCATGCTGAACTCAATAGATTCAGCTTTCTACACTTACGCTGCAAGCTGAGCCAGGACCAGATTATAGTATGCGTGTAAACGCCACAATTCAGAGAACTGTGGCAGCAACCACAGACACGAACAAGGCCGCACACTGCCATGCCCGGCAGCCAGCTCTAGCACAGATGGATTCATAGGCCACAGCCGGAACAATCCTCTAAAGCTCTGGCACTCGAGGAGCCCTAACAGCGTCGCCTTGCCAACAACAGAGACAGAAACCCAGCCGCATGTGTTTGTGTGGGTGCGTGTCAGTGTACTCGGTTATACTCTCTTTATAGAAACTAAATGAGCACATAATAATAGCGAAGCGGCTGAACACGTTTCGGCGACAGCTTTAGAGTGTGTTAAATATAAGGCAGCATCTGGAAAAGTTACTGCGCTTTATTCTTCTGCTGCTTTGATGCACTTTTTAGGCTGGCAACGTTTAATCACTAGGATAGAAAGGAGACAAGGAGCCATTATTATTACAGCAGAAAACACTCTGGATACAAATCCTGAGATTAATAGTGGCATTTAACTTCTCAAACTTGTCTTATAGCCACTATCCATTGATTTCAGCATTATCTGGAGCAGATCAATCCAATTTAAAGCTTTTTGGAGCCAATTTGACACAAATGATATGCTTTCTGACTGATTAATGAGACAGTGATAGCTATGAAAAAAAGTCATCATATTGGTCACTTCAATTACCTTTTTAGATGAGAACTAATGGGCAGCTTCTAATGGAAGCAATGCACTGTCATCTGTAATACAATTTCCTCGCACTGAAAATCTAGAACTCGATTCAAGAGGGACCGTAAATTTCAATTACCTTTATAAAATTATAGCAGGGCCTCGGTTCTGCACACATGTAGGTGATACTAAGCACCAATATACTGCCCTTGTCTACCTTTTTCTTGATCCCATTTTATCAATGTCAGTTACATGTTTTCTTCAACAAAAGGCCACGGTTTAAAATATGGTCCATTAAAGTAAGACCTGCCCTTTCCCTGCGTATGGAACATTTTTTGCCTCTAGGTTTCTTTTTTTAACCAGTAATACCTCATACAGCAGCCAAGTGTGAAAATAAGGGGGAAATAAACTTTAGACATATAAGAAATAGCCAACTTGTTGAATATTTTGATTCTCTGATAAGTGTGGCAAAATATTACACTATACAATATGAAATTAGGAGCTACACAATATATTGTTTGTAAGGCCATATTGCTAAAATTTCTATAACAGCTATAACAGAAGACTGTACTAACCAATTCAGTGATTTCCCTAGGGTTACAGTTCTTTGGTCAGACACCGAAAAACACACATATCCATCATATGTGATGCATATATTGGTTTACCTACCAGTCTTGTTTAAGGAAATAGTTCCCCTCTGACAGCCAAGCTGAGTCAAAATCTGGTGGTGACTACATCTTTGCTGCTTGTCAGGGGCCAGGAGTGCAGCACTTGGGCTCTTTTCTGTATTTGAACTTTTGAGCAGAAGAGCTACTCTGGCTTCTATAATTGCAAGATAGTGGATGTTGCCATCTTTATCTCTTTGGAAATATATAAAACGTGCACTGTTTTTTACTGGTGAAAGTGTTTGCACAAAACATTTTTGTGTGATACATAGAGCAGAGGAATATCGTAAACGTGTGACCGTGTAGAGACAGAAATTAGGTACCAACCTGTAAATAAAATATAGCCGTTTAGCCTATTAAATAAAAGAACAAGGTTAAGACCGGTTCTATAGGAAAGGTCACTCGAAATGACTTCTGTTGTAATCTGACACTTTATAGAAAAATAAAATTAACTGAAATTAACTTTACCTTTAAGAAAAAGCAGGGGTGCTGTGTGTGTGTGGGGGGGGCATACATCTAATATAATAGCAGCGGGAACTTTACACTTCACACCAAAAGTGTATAGCACAGCATATCATCATGATACTATACAGCAAAACAATTCCCATCTGCTGTTTTGTCACTATCCCAAATCATCAAGTTAATCATATAGTACAAATCCTGCAATATGACCACAGAGCAGGCCTGCGAAATCCATTTCGCTTCACATTAGGAAGCTCATAAAAATGTATCCTGAACTTTTCTTGTCCAACACTGCAACTGTACCAGATGGGAAAGATCACCGATTTTATAGCAGTGGTTTCGCCTTAATTGTGGCAACACATTGGTTGACAATGGTCATTATGGAAGATGCTGACCATTTCTCATCTGTTATTCTAATTTACACTGAATGTGCACACAGATCTCCACCCGGTCATGTTTCAGACTGAGCTTTTAATCTATAACTTTATTAACCTGGGGAAATGGTCCATAAAACATGGAAGTCAGGAAATCAGGAGGTTTCCAGCGAATAAATTTGTCTGCCAAAGAAATTCTTAAAAGATTGTCTTATATTATCCTCCACTAGAAATCTAATCTAACAAACCAAAACGTAAAAAAAAAAAAACTTAATCGTTTTCTTTTTAAATCCTACATACAATTTTAAAATTAGCGAGTATTTGCCAAGACCGATATCGAATTGCTCCTACTTGCTAAATATTTTTAATTTACAGCTGGGTATAGCACAGATATTTTAAGCAAATTAATCAGGTAGATAAAAACAAATAACAACAATAAAGGATTCACACACTTTTCGGTGTGCTTTAACTCCTCCTGCCTCTCTTGATCTGAGCTTCAGTACACAACAAACGCTAGCCACATCACAAGCTTCTTGAGGCCTGAGGGGGACCTTTGATTTCGGCATGCTGTGGGCATTAGCTGGAAAGTAATTAGGGTAAAAAGTTCAACCACATCTCTGTGTCTGCCTGAAATACATTTCCTCTACTTTCACTGGTGAACTCCGTGCATACTGGAAGCATGCTGGCGTCAGCTTTCTGTCGCTGCAGCTCTGTGTAATTCCGGGCTGGTGTTTACAATCTTAATTACGTCACTTACATCTATCACCTAATTCTCACATGCACACGCAGCAGAGTTGGGAGAATGAATATTCCTCATGAGTGTGAGGACCTTCGGATTTTCCCGGAAAGCGAACGGTAATTAATAAAAAGAAAAAAAAAGCAAGCTCTGGTTTTGGTTTCACCTTAGAGGGCAGACAGATAAATCACATAAAAGACATTAGATTAGGTACAACAAAGCTAATCCTGATTTAACACCTTCACATATCATGTGATACTCTAATAATAACAGCAAAAATCTGGAAATCATTTTTCAAATGGTAGAATCTGTATCGAAACCCATCCCAACTGTGTAAGTGCTCCGGCTATTAATAGAGAAGATAAGGAGCAGTATTTTGCTGATGAAACCCTTTTAAACAAGTGTAATAAAGAAGAAAGGTACACTTCAAAGACTTGCACTTTTCTATCCTTAGAGCGCTTGACTTACGCACAGCCCACTATATGATGCTGATCTGACATATCCTGTGCACCTGGTCTGTACATTCCAAATTTGTCCCCTGTAGATATTCTCTCATGGGGAAGAAATGTGCTTATCTTTTAACTAACTTTTAAAGGAAGGTCTGTGACCCATAGCTCTTACGTTTAACCCACAAATGACCAAAAGTGCACTCAGTAGAAACTAAAAAGGAAGCTGGACCAATGAAAAGAGAGCCAGAACAGCAAATATCTTTTAAAATTGACTCATCAACATGAACAATGTGTTCATAATGGTTTATGATGGTGTATGAAGTGTGTAGGCGAACAGATTTTTTTTCTAGTTTGTCATAAAATGTTGTGGATTTATTAGCTGACCTGTTGCATGTCTAGTTGTTAGAACGGCACTGAGATTTTTTTGAGGACATTCCAACATTTGGAAATGCCAAAAGATTGGACAAATGTTTTTTGTTGGTTTGTCCCCAGGTAAACTGCAGGCTCAAACCAAGAGAAGACATTCAGAGCTATTAATTGTTTAGGCAGGCAGTCTAACAGGATACACTACAATAACCAGACAGTGATATTTTCTAATAATTTTAGTGACATGAAAATGGGTTGGTTTAAAGACGGGTGCGGCTAACAGTCTGACTCTGCTGTTCCAATACTTTCAAAAGGACAACATGTATGTCAACAAACTTTTTTCTTGATTTAAATTGGTATCTTACATATGCACTGAATTCCTTGGTCATATCACCACCTTTTCTTTATGATAAACTAAATATACTAATTCAACTACTAAAACGCGCTGCAAAACTACACAACATGACCAACTACATGAACATGCTGCAAATTTACACAACATGCACAACTACAAAAATGGCTGCAAAGCTACACAACATCACCAACTTCAAAAATGTGCTGAAAAATGTACACAACACGACCAATTTCAAAATCATGCTGCAAATCTACAAAATATAAGAAATACAATTTTAACAAACAGTTAATAAAAAGTATACATAATGGCATACGATTTAACCTAACTAGCAATTTATTGGCAGCAAAAAACTAGCAAACAGCCAGGTACACTACAAACAAATAGAATCTAATATGAAGGTGATTAAACAGTTGTAGCTGGTCGGTCACATTTCTGGGTGTGAGGAAGTAATCAGGCTCGACTAGTTTAAAAGCATCATTTCTGTAATCCTCTTAATCCCCTGCCTCTCAAATACTTAGGAGATTCATCATTTAATACACTTTAGATGGGATATCTCATGTCTAAATTAAAAGAACAGCAACAGCAAAACAGGTTCTTGCCCTTTTTTTATGCATACACGCCTAATTGTTCTTACCTAATGTAGGTCACACTGGGTAAGGACAATCAAAGCCACCCTAAAAACACTTCTGATCCCTGTAATAACATTGTGCTTTGTCTGGCTCTCAATGTGCTATGAGATATTTGAATAGGGGTTGTTGAACTGAGCATCTGGCTAAATGATGTTCTCAGGCGGCAGCTAGTGAGTAAAGTGCTGGAGGCATGCCAGTGTCCCAGAGCCATTGACAAGTCCAAAAAGTCAGGACCTGAGGCCAGAGAGGAGAAGAGAGGACCAGAAGTCGAGCCTTTACACACTGAAACAGACCCAGCTTTAATGTCCACAATGATGGAGGACTGTATTAGTGGAAAACCATGCCCACATCCTCTTTTAAAAGATGTGGGAAGTCGAGGGAAAAAGAGCCGTTGGGAGGGTACTGTTTATTGCCTGCCCAACAACTTAATTTCTTCACATGTTGAAGAACAAAAGCAGGCTTTCTCAATGCTAAACTTTTAACCTTCCGAGAAGCAACACCACCACCATCACCAAGAATTAAAATCCCTTTTTCATAAAACCTTAAAATAATATAAGGAAACTACACCTATTATAAAGTGGAAAGCTGAAATCCCTTTCAGATTTAAGCAGGGGTTTACCAGTAACGGACCAGCTAAAGAATTCCATGCTAATTTGCAGGCTCTGTTGGCACGAGTGCACGGCATGAAATGCAGCATATGTATTTTGCTGTCAAGAAAATCACTACAGCCATGCAATGTTTGGGCTTAAGGCATAATCCTTTCCATTGATAAAGTTATGTTGAGTGTGCCTGGCTGGAATTCGGCCGCGATGGATTCAGCACGCATGCTTTTTTTCCCTTTTCAGGTTTTCCTTAAATTTGCAAATCTTGTAATCTAAGCCTAAAGCTGTCTGAACCGACTTCTAAACCAGCAATGCAAGAGTTTCAGCCAACTCTCCAATGTGCTTTCCATTTAAGCGTCAAGACAGAATGCACTCTCGTGGTTGACAAAAGCTGTTATTTCAAGATGATGATATACTAAAAATTGTAAAGACATTGGTTTATAAACCATTTCCTTTGAAGTCAGGCAATTCAGCCCAGGAATGTCTGTCAGAAAATAATATGAGGCAATAATTACGAAGAATAAATAAAAATGAATTGAAGTATAGCTATTCACTGAAAGTAGCACTGGCCATGCAATTCAGCTGTAGGGGGCGAGTTACACTTTTCAAGAAGAAAAGTGTTTTTTTTTGTTGGCCCAAACGTTGGTGGGGTCAAACCCAAACCCTCAGAATAAAACAAAGAGCAAATTAGAGTACTAAGCCTGTACAGCGTTGAGATCATAAAAACATTGTGCTTCTCTTCATCAGAGCAGGCTAAAGATTGAGTCGAATTCCATTGAGTTAGGATCTGTCACAAAGATGACTTTGTGACAAAGGTGGCAGATGTTGCCCTGGGTAGCAGAACTAAGCTGGTGCCTGGTGTGGGCCCTCTTGAGTCAGCTGCTTAGTCACTTTTAAAAGTGTGGTTCCATTGGGCTATCAGTACGGTGAAGAGACCTTTGATGCAGCTTTTTATGTACAGATAATTACATGCTAGCGATTCGGGCCTCATAATGTCTAAATGTCACACAGAAGGAAGGCTATCACTTGGGCTCCCTTCTATTTTAAAAGGGGGAAAATGTCATAAACCGGACAACAACGGAACATTCCATTAACGCATGCGATGAACTTTGGGTTGGACGAGTTTAAAGCGTCTCAGCTCAGGTTTCACAAGCTGTACAGCATATAAATTTTCAGACCCTGAAATTATCATGGAAGAATGAAACATTATTGGATATGGGGCTTAAGTGGAGCTTTATCCATCAGGTTTGATTAAAGTTATTTCTATCGCAACGAACTGCGTTTACATCTTCGGTTAATTAAGTTGTGTTGCAGGAATATAAGACTACGTTATGCGTGTGCACCTGAACAGAACAGGCCTGTAATAAAACGGTTTAGCGGCATGTGAGCACGGGGAGGAAGTGATGTCACTGTGTATAGAACTTACCCTGATGAGCCCGTACTCTTGCAAACAGCGAGGAGGGGCCGCTTCTCTGCGAAGTTGTCAGTGTTCGCGGGACCTGCTGAACGGACGAAGAAGAGAATATGAATGGCTGACACGCACAAAGAGAGACATTCATATGCCGAGTGCACGTGAGGCATTTTGTCAGTCAGCCAGCGCCACCCACTACACATGATGATAAAAAGCAACTACCACAACAGGATGTGTGATTACGCTGTAATCAAATTATGGCTTTTGAAGGAAATAAAAAGAAGACAGCAAGCACTCCTTTCCTGTCAGCCTATACACTCACCCTGACTGGCCGCTAAATAAAACCAGGACTTACACAGAAAGTTATGCAAATCAAATGAAATTAAAATACCAACATGCAAGACATGAAGCATGTGCTGAGAACAGAAACGCCAATCGGTGTAACGTGTTAACACGAACGTCTCTCTGCGCTGGCTTTGCCGAAAATTCGACTTCAAAGCTTGAGGAGAGGGTTTTTTGTCGGACTGGTTTTCATTTTGGAAGTTTAGAGAAATTGGAGCGCTGCTTTAGAAGCCGGTAGGCATATTGCTTTATGTTTATGGAGCCCATGTTTATCTAATTTTTTGTTTTTAAATAAAGGGGTGAAACTTCCAATCATGTCAAGACAGAGAACGATGTTAGTTTTCGAAAGGCTGTAATTTACTTAGTTGTGCCATGACAATAATCATCTGCAGGAAGGCAGAGGGATTGTGGCATAGCGTGTGAGTGTAAATGTGCTGCTCAAAAGACCCCCTAGCACTGATGCTAAAAGGGCAAAAAAAACCTTCGCATATCGTTACGGGTCACGATATCCAGTCACAATGTCAAAAAGCAACTAGTGTAGGCATATAATTGCTGCCTTCTGCTTGGACGTGACGGTTTATACAAAACGTGGCTTAAATTTAAAAACAACTGAACCTGGAGACAAATATTTTTTTACTCCAGGTTTTATGATTCATATTTTTATGCAAAGAAAACCATGAAAAAAATCCTACATGAAGTAATGGAATAAATACATTTGAGATTTTAGTTCACTATTTAGTGGCCAACAATATAAGAACCGTTAGAAACATAGTGGGAAAATCCATTAAAAAAATTGTGGCTTCTGCCTTGTGAGAAAGCAGAACTTCCTCTTTAATTCTGGAAAAGACCTTGACTTATTAAAATTGACACCTATTTTCAGGACTTTCCAAATCCGCCCACCCAGGCTCCCGGTAGAAACAATTACTCTTTTTAGAGGCCAGTTACAGTATAACACTGTTTGCAGCATACAGATTGCAATCAGTTTTCCCAGTAGAACAATTCATTTTATTTTCCAGAGTACCCTTGTCCGTATGTGTTGGCTATCTGCTGCTTCTTATTACTGAGTCTAGCTTTTATACATGTCCAGCTTGTATTGAAAGTCACCATTGTGCATTGTTGGGATCTGCCAAAAGAACGGAACACAAATCTAGACATAAATGTCACGTTAAAATGCCACTTGGGAGATTACATAGAGCTGAATATACCTTGTCGCTTACAAGGAACTGCGAATAAACTTTATAATAATTTGGAATGAGACCAACTGCTGATTATTTAAGTGCAAATAAGAAAGCAAGTAAGGGAGTCAATACTTTCATCCTTGCCACAAAGACATTTTCCTAGCAAATGAGGTGCACTGGAATTCAACAAGGCATGGAGTGTGTACTTTTGTCAGACTGTTCTATTTCCTTCCTCTAACAAATGGACTGACCAAATGCATGTAAAGGCCAATGCAAGAGTTGTGATGAAAGAGGAGGAAATGTCTCTGAAGCTTGCCACCCCCCCATCCCGTCTCAGCACGGGTAAAATCCCAGCTAACCCCTCTGTCAGCAGGCCAACGCTGATCTTAAAGGGCTGACTTTAATATTAGCAAAGGAAAACAGCAGGGCTCTGGCACACTCACTTCAATTAGGGAGCAATGGGTAGTCTTTAATTTCAACATATCCTGATACAAAGGGCTGAATGAAGGAAGACTTCATAAATTGTGTCGTTAAAAGTGAAGTTAAAGGTTCCAAACAAAAATAAACCGCAGAAGCTTCAGAGGAATGGCCACGCTATGTAGATCTAGTTTTAAAGGAAAGGACAAGTCATAAATTCATTAGCTTGGAGTAAAGGAGAATCGCCAGCCTGAAATATAAGAGCTTAAAAAATAAAATAATGTATAAAGAGCTAGTAAAGAGTATTAACACAGAAAGCAAAATGACCAAGATTATGAATCTTTGATACTATTTCTCTCACTTTTAACAAAAACCAGGTTACATTTACTTCTTAGCATTTGTCAGATGCCCTTAATTGGAGTGATTATTTTTATCTAACCGAGCAGTTGAAGGTTAGGAGTTTTTTAGAACCAGCCAAAGGCATAAGCGAACTAAGCGGCTGCTTAATCTAAAAATTATTAAAAAAAAAAAATAAATGTGTGAGACTAAATTTAGCACAGGATGTTTAAGTGTTTTTAAACTCACTTGTGTTCAAATCTGGAAATGTGTCTATATTTGTCCTATAAGCAGCTCCAATTAAAGAGTCTAAAAATCAAGAAATCTGCTTAACCTGAATACCCACAATAGCTGCTTTGATAAGTAGGATGAGCATTATAAGTGAATGATAAATGTTTTCCAATATTTGAAGCATGGAGTACGTTGAACTGTTTGGTTGAAGAGGCTCCAGGTCTCTCAGATCCTAAAGCTCCCTCCATTATAATAAAACATGGGGACAAAAAGCTACTCACTGATACGAGGGGCTGGAAGGATCCGAGCAGCTCGCACTGGGCCGTGTCGCACAGAGAAGAGCTCCTGAGCTTCACCAGTCAGCTTTAGAGAGAGAGAGAGAGAGAGAGAGAGAGAGAGAGAGAGAAACACAGATAACACAAATAGTACAATCAATTTACCGAATTGAGCAGCAATGTTATAGTTTATAAATATCATTTGTGAATTTATGAGTTTATGTCTATGGTAGCAGTGATGCAATACTGGAATAAAGAACCTAAAGTAAAATGTCTGGAACAAGAGTGTGTACATATCATAGAAGGTTTTTTATTTATTTATTTTTATGGATCCAACTATACTTTTCATTGCACAGACATTAAATAATGCATTGTTCGGTTTTGTTGTGGTTATGAAGTGATTGGTTATTCAGCACCAGTACAAAGAGGAACGAACACTAGATATCCAACACTTCCAAATCAAACTACAAAAAACCTGGCATATGAGTAAGATAGGGCTGTGTATTGTCAAGGGCCTTATAATATGATACATCGGTCACAATACATCACAATATTTTAATTAAATAAGTAATAATACTAGTGGTTAACTTGTCGATACACTATCAAAAAAAAAAATCATTTTACACAGCCCTAGTTTGGGAGATCAGATAGGACGCTGGAGTGATACGAATTGGAAAGCTCTGAAAATAGATGTGTGTGTGTGTGTGTGTTTGTCATCTGAAATACAGAGAAAGGGTATTATCACATTAATGGCTATAATCCGTGTTTTACGAAGACAATCCCAGCAGATTATGATTTAGACTCACATAGCCAATAAGATTAACAGGCATCAAATATAGGGTGTGAATGCAAAAGAAACAACACAATATCACAAATAAAGACTGCAAAAGACAATCTTTTCCAGGCAAACAGGTCAGAAGAATCAATGAAACATCCTAGATTGTAAGTATTAGGGGGAGGGGTAGCACAGGTGTTTGACTGCTAATTGGAAATTAGTCAGATGTATAAGAGAGATAAATGTAAGTCACTCTGGACGAGGGTGTCTGCCAAACGCCGTGAATGCAATCGATACATTACACGTTTATGTGCCATCTATTTACAGCTACATCACTATTCTGTCACTTTTTATGACTGCAACAGGCGAAATTCCTTCTGGTACCAGAGTCAGAAGTGGTGGAACAGTGACGTGAACGCCACTGATTACTATATCAACTGTTTGTAGTTACACACCAGTTGCAAATAATGGCACATGGTGTGCATGATGAAAAATGATGTCGCATGAAATTCGACACAACCTACACTGCAGTTGCATAGCAGTTTGAGCTGTTCAAATGTTGGGGGAAAAAAACAATAAAAAAAATAGAACTTAGCCAAATTTGCTAACGTAGCCACAGTTTACTGTTAAAATCAAAGTCTGCTGGACTGGGATAAACCTCATAAAGGAGAAAGTGAAGGGTTGTAGGAGTCATACAGAGAGTCCAAATAAACTACAAATATGTATTACAATGATAAGCGATTCTAATACTTGATTCTGATTGGTCAGAAGAAATCATGCCATTTTCTGTAATTTCATTATATGTCATTAACTTTTTTTAACCAGCTCTTTTGGTATTTCATGAATCAATACAAAATTAATTTCTAATATATTTAGAAAAGTCATCATTTTTCAAAATTATAACCAATTTTTAAAAACTTTGGCCAAAACATGTTGTGTGACGTCATTGCAGCGGGCATTAAATGCATGTTCACTATGAAAGACCACACCATATACACTGATCGATAGTGACTCTTAAGGAGAATCATGAGCTTGCAGTGTCACCGATTCAAAGTTTTCCGCTAAAAAAAAAAAAAAGCCCAAGAAAAACAACATCGTTTTTAACTACTACACCCACACAAAAAAAAAAAAAACTCCTGGGGGGGAATGAAAGTCATTTTTATAGCAACAAATCACACAGGGACTTCAGTTGACTTCTTGCCAAAGTGAAGTTTATGTTTAGCATTTTTCAAAAGGGATCTCGAGTGTCAGCGCGCCGGGAAAATCAGAGGTACACCACAGCGGTCGCGTTATGTTTTCTGACAGCACTTTCTCTGTACGATGACAACCTGCACTTTCTGTGTGTGAGAGTAGCTGCTACAAGGTAAGTGATAATGTTTTACACAACACAGATTTGGATCTAAGACATGTTTGATGTTTGCTTTTTTTTTTATAAACACATACACTCAAATCTTTTTTTCTTTTTGTACAAACACATGTTCATACATTATAAATCCAAGTTTCGAACCAGAGCCAGTTCTGATGTGATGTAACACAAACTTCATGATGTGGTTTAACACACAGTATGACTTACAATAGACTATAAAAAAACGAAGAACATTTCAGAGCGCGGCTGAATCATGTTACTTTATAAGCTAAGCATTAGGATTCCACTCAAGACCACAGCATGATAGATAGAGACATAGATAGACAGACAGACAGAGACAGAGACAGATAGATAGATAGACAGACAGACAGAGGTAGATAGATAGATAGAGACACAGATAGATAGACAGATAAATAGATAGATAGATAGATAGATAGATAGATAGATAGATAGATAGATAGATAGATAGATAGATAGATAGATAGATAGATAGAGACATAGATAGATAGACAGACACATAGATAGATAGATAGATAGAGACATAGATAGACAGACAGAGACAGACAGAGATAGATAGATAAATAGAGATAGACATGATAGATAGACAGAGACAGAGACAGAGAGATAGACGATAGATAGATAGATAGATAGATAGATAGATAGATAGACAGACAGAGACATAGATAGATAGATAGATAGAGACAGATAGACAGAGACAGAGATAGATAGATAGATAGATAGATAGACAGAGACATTAGACAGACAGACAGAGAGACAGAGATAGATAGATAGATAGATAGATAGAGACATAGATAGACAGACAGACAGAGACAGATAGAGATAGATAGATAGATAGATAGACATAGATAGACATAGACAGACAGACAGAGACAGAGACAGAGATAGATAGATAGATAGATAGACTAGATAGACAGAGACAGAGACAGATAGATAGATAGATAGATAGATAGATAGATAGATAGATAGACAGAGACAGAGATAGACATAGATAGATAAATAGACAGACAGAGACAGATAGATAGATAGATAGATAGATAGATAGATAGAGATAGACAGACAGAGAGACAGAGATAGATAGATAAATAGAGAGATAGATAGATAGATAGATAGATAGATAGACATAGATAGACATAGACAGAGAAAGAGAAGACAGACAGAGACAGAGATAGATAGATAGATAGATAGATAGATAGATAGATAGAGACAGATAGATAGACAGAGACAGATAGAGAGACAGAGATAGATAGATAGATAGATAGATAGATAGATAGATAGATAGGACAGACAGAGACAGAGACGAGATAGATAGACAGACAGACAGAGACAGATAGATAGATAGATAGATAGATAGATAGATAGAGAGAGATAGATAGATAGACGAGACATAGATAGATAGACAGACAGACAGAGACGAGATAGATAGAGAGATAGAGATAGATAGAGATAGATAGATAGATAGATAGATAGAAATAGAGACAGAGATAGATAGATAGATAGACAGACAGACAGAGACAGAGATAGATAGATAGAGATAGATAGAGCTAGATAGATAGATAGATAGATAGATAGATAGATAGATAGATAGATAGACATAGATAGACAGACAGAGACAGAGACAGATAGATAGATAGATAGATAGATAGACGAGATAGATAAGATGATAGATAGATAGATAGACAGACAGACAGAGACAGAGATAGATATAGATAGATAGATAGATAGATAGATAGACAGACAGAGATAGAGATAGATATAGATAGATAAGATAGATAGATATGACAGACAGAGACTAGATCAGATAGTAAATAGATAGATAGAGACATAGATAGACAGACAGACAGAGACAGAGATAGATAGATAGATAGATAGATAGATAGATAAATAGATAGATAGATAGAGACATAGATAGAGACATAGATAGACAGACAGACAGAGAGACAGAGATAGATAGATAGATAGATAGATAGATAGATAGATAGATAGACAGACGACAGAGACAGACAGACAGAGATAGATAGATAGATAGATAGATAGATAGACAGACATAGTCTATCATAATGTCTATTTTCGGATAAAACATGCAGTAATAACCTTTATAAAATGCAAATATTACAATTAGAATTATTTTAAAATGATATAATTTATTATTTGATAGCTCTTATTACTGTTTTATATATGTATAATTAATAAATAGATACCTATTAAAATGTTCATTCTTTTGTACTAAAGTTCTTAATTTAATTTTTTAGGTTCTTTTTAACCAATTGTTAAAAAATATATAGAAAATTTAAATATAAAAACAAACTAATACAGTATAAGTGAAGGGTTTTTTTTTTTTTTTATTAAACCCTACACAGTTTTGGTGTCAGATATTGATCAGCCATATTGTCTATAAGAATCCTCAACTGAAAGTGTTACAATAGATATTCCTACTATGACTACTTCACGCTTGCAGATGAAATAACGGTAAATGTGATTTCTGCTGTAATATTATTTAATATTCTTCACAGGCTGAGAGCACATTAAAAAGCTTTAATAAACAGCTGCACTAACACCTCGACTGCATGTCATTGTTCCAGACACCTCTCCATTCCAACACCTATTTACTTCAACAAGCTGACTGTTATCTCCAGCAGCGAACAACACTTCTCTAGTCCAGGACCATGCTCTCTGTAATGTTAATGCACTCACACCCTCACACACACACACACACACACTACAGCAGATCTGCTAACCCCTTTTCTCCACCTCCGCTCCTTCAACGCCATTACAGAGGGTGTCGGCTTAGCAACTGTCACAAAAACGTCACCGTCACTCACAACCAGAAACTGGGCAGCTTTCAGCAGCTAGGACCGCCTGGAGAAAAACAGACTACTAAAAACAGATCAAGGAAATGGAGTAAAAAGTATCCGAAGGAGAAACTTTAGAGCTGAGGTGCGCACCAAAAAAAAAAAAAAAAAAAAAGTGATGAGTGTATTTGCATTTCTTATATGTAACCAACAATGGTTGGTGCAAAACTTTCTACTTTATAGGTCTGATCACATCATGTTACGGTTTCAACTGCCAACAAATGATAATTATAATATCGGCTTTGTATAATAGTATGAAATAACACAAAAGGATAATTAATTAACATACAACATGCATCTAATTTCGCTGTCTTTTCTAAAACAAAGGTTGTAATTTGAATTTTCTTTTAGCAAGGTTTGTCTTTGTCTCTACTGACATCTTGTGGCAGCAGTATAGAACTGCATATAGGCAAAACTATAAAAAGGTGCACAGATATACATGCTTTGAAGTTCTTTGGTATTGCTTTAATACACTTAGGCCACTGTATCAGATAAGGAATAGTAACTACTACTACTACTACTACTACTACTACAACAACATCGCCAGCGTCGTCAACACCAGCAACGGAAAGAGAAGGAAAGAACGAAAAAGGGGGAAAAGAAGCAAAAACAAGAATTACTTGTTCATGATAAAATAACCAACTTCAAGAACAAATAAAATAAAATAAAATAAAATCTACAGCAAAAACAAGAAGACCCTAATAATAAAATCTATGGCACAAATAAAGACACTGAATTTAAACCAAAAAAAGGCAACAATTCAAACCCCAACAATAATAATGACACAAAGAATAAGAAGACAAACCCTAACAATAATACCAACAACATTACTTACAAATAAAAATAGGAGGAATAAGATAAACCTTAACAGTAAATATTATATCAAACACACATACATGAATTAAAAAAAAACAAAACAACAACAGGAAAGACCTTAGCATAATCCTTAAAAACAATAAAACAAGCCAGCACAACAATAATAAAAATAATATGATGAAGCATTAAGCTGAACCTTTACACAAACCATAAATAACCACAGAAAAACATCACCGACAGTAACAGCAGCAGACTGTGAAGTTTTTTATAGGTTATTTTGAAAACCTGGCCGACCAAATATACTACTAAATATATTTTCCTAAAATATTTCATCAAATTGACTATTTACATGAAATAATAACTATATGTTAGATAAAGCGCGACTAAATATACTGTTCCACTGTCCTCCTTTTTGGATGGACACTTTATTTAGTGCAATCCACTGGAACTGAAGATTTGCATGGGTTGGAAACACCAGCAGCTCTGACAGACGGATCAATGACTGTGATTGGCTGAGGGGAATAAAGTACTCACTGATACACTCCAGATTTGCATTCCATCTGCATAGCCAATCATCAGACAAAGAGGTGGATCCACACCGCTGCCGTGCATCTCCAGGAACTCTGGCGAGTGGGCCACATCTGACCACACACACACACACACACACACAAACACACACACAGAGAAAAAGCAGCATCTCAGGAAGGCCAGGTGTGCACAAGTGACATGCAAAAGCATGTTTGCAGCATCCTGTAGAGCCTTTTGTAAAGCGAAGCTTCAACTGTCAGCTGTTCTATCATGAGGTACGAAAGGTAGATTAGTAAAAACAGCCTGAGGCTCAACAGTAAAGCAGCAGAGTGAAACTGAGATCTGCCCTACAGAATTTAGGTCCATTTAAAGATTATCATTCGTCCTTAAGCATCGTGACTCGGCGAGCATGAACGTTTTTTTGTTGTTTTTTTTTTATTACTTTCCAGATTCATAGTTCTTTACAATCAATTTTGGCATGAAGACGCTTTCAAGGATTGGACTCAAAAAACAGCAAACCTGTTTAGAAGCGATTCAAGCCGCTTGTGCTACAAATCAGAGATGCGACTGTGCAGCTTTGGCCCGATCGGCAGAATTTTTCTTTAAAAGAAAAATCGCGGTTAACGCAATAAAAACAAGCCCGCAACCCTCCACGCAATATGTCGAGGTGAAGCGTGCTACTTTGTCTTTGTCTTTTTTTTTTGATGCATAAAGGTACTTTCGTGTTTTGAAAGCTCGCGAGACAAATGAGCCGTGTGCTTAACCAGAATCAGTTTTCTGATGGGACTACTGTACATATTCCACTTTAATAAAGTGAGACGTTTTCTAAATGAACAGCCGTTCCAGAAGTGCTGTCGAATTACACTGTTGCTGGCACATGTGAGGGAATGTCAATGAGAAAATGCAGAGCTGGCTCTCGTCCCCTTTAGGGAGCAATGAACCATCACAGCGCACACAACTCGCTCTTTGCCAAACACGTCATTCCTGCATGAGAACTAATTTATGCATCTCATCGTGGAAATTGAGAAAGCACACTCATGAATGAACAGCATTTCAAAATTAATCTCTTTGGTAGGGCTGTGGAACAATTTCGATACAGCTTACTATCGCAATTATTTTTTTATATAATTGTGTATCGATATTATAACTTCCAGTATTGATACTTATTCAAAATTACTTTTTTTTTTTTTTTTAATAAAACTGATTCATGTTTTGGTTGATAGTTAATTAAAAACCCCAGCGAGTGTCAAACGACTTCATTATCCTCTTCTGTAGTTGTCGCCGACACAGTCTGGATAACTGTTTAATCAAACCACCTGCTCACAAAATATTGGGCTCAAAAGGTCTCAATATTCAGCAATTTCATTCAATAAATGTCTATTTACACACCCCTACTACAATATAAAAGAAAGTTATTAGGTTCATTTTGATGTTGTTCACACACAAAGCTTATTTCTTTCAAATTCAATGCATCTGAAATTCAGTAGAAAATCAGAGTTCACTTGAATCGAGGCTTATTTCAATTTCTTTGGCTAAATGTACAGCGCGCCTGAAATAAATGGGGTGTAAAAGCTTAAGACAAGGAAACGAGATGCAAAAAAAGTAGACAGGAAGGCATGCCTGATGGAGATGGCCGCAGGTGGGGCGTCTCCTCTGTACAAGACACAAGACGTTGAATAAAAACAGAAACTTACCATTAATGTCTGCTTTTTCAAAACGAACCCAAATGATCTTCTCTTTCTCGTCTGTTGGAGGTGTCCCAGTGTAAGCCTTCGAAAAACAGATATATTTAAAGCTTATATTTAAAGGTTTTTAGGAAATCTAGTTTTAATAATGAGAATTGGCACTGGCCTTAACTGCACTTTACAGGTTTTGAATAGTAGACCTGTAATACTCCAACTTACCTCACCCGATGTTAAACCTTAGTGCTATCCAGCCTGCCTACAAATAGTTTTTTCTAAAGCAAAAGCAAGTTTTACGTGGCAAAAAAAAGAAGCCGCAAAGAAAACATCACATAAACTAAGACAAAGTGTCTCAAAATAAAAAAAAAAAAAGGACATGAAATTTATAGTCTTAAGAGTAAAAATGTATTTCTGTATCTGCTCGCTTAAACCCGATATGTTTCTGTGATAGCTATTTGCACGCATCAGTAAAAGGTTTATTTACCCTATCCTATATGCCTTGTATAGCATACAACATATTATATACTTATCCATACACATATACATTTATCTATTTATACATCATACATATACACATTATATATATATATATATACATATACACTCACCGGCCACTTTATTAGGTACACCTGTTCAATTGCTTGGTAACACGAATTGCTAAATCAGTCAATCACATGGCAGCAACTTAATGCATTTAGGCATCTAGATGTGGTAAAGACGACTTGCTGAAGTCTAAAACCGTGCATCAGAATTCAAGTTACTTTGAACGTGGAATAATTGTTGGTGCCAGACGGCCTGGTGTGATTATTTCAAAAACTGCTGATCTACTGGGATTTTCACAAACAACAATCTCTAGGATTTTAAGAGATCCGAAAAAAAAGAAATTATACAGTGAGCGGCAGTTGTGTGGACATATATACATATACATATATACATATCCTAATATATATATATATATATATATATATATATATATATATATATATATATTATATATATATATATTTTATTTTATATTATTTTATTTTATATACAGTTAAGCTGGAACTTCAAAACATTTAGATATGGTCTTAGAGCTCTTTCCTGACTTGAGAGCAGCCACAATGTGCAGCCGCAGGACCTCGGTGAGCTCCTTTGTCTTAGCCATGACTGTCCACAAACCAACAGCAGAGAGCTTCTGTTTTTCACCTGTTGAGTTGATTAAAACAGCTGTTCCTGATGAATCAGGGTAATTAAGGTTGCTTTAGAACAGCTTGGACTATTTGGAATGTTATAGAACTTTGGATTTTCCCATAGACTGTGACAGTCTGCAAAGGGTATATGAATAATTTTGGACATGCCACTTTTTGTTCAAATGTAAATAAAAGCTGAGAAATAGTTTTTTCCACAATGATGCCTCTTGTACATCGTCTTATTATCTTTTGGGGAAAGCCTGTGTTATTTCTGGTCAAAAAAAACTTGCTTGTTGAATAAAAGTAACTTTAAGTCAGAATTTGCCAGGGGTATGAATAATTTCGGGCTTGACTGTATACACATACGCACATACACACAAACATACATACATACATACAAAAACAAAAAAACATGCATGGTTTTCAAAATGTTCAGGGTCATTGTCTTGCTGGAAGGTGAATCTGCTTCCCAGTCTCAAGTCTTTTGCTCGCCTCCAACAGGTATTCTCCCATGATTGCCCTGTATTTAGCTCCATCTATCCTACTATCAACTCTGACCAGCTTCCCTGTCCCTGCAGTGTTTAGGGTGATGAGCAGTGTTACTTTTCCGCCACACATAGCACTTTGAATTTGGGCCAAAAAGTTAAACTTTGATCTCATCTGACCAGAGCACTTTCTTCCACATGTTTGCTGTGTCTCCTACACGGCTTACGGCAAACGGGACTTCTTATGTCTTTCTTTTAAAAATGGCTTTTTTCTTTCCACTCTTTTATAAAGGCCAGATTTGTGGATTACACGACTTATAGTTGGCCTGTGTACAGATTCTCCCACCTGAGATGTGGATTTCTGCAGCTCCTCCACAGTGACCATGGGCCTTTCGGCTGCTTCCCTGACCAGTGCTCTCCTTGCTCGGTCTGTCAGTTTGGATAGACGAGATGTCTTGCTAGGTTTGTAGTTGTGGCATACTCTTTCTATTTTTTGATGAATTGAACAGTGCTCCTTGAGATGTTCAAAGCTTGGAATATTCTTTATAACCAAACCCTGTTTTGAACTTCTCCAGAACTTTAATTCTGACCTGACTGGTGAGTTCCTTGGTCTTAATGATGTTGTTTGTTCACTAGTGTTTTCTAACAAACCACTGAGGCCTTTACAGAGCAGCTGTATTTATACTGAGACTAAATTACACACAGGTGAAATCTCAACTAATTAGGCGACGTCTGAAGGCAATTAATTGCACTGGATTTTATTTAGGGGTATTTAAGATCAGGCAGCTGAATACAAAGGCATGCCACACTTTTTAAATATTTATTTGCTTAAACTTTTGAAAACCGTGTAACATTTTCATTCCACTTCACAGACTACTGTTTTAGTCTATTACATTTAATATTGTGGTTGTAAGGTGACAAAATGTGAAAAAGTTTATATAGTTTATATAACTATATATAAAGAGAGGGTTGTTTTGCTGTATATATTGCAAAAGCAGATATCGGATATGGGTTTGAAAAGAACATATAAGCAGTTTGTCAAACTAAATTGGATAAAATCACAAAATCAGAATTGGGCATCAAGATCTGCAGTGTAAATGCAGCTTTGTTCATTGTCTACGCAACCAAAATCAGACAAAGATTTTTTTTTCTGTTTTCTTTCATTAATAGAGATACAGAATAATACACATGTTTAACCTTATTTCTCTGATCAGATTTTAAAGATTACCATCAAAATTGTTACGTACATGTACATTTACAGGACTATATTAGTGAATTAAACAGAATCGGGACAGGGGAAAAGGGACTCACCTGAGGGACCACATCTTGCAAAAATGTCACTACACTTTCCATGTAAGACTGCTCCCTGAAAAACAGTACACGTACTTTATTTAAAAGTCTACTTTCACCGACAGCTGAATGAGATAACAAACCAGTCTATCGCTTAGCTTCATTTTATAGACAGTGCTAGTTATCATAAACTTCACGGGCTTACGTTAGGCAGTGCTCGGAATAACAGATTCATAAGTAAACAGTGTTACTAACAACGTTACATTTTTTCCATTAACAAGTAATAAAAAATTACAACTTAAGGAATTAACCTCATTACAATTATAATTAAGCTCAGTGAACCTACTATACCCTCTCAGCCATAGGCAGAGTAGTGCTCCATTCCGTAATCGCATACTACTTAAGTATGTACAACATTAAAAGTAAGTATGAACTTCCCAACCGTCAAAAAATGTGTGGTAACCGTATAGTTACACGCAGAAATGGAATTCAAGCATTTTACGGGATTGTGTGTAAGATAGAGTGATAGCAGGTGCAAGGAGTTTGAAGGTAAGCTTTTGCAAACTGGAGGTATATGTACTACTTTACCGTGGTTAAAGTGAAAGGCAAGCCTGTTGATGTAATATACAACCAGGACGAAAATCTAATGCAGCACCTCACATCGTCAAATGTCGCCACAGCTTTATAACAGTGTACAATGTTTTATAATAATAATTTATTCTATTCACTGTCGATTTCATTCCTTTAACACATTTAATATGCATCCAAGCTATTTGACATATTTGAATATTTTTTTAAAAACACAATATTTATTCACCCTGGTAATTAGTTACATGATGTAACTTGGTTCCTTACTAGTAATTATTTGAGAGATGGTGTTAGGCTGAGCTATATTAATTAGGTGTGTTGGTGGCAACGATGCAGGCATGTATGTTTAGGTGTTTAAGGCCGAGCACAGCAACAGTCAGGAGGTGTAAGAAGATGTAAATACTTATATAGGGGAACCTTTCTGCCAAATAATGCAACAGAATGTGAAAAACAAATGCCTAGGAGCTGTGGTCTGAGTTTACGTCCTGGGTAGGGAACCAACACTGTGTGTTGCACAAGCTAGGAGAAAACAGGAGAGCTAAGTTAGAAGGAGTGACATGGGCCAAATGAGAGTACCATTTCTTTATTTTATATGAATTATTATTTTTGGTCATAATTCCAACCGGGTGAGAAGGTCAATTCAGTTCTCTATGTTGGGCCAGAGCTCTTTCTGGGGCTTCTCCACAGACATTTCCAAAGTTATCTAATCTCTCCAGTGTGTCGACTGTGTCCTACGGAGTCCCCTTTCAGTATGACATGTCTGATACCACCTCAGTACACATTCCATCACAGAAAGGATAGTCATGACTCATGTGTTGTGAAATAGTTAAGGACAAGAGAGAGCTTTAGCCACAAATTCAGCTCCTGCTTTTCCACTACAGACTCTGTAACTCTACTGCCATTGACCCAATCAGTCTGTCTGTCACTCTCACAGTCTCACTGTGCAATACTTAACTAGATGTTCCAAGACATATTGACTATTAGATTAGACAGACTGTGTTTCACCCAAGTAAAAAAAAAAAAAATGTACTAAAGGGTAAAGGTAAAATTCACTGTGAACTTTCAAAGTCAAGCAAAGTGAGAAGAAATAAAGAGACTTGTGCTTACGTAGCAGCCTGAGCTCGAACTACAACCCCTCCAGCACAGCGACTCGGTCTGCGCGGGGAGTCGGACGCCATCGTGGACTGGTGTGTATCCTGAGGGCAGACAACGTTCGAGAAAATGATGACGTGATTGTTTACGATCAGAAAGCTAGACAAAATTATAGTAGGGTCTTTGGTTCTTTTGAAGCTTTAAGGCCTTCAACTAAGTATAACTTGGATAGACAGCATATCTGAATAATTTAAAGATGATGATAATAATAATAAGAAGATGATGAGGAGGAGGACGAAACTGTTACTTTACACCTATTTATCATCCTCAGGTGAGCCCCCCTCTAGAAATGCTGTTTGGTACAGTCCTTTTATGGTCTTTTACATTCAGATCAAATTATGTTTTTTGAAGGACCCAAGTTGTCAATATAAATAGCAAATTAGTTTTATAGTTTTATCCCTTCCACCACTAAGACAGCCACTCGGATCCTCTAAATAAGTTTAATAACGTCACTGTGGAGATTTTCCCTATCCCAACATTTCCTTTGCAGAAAAGCAGATGTGTTTATTAGCCAGCTGGCTTCCTCACAGACATTTCATCCCAGCTTAGCTCGCTAGTTAGCTAAACAAGCTAGCTAACTCCAGCCACATAGTCACTTCTTCCCATTCTAAATGATGACATTATAATATATCCCACATTTACGGTTTAGAAAAACAACCACACAAGTTTAGGAAACATTCTAACTTAAGAAACATAATACAAACCAACTGTGTTTATGTGTAAATTCCGCTAACTGGACAGAGACCTTTCCAAGACGAGATAAAAACATGGAATGACGTAGGCGGAAACAACAAACTCAACTAATAAGCGGGCCTGATTTCCGAATACTAACCAATCAGATATGTGAAAGGCGGGTTTACGGACTGGTAAAAGCCAATCAAAGCCTGTAAAACCTACAGCGTTACGCTGGATTCGCCAGCGCGGTGATTTTAGATTAAAAAAAAAATAAACGTGACGTGTGGCGCAAAACGGACAAATGCTTAAAAATAATTAATTTACCAAAAATATTTTTGTTGTTGGTTTGCCAACATTATTGTTGTAAGTGGTTATGCCCCACAGGTAGGTTGTAAATAAGAAGAGAAAGAGAGGTAATGGTGAGTATTTCCAGGGGAGAGGGAGTTGTGATATGCGCACATGTTGGTGAAGGGAACAATGGTGATGGGGAAGTGTTGGGATGGAGGTATGGAGTCAGGGAATGCAACAGTAAAGGACAGATGATAGTAGACTTTGCTAGAAGGATGAAGATGGCTGTGGTAAATCCTTTTTTTTCCAGAAGAGAGAGGAGCATATAGTGATTTATAAGAGCGGAGGAAGGAGCACACAGGTAGATTACATCTTATGTAGACAAAGCGATCTGAAAGCTATGATGTATGGTTTAGAGACAGTGGCGCTGAGGAAGAGACAGGTGGCAGAGCTGGAAGTAGCAGAGCTGAAGATGTTGGGTTTTTTTGGGGGGGAGTGATGAGGTTGGACAAGTTTAGGAACGAGTTCATTAGAGGGACGGCTCATGTTAGATGTTTGGGGAGAAAGTCAGGGAAGCCAGATTACGGTGGTTTGGACATGTACGGGGAGGGATAGTTAATATATTGGTAGGAGGATGTAAGAAATGAAGCTACCAGGCAGAAGGCAAAGAAGAGGTATATGGATGCGATAAACGAGGACATAAAGTTAATGGGTGTGAGTGAAGAGGATGTAGAGAATAGGGTTAGGTGGAGACAGATGATTCGCTGTGGCGACCCCTAAAAGGGAACAGCTAAGAGGAGAAGAAGAAGAAGTTTCCCAACATTGCCTAAGTCTTTGGTTAGAATGTAAAAAGTTTGTGAACATCTGACCATCTCACCCATATCCTAGGTCGCCACAATTGGGGGAAGGGAAAGGGGAGGGGGGTGTTAGGGTGATTCTAAGGGCCCATGCCCCAGAGATCTGTTTTATTAGTAGTTACAGTATGAAATTTGATGAAATAGAAATTATTTTTTAGGGTCCAATATTGCTAGTGTCACCCCTGTGCTTTCAGACAATATTTTTAAGCATTTCACTCAAATTTGGAGCATAAAATTTCAGCAAGAGCTTAAATGAGGCCAGTAAATGATGTCAGATGAAATATCAGGGCATTGGTGACCTTGTTTGCTATGGTATAAATTGGAGTTAAGGTCAGTTCACCTAAACACTGTCTCAGCCTTAGACATCACCTCCATAAACTTTTGGCTAAATGTCTGATGCAAATGGGACAAAAACTAAATTGTTTTCCGAATTTCAGAACTTTAATTGTTTAGATTCTACTGGATTACCAGGAGTTGCGTTTTTTTAATGCTCCTAAGGATCAGCTAAACTCTGGATTTTACAAATGATTTCAAGTTCTTTCTAAACCCTTGTATTGTCTTCCTGTCAATCATTTGCTTGTCCTTCTAATTTATGTGTTTTTAGAGTATAACAAAAAAAAAAAATGCAATAAAAAGTATATGTCTAACAAAAGAAACACTTAAAACTGAAATCGGACCAGAGCATAACTGGAGGGTTAAATGAAGGATTTAAAGTTGCATGATGGTGTGTCTTTGTAAAGATATGAACGATTTTAACACTTAAAACACGATGTGGAACCAAATAAATTCTGATTGGTTGCTTTACATGTCAGTCAGCTTATTTTTGCTAATAAAATTTGCTATGCAGTCCAGATTTTCTCCAGTCAGTCTGAAGGTCTGACAATGTGTAGCTAACCTACACCAAACTTGCTACAACATGTCTTTATCGACATCAGGGACATCAACATCATGCCTGATCCTCTCAGTTCCAAACTCTTAATACTATAGCATACAAGATATTTCAGATAACTGAGGGCTTAAAGAAGCTTGTATAGGTATTAAGCTTAAAGTATAAAACTAAGTGAACTTTGTGTAATTTACAAAAACAGAATTGTATGTGGCATTTAAAATAGTTTTCGAGATAAAGAAATTTGAAACATTAAATTTATGCAGAATTCAGATTCTACAGAAAGTAGGACAGAGATCCTTGCTCTTCATATACAATAACCAATAAGCTCATTGGATTCAATAAGAGAAAAATGCAATGTTGGATTTGAACCCTGAACCTCAGATATGCTGTTGAAAGCTCCACCACTGGACCATTGCACCACTGTAGTTACACCAATGTTTATTATGTTCAAGACTTCAGCTCCAAACACAGTTTACAGACACAGTGAAATGATCCCATCGAATATACTTCAAAACAAACAGCAGAAACCGCTTAGACACATGCTGGGAACGCAAAACTTACATTTTAATATTTAACTATATATGTTTAAGAATCACTTTCCTCTGAATGAAAGGTAAAATGATTCATTCGACTTTTCTAAAATTATCTACTCTTCCCTGTGGATGACCTCTGACCTACTCATACCTATTCAAAACCTAAAATTAAACAAATAAAATGGCAAATAATATTCTGTTTAGTTAAAATACATGTTAATAATTGAATTTTTCACAATATTTCCTATTTTAAGTCTCCATATTTAGCCAGGTGATCACAAATGTTTAGCCGTATAGTTATTTATACAATCTGCTATTTATAAGAACAACATTATTAAACACATAAAGATATAGAATATGATTGACAAAATATGAGTATATAAACAGATCCAGGTCCAATATTCATGTGTTCGAACATTTTTAACATTCCCAAAATAAAAATAAAGGGGATTCATAATTTTTTTTTGACCAACATTGATTATGTTCATACCTGTTTATTGAAAATAAAAGGAAATCAATGGAAAAACAGAAAAAAGAGTCAAGAAACAAGAAGTCTGCTATCAAATATACATTTAGGTCATGAGTTACATTTATTTATTTTATTTTTATTTTATTATATAACTGAGCAATTTGGGATTAATGCTCTTGCTTAGGGGCCCAGCGTTGGTAGCTTGGTGGTACTGAAAATCGAACCTACAATCTTCTGGTAAGCAGGCCAACACTTTAACCACTAAACTAACACCTCCCTGTTAAAACTATTAATACAGTATGTATTTAAAGATAGCCTAATTTAGACAGTTGCAGTTCCTCTGTTTAGTTTTACGAAACCACAAAACCTCACACTATACTGCATTCATTCTAGTGCAGGATGGACACCTTTTTGAATAGACAGGTCAAATGACAGCAGGTATGCCACTGAAAATGCGAGTGTGAGTAAATCCCTTCCAAAATTTGTTTAACTGACTACCTGACTTGGCAGATGACATTTTCCTGCTTGCTTTTTACAAGCTTCAACTACATATAAGAAAATATTTCCTATAAATTTCATCTCTATTTTCAGGCTGCTGGTTGTTTCAACAGCTCAGTCAACTGCGTGTCTTGAAATTCCAATTAGGCACGTTTTAACAAATGAATTACATTGAAATCTTTTGCATTTAGTAAATTTGCACACACCTACACATAGCCATCATAATTATTTTCGCTTTTTTCTCTTCTTAAGGGTACACGGCAGCGTGCAACACAAATGTGCATTTTGCATGACACACTGAATAACAAGTCACTTAAGCCATAGACTCACACACCATGTCACGCCTGATATGTTTGAACTGGCCTCCTTTCCAAAAGACCACTTTCCCTATTAAATTTATCCAAATACCAGTTCCTGTGCTGGCTAGATCTCTTTCAATGCTTTTACCTTTCTGTTCTACAGTGTAGTCGGCCTTAGCGATTTAGTTAATCTTGTTAAAAATAAATGAATAAATAAATTGACCATGTATTTGTTTGCATACAACATGAAGTAATCTAGAGAGAAATGGGGACAATTGGGAGAGGGGGTTGACCAAACAGCTCAGGTTCTGTGAAAAGACAGTTGAATGATAGGGTTTTAATAGTAAAATGTAAAATGTGGGGTGTATACGATACTGTGATGGAAGTTGGCGTTTATAGGTCAGTGATTGATCTGTCTGGTTACTTTGAATGAGCCGATGTATATGGGAGATAACTTCTTGCAGGGAAGGCGCAACCTCAGATCTCGGGTTGAGAGCCAGACTTTCTGACCTGACCCAGGTTTTCAAGGGGATCGACAAGAGTATGTAGTCGTGACGGGACGGTTTTAGCATTCTTGGAACTTGGGCGGCAGAAAATATTGCAATAGAACCGGGTGAGTAATAAAGCCCAATTGGCTTGGGTTAAGCTTCTCCGAGGTACTGATGATCAGTATATACTATAAATGGATGACATGCGCTCTGCAGCCAGTGTCTCCACTCTTCCAGGGCGAGCTTTTTGGTCAGGAGTTCTGTTGCCAATATCATAATTCTGTACTGCTGATTTTTTAAAAAGAAAGCACATGGATGGAGCCTTGGTGGAGACCCATGCATTGGAGTGGGAGAACAAATGGCCGTTGTGGGTCTGAGTGTGTTAACAGAGGGAATGTGGTGAAAAATTGCTGGAATTGGTTCATGGTATGGGTCACTTCTGCATTCCAGAAATGAGCTTTGGGTTTCTTCTTAAGTAGATTGGTTAGAGGGGCAGTAACTAGACCATACTTCTTAATGAATCATCTATAGAAATTGGCAAATCCTAGAAATTATTGCAAAGGGACGAGGCCATGCCTGAATTGCTTCCACCTTTCCCTCATCCATCATATGCCTTCAGTGAATATGTGTTAACCGAACTGAATGTTAGGCTGACGGAAACGCTTTTAGATACAGGCAGTGGTCACTCAGACGTTGGATAACTTGTAACACATGTTTACAATGTTCGTTTTCGTTTCTGGAGTAAACTAGTATTCAGGGGAAAGTGAACGGTAAACTAAGGTGGAACCTGGCATGTCTGTAACATCAACTTAACTTGCCGTGTTTGGGGAGGGAAGAATGCTGCCTATAACCCAAAGAACACCATCCCCACCGTCAAACACGGAGGTGGAAATTTTATGCTTTGGCGTTGTTTTGTTGTTAACAGAACAGGAAAACTTCGATGGACAGGACCATGTGCCATCAAATCTTGGTAAACCTAACTTAACTGAATACCTATGTTGTGGTCTGTGTGTTTAATTCATGCCTGTTTACCTGCTCAGCTTAGTTTTGGTGTATCCTAGATGCTAAGTTTGTCATCTGTGTTTTCTTGTCTTACAGGGACTTGTTTGCCTAGTTCAGGGAGGTGCTGAAGTGGGTGAGGGACATAGGTTTGTTGTTTTTTCAGAATGTTTTTTCTTTTTCCCTTTTCTTTTCCTTTTTCCCCTTGCCTTTAAATATTGTAGTGGCTATATATTATGTGCTGCACAATCCACTATTTTTGTACACCTTCAACGTCTCTGTAAATGATTTAGTACTTGGGCCTTTAGTGGGGACTTAACCGACTGAAACACCACTTAATACAACCACTATCCCGTCACGATAATAGAAATCAATACTATAAGACGGCATGGCATTACAGAGAAAGAGACATTTTACATATTGAGGATAAAAACCAGTTTTTATTAAAGCAAGAAACCCAGTTGACACAACTCAAAACCTCTACACTACAACCGCAACTGTACCACATACATCATCTGGAGCAGTTCGGAATCACTATTTATCTAATAACATGACAAAAACGTTAAAGGTATAAATAAAATAAATAATATATTTAAAGGCTGTAAGCCAATGTTGCTGTTCGTCGGAACTGGTCTGGAAACTTTTTCCCAGGCTAAGACAAGCTATTAATCCTCTTTGTTAGCTGACCTCTCCTAACAATGTGTTTTTTCCGGAAAAGTCTGCCTTGAAAACATGTTTTTTAGAGGTCAGAGACCAAGTCGATTTCTCCTTTTTTTAAATTAAATGCTTAGTAGAGGTGGTTCTTCAATCGTCTCTTGAAGACAGTCAGTGTCTCTGTTTTTATAGAATACACAAATCTTCTGTGCAACGCATGGACTTTTGCAGTGCAAAGTCAGACATCGTGTACACTGGAAACTATCTTATTGCTTTCAGCATATATATATCCTGTTTGTGATCGCTGTAGTCTTACCCCTGGTCTAAAATGGATGGTTATGTAATCTTTTTTTTAGAAATTTTAGAAACATTTTTTGTAAAAATGCATTTTTGTTAGCAAAGTTTTTTTTTTTTTAATTCTAGTAAAAATGCTTGGAATACTGAATTCTATAATTATTACTATAAACTGTAATACAAGACACTCAATTAAGATAAAATGTTTAAATTCAATTTAATGCCTAAGAATGATGTTTTAATGTAAATATTTTGAACACACAAACCGATCCACACGGCAAAAATATTGATTATGTCTAGTTTTAAAATCTGGGATTAACTGTGTGGGACAAAAGACAGTGATCAGTCTCCGCTCATTTCTTTTAGATATCAAGAGTGTAACTTTTTTGTAACGTTGCAGAGCCACACAACTAAACTATCTTAAAACAGCAATGTTCAGTAACACAGGATCAGAACAGCTGGACCATTAGGGCTTGCAGCTAAATACATTATCTAATTTGAGAAAAATTACTAAGAGATTACTGATAAATTAATAACACTGCTACAGAGAATTTTCACAGCTCAGACTGATTTTTAATATCAGAAACACTAGAAACTAGAACCGATTTAATCAGAAACAATCGCTCATTTCTCAACAAATAATGATCTCATCTAATGCAATTCAATTTTGTGGCTCAGTTATATTGACAGAATCAGCATGAGTTATCAAGTAAAAGAAACAAGCGGGTTTCATGTTTCTCATGATTCATTTTAGCGTTGTAGACACGCTGTTCTCTCTGTGGCTGATTCAGTTGCTACACTCACATTACCAGATTCTATATTTATTTATTTTTTGCCGAAATCAGATACTTTTATTTTGACAGTTTACATCTAAATAAATATATATGAGCCATATGTCATTAATTTAAACGATATCTGCCCAAAAGGCCTTCATGTTAACAATTGCTGCTTTTACTACTACTACTATTATTATCATTGTTATTATTATTGTTGTTATTATTATCTAATTTCAGAAATAATGTGAAAAAATTGTCATATTAGTTAGTTTTTCTTTGCCACAACTGCCTCTAAATTTCTCATTAGAGGAAGTGGTAGCGTAGTGGTTAAGGTGTTCATCAGGGTTCGAATCCCAGCACCACTACGCTGCCATTGCTGAGCCTTCGACCAAGGCCCTCCACCCCAATTACTCAGTTCTATAAAAGAGACAAATGTAAGTCACACTCTATGAGGGTATCTGTCAAATGGCCAAATGCTGTAAATGTAAATATATTTTTTTAATGAATAAAACATATATACGTATTGTTAAAACATGCTATACAAATAAAATAAATTTTAATTGATTTAAATTTAAACGTCCAGTCTATAACAATGGCATAAGAAGCATATACTACCATATAAGGAACACATGGGTAATTTTACAGAAAGCTAAAAGTAAAACTGTACAAACAAACCCTCTCACTTTCACTCCCAGCATGAACACTATTAACAAGACAACAAGCTCTGTGTGAGCTCAGCAGTTCACTGGGCTCAGGTGCGAGTGTGAAATATCAAGCGGTATTTATTTTGTACCTGTCTGGATGATTACTGGAACTGTCCAATGTGTTGCTGTACTTAATACAGCCATTAAAACCCTGCCACTGTCCAATATTTCATGTGTTGGGAAAGCCCACTAGTGAATGAAATATATATATATATATATATATATATATATATATATATATATATATATATATATATATATATATATATAACCACTATGCTACCACTTCCTCTAATGAGCAATTTGGAGGCAGTTGTGGCGAAGAAAAACTAACAAATATGATAAATGTTTCACATTATTTCTAAAATATATGTGAAGTCCTTTGAATTTGCCATAAATTGTGATCTAATTCTTATCAAAGTCACAAGAATAGACTTAAACTGATTTTAAGAACTGATAAAATAAATATTTCCAATGTTGTGTCTTTATTAAACACACCGGTTAAACACTTCCAGTGCTAAAAGGAAAAGTAAGTGAACAATCTGGGTTAGCTTTGATTTAGACCTGCACATTGTTCAGGAAGAGTTTTTGACCATTACTGTTTTATCAAACTTTAGCTTAGACACATTTGTTGTGAGACTAAAACTGGTATAAGATATTCAGGAAAAAAACATATAAATGTCCCAGTGCTTCTAAATATATAGGGTCTGCAATTGGCTTTTAGAGTAAAGCTTTAAAGGTACTATGCTCTGTTACCCCACAAAAATAATTCAGTATTTAATATTGGCTCATGTCTGTGTGTGTGTGTGTGTGTGTATAATCCACTGTATCCCTTATCTGTTTAAAGTTGCAACTACAACAAAACCCTAAATAAACACAACAGAAGCTTTTTAACACCCAGAAATACTGTATAATCATCCAATTGAGATAGCTGACCTCACGTGGTTGTATTATAACCTAGGAGTAGTTCTCTTTTACGCCACTAGATGACACTACAGTATTAGAAATAATTTCACGATGGCAAAGGTTTTTTTGGATGCTGCTAATGAACCTGCACAAACTTGACTGTTTTTTACAGTGCAAAAGAAAAAAAAGAACCCTGATTATAATTTATAGTTAAAATAATACTTTTTAGGTATTATGACAAGACGCAATTTCTTTTGACAGGTTGTGCCTGTGAGCTTGACAGTGAACCTGCTTAAGCATGTTGTGTATTCCTTTGGGTATTGACCTCAAGTGTCAATATTATTAAAAAATAGAGAAACACACGTGTAAAAATGCACATAAATTTTTCATGTTTCCAGGCACCGCTTTACTTAAAATGATGAATCCTTTTATATCTATGTACAAATAATCATGCTTCTCTTTATTTTTGTCGATTTCATTGAGTGTTTGATCGCTGCATTATATTATTATTATTATTATTATTGTTATTATTATTATTATATTATTAGTAACTGCAGTGGGTGTGTTTGTCAAAGCTGTGGTAAATGCCCTTAAAGACAGTAATACATGGATGTGTGTGTGCCTGAGTTTTGTGTGTTTCAGTAAAGGAGGCCCAGGTGCGGCTGGAATTAGAGAATAAGAGGCGTGAAACTAGTAAAGCCATGGGAGCATGACGGTCACTGTGAGGGTAAGGACTATATGAACGTGTTTGATGGTCTGTGTTTCCTCCATTCGCACTCCTCCTGCATCTACGTGTCTCTTTATCATTCTGCTCTGAATGTTGTGCAATTCCTTCTTGATCTTTAAAAATATATATAACTTTATAACTGATAAAGGTGCTTATCAGTGTTTTCTAAATACTTTAATGCTAAAAACGAGCAATATCTAACAATTTACCAGTTTCTTAAAATGAGTTGTGAACACTCCCTTGTGGTGGCCTTGATGTGAGGAGCATTTCTTTTGAGTCATTGAGGCATTTGTGGTTCACACAGCGCAGATGTTTTGGAGGGAGTAGGCTGCACAGAAGCTGAAGAAATGGATGAAGTGCCATGACTGATTTCCTGTTAAAGAGGAAGTGTGCACCCAGTGGAACAGCCCAGCAGATGAGAGTAAAAGCTGCCAAGGCTATGATGGAGCGTGCTACTCCTCTGGCCTACACAGTCTCTTTCAACCTCCTGGAACATGTGCTATCATACTTTCTTCCATGTTTTTCCCCCGCACAAAATATGGCCAAAACTTTGTGGACACTCTCACTTAAGTATGTATTCTCAAAATTGTTCCCACAAGTTTGGAAACACACAGTTGTCCAAAATTGTGTTTGTATTTTGTAGATATACATTTTTTTCCTCAGTGGATGTTCCAGCATGACAATGACCCTGTGCATAAGGCCCCTGAGCTCCATTAAGACCATGGTGTGTTATAACCGGAGTCAAAAAAACCTGTGTTCTCTAGACAGGCCCCTGACCTCAACACCACTAAACACTGGAACACTAACTGCATCCCAGACCTTTTCACCCAACATTAGTGCCTGATCTCAAGAATACTATTACAAATGAAGTGGAAAATCTCCACAGCTATGCTACGCAATCTAGTAAAAAGCATTTGTGGAGCAAGTGTGGAGGTTATTATACGACTAAGAGTGAGAAGTTGATATAGAACGTTCAACTCATATTGATAAAATGTTAATATAGTGTATAATATGACTGAATGAATTTCCTGTACATAATTACAGAAGAGTATTAAGTTACTGCATATATTTAAAGTATTTTGTTTATACTTGCTACATCCTTAATATTCTATATCCTTAAAACTCATTTATTAAGACATTATTTTTTAGCAGAATAATGTAACCGTTATACATATATATTTATAAAAAAAATTAAATGTCTGGCTTTCCAGACAGATTCCACTGCTCCCTAAGCTGGTGATCAAACATGATCTGTACACATTATATCCCTGTTTCTCCTCCTGACAGGTTACCAAACAGTGAGCAACATCACCATAATCGATGGCAGGTTGGGCCTATTGGGGCTGGAAGACCTTTACACAACTTACACAAACACTGTTTGTTTTACTTCTCCACAGCTGCTGCGCTCAGAAAGAAGGACTGCTTTTCCAGTGCCCTGGTCATACTATTGATTAGAGCTTTGCTTGATTGTTTATTGTCCTACTTATTTATTTGTTTACTCAGATCTTTGCTGTCCTGCAGAAGATGCTATCAGAGTAAGTCAATCGCTTTTTAAATCTATATTGCTGGACTGTTGTTGTTTTTTGTTTTTTTTTGTTACACTTTTGCCTGTAAATGAGTAACGATTAATGTAGGTCAGTAGTAGTTCCCATGAAGTTTTGTAAAAGTGACACTGTTGAACTATTGAATCTCTGAAACTTTGAACAATAATTAAAACCTGGATTCGGTTTTATCATTACGTCATAACTTCAGCCTTACTATGTTGCTTCAATGTTCCAAGGGTTAAACACCAACAACATGCCCCAAACAATGTGTAAGATTGTTTAATAATAAGGTCAAACTATGATTGCAAAATAATTACACATCAGGGGAAGATGGATGTTTAAGCATAATATAGAGGATTAGCTCCAAAGGGTAATATGTATAAATCTTCTTCTTTTTCTTCTTTTGGCCGTTCCCTTTTAGGGGTCGCCACAGCGACCCCCTTCTCTTCACTCACACCCATTAACTTCATGTCCTCATTTATCGCATCCATCTATTCACGCGTCCTCCTCCTCTCCTCTTTTGATCAACAGTAGCCCAATTTCCGCCAGAACCCTCTAGGTCAATTGGCGGTTGTTGTTAACCCGGGCCTGGACCGATCCGGTATGAAATTCTGACGGATGATTCGGATTTGATTAAATTTGGCAAAGTTTTACGTCAGATACCCTTCCTGGCACAACCTTCTCTATTTATCCAATCTTGGGACTGGCACGAAAGTCACTGGCTTGTGACCCCTGTGGCTAGATTAAAGGGTAATATGTATAAATAATATTAACTAATAAAGGCACCACTAGCAATTTTGAGCCCTATGAATAGAATAGAAGGTTGGGCCTTCTTTTTACCACACCCATTTCGCACCCGATTCATTACTGCTAATACTGTTAATTCTAATAAGACAGATCTCTAGGGGCCTTCAATGTGCATGGAACCTTAGAATCATTCTAACCTTTCCACTGCGGCACCACTGATAACTGGTTATGATAAATGTTCCAATAATTATACATATTCACTGTAGCTCTATTTTAGAGTAAATTATTTGAAAATGAACAGAATTACCATTACAATTATTCGGACTGTTTGACCACCGAGCAATAAGTACAGTCGTTTATTATAGGTGGAAAGTTTACAATGCCTGAGACACCAACTGCGATATTAAAAATCAAAATTAATAAAACAATTAAATATTAAGTAATAATTGTTAAAAAATCAAAATAAGAAAGAGGAAAAAAGATTCAAACTGGGGAAACTAATCAAAAATCACTCATGAATTACACACATAAAATAGAGCAAAGTCTTGCAGAGAGTTTGTACTGTATGTGAATGAATAGACAGGGAAGCGGGTGTGGTAGAAGTGTTAGTATATGTAAAATCTGTGCTGAATTCTGATTAGGATTGGAATCAGAATTGGCTCCGGATGTGACATGTTAATTTTGCATATTCACCCTAATGGATATGGAATTAGAGGCATTAGAAGAGCAAGTATGGGTATCAGTGTGAATATATCTTTTCTGTACTGTGCAATTTTAATTCTTGAAATATTCTTGTGTATAAATAATTAATACATTTTTCTATGTATGGGAAAAAAAAGCTTTGGCAAGTGTTAAGTTTGTGGACGTTAATTTCTGCCAGACAAAATAAAACCAGGTAACACATTTTAAAAAAGAGATTTTTATTCAGATAATTTCTTGGTGAAATAAGTTTCTTAAAAACATGACTTTTATTTTATTTTAGTAAAAGTATATTTCATAGTAGCTTTCTACTTCTGAGTAACAATTAAACTAAAAAGTTTCAATATATTAAAAAAGAAAAATTAAAAAGTTTTAATGAAGTAAACACGTTAGCCGGCGTGACATTATTTGCACATATTTACTGGCTGTTTATCAGGTTGTATAAATATATATTTTAATTTAGCATTAAAATTCATTTTATTTCTTTCCCAAACTGTGATACAGAGGATCACTAACTCTATTTAAAACCTGTCAGGTAGCCCTGTTACCCAGGCAAAGGGGCTGAAGGCTGTCCTCCGGATTTGGCTTTCCACCATCATCGTGTGAGATCCAGGTCAATGCAATTTGCTCTGCAGGCGAGTTCATTTTCACAGGGCATTAAAATGCACAGCGGCGCTTTCTGCCTGCATCGCCCCAGGTCTGTTTCCTCTCTCATGTCACCTACATCTAACCTTTTACATGATACAATCCCAAATTATTGGTCCTGATAATTAATCCTTGTGAAACGGCGTCTTAATAAGTAAAACATGCTTTCAATTAAGCTTTGCTTTAAATAAAAAAATAATAAATTAGTGGCTCACAATTAAAGGCTTGAAAAGGATAAAGTGCCCCCCTGAGACTGGCTGGCGATCTATTAATAGTGTAATTTACCTAATTCCTGCAATTTATCCTCCTGTTTAAGTATTTATTTAACAATATTTAAAAGGTGACTAGCATGCAGATTAAACATAAACAGAGTGTAAACAGTAGGTTGTGTTTCTGTCATTGCCAAAGTCAGGTAGTCCATACCCCCACATGTACACGATTCCTAACCATGGAGGCAAAGAGAGATTAAACGTGTTGCCACAGGCAAAGATTCTGTCTCTGAATCTTGTCCTTAGGCTATAAAAGCAGAACAGAGCTTTGGACAAGGATAAAGTGTGCTCAATGTACAGGTGTCGATGGGAGGCAACAGAATCCAGGTTTTTGGAAGAAGACGAAAAAAAAAGAATTATTTAAAAGCAACCCTAATACTTATTAAAGCAATTGAAAAATTTAGTTTTAAAGATAATTAGCACCTCACCCATGTCGTGTTAGATTTTTTTTATCATAAAAAACTTCTCTGTTTTTACACATTTATATATTATATATATATATAGATATATATATATATATATATATATATATATATATATATATATATATATATATATACAGTACATCCCCATTCACACTTATTCAAATGTTTCAGATCAGTCTTTCTCATTCTGCCTGAAGCCTTTAGTGCCATTACCTGACTTAGATCGAGGTTTGTCCCGTGTGTTCAGTCTGGGGAATCAGATTGTGTTTGTGGCACAAAACGGCTCTTGCTTTGCGACCGAAGTGTTAATTATGATGGGTTTGTTATTGCTCACCAGAGCATAATAAATTGTTATTATGTCGTTTTGCAGAGTCTAATTTAATTGGCACGTTGTCACAAAAGTAATTATCTCTCATTTATATTGATGCCATAAGCACAAGTAAAAGTGCACCTGCTGCCACCAGCCGATGCTAAAAATAGACGCATGTCTTCTTTCTTCAATTTCAACTCGAGGGTTAAATTCTTGTGCCTGAGTTTTTGAAACTCACCTGTTGTTTCTTACGTTAAATTAAAGAACTTTTTTTTTTGGCAGTTTGCTTTTATAGTCAAATAGTACTTAATAAAAATAAAGATTTTTTTTAAAACTTGTTTTATTTCCGCATTATATCAATATCTATTCCAAAATCTACATTTTCAGCTATATGTTGACCGATTTTGATATCTATGTTATACAAATTCCATACATTGACTAAAATTAGGAAGAAGATGAATAGAATGTATTCTGAATATCACTGTACTATTTCTTATAGTGGAATATACTGAATTAAATTTAAACATTTACCGATTCTTCTCTTCTTTGCTGAGATTGTTGTCTATGTTGTTTTCTATTTTATGGTAGTCACACCTTGTTGCTCCTCCTTTCAGCATAGCTATAAACAAAGTCAGAATTCAACCCCATATTAAGGGGTTTTTCCACAAATGGCCAAACTTCTTGTGAAAATGCAGTTGTCCCCCTGGGGTCCCCTCTATGTATAATATTACAAATGATTACATCAGTGTGTGACTTTTGAAATAGTTCTTCATAAAGGTTTATGTATCATCAGCAGTATTATCGAAGACATTATGATTTTCAGCTGTCTACCACATTTGGGTTTATTATACTGAAGTTAAAACTGTCAAATATTTGAGTAGCTGGCCTTGTGATGTTTTAGTTAAGTGTCATGAGGGGTTATGTAGATTTAAGTATAATGTGATGTATAATACATTAATTTAAGAAAAGCTGATATCAGTCAGACCTGAAGCAAAAATATAGAGACGTATTTGGAATGTGTATTTAAATGATAAATTGTTCAGTCCTTTAGAGAACTTTGTCTTGTCATTTTACAACATGCTGAACATCATTGCTGCACTGGGGAAAGGAAACGTTCCCTTCTCATTTTCTAGTGCATGAAACTCCAGTGTGACTTTCTGAATATCAATGGCATCTGATATGGAGGTGAACCTTACTGTAAAATAGTTAAAAGCCCTAGAGGGTGTCTTCATGGAGCAGCAGCCATTAGTTTGTCCTTAGAAAGACGAAGAAAGAGTGACTGATTTTAACTCTCTGCATTACTTGGGGTAACAATTTTCACGGTCTTGGCTAATACCCGTAAAAGAACGTGGACTGCTCCATTATTGCCCAGAGGGATGTTTTAAGGAGCTTGCTGTATGTAGAGAAAGTCGGTTACCTGACAATGTTCTTGCTTTTGTTTGCTCTCTGTGGACATTCAACTGTATTCTTGCTTTTCCAATGAAGTCCTTAATATTATTCAAACTGCCACAACTAGGAGACCCTGCTGTGTTTTTGTCCCCCAAGTGGAGCTGTCAATAACCTGGAGAAGTCATTCAGTCTAAAAACTGTCCTCCTAAAAACGCATCCTTCAATGTTCATTCATATTAATGTTTGTCAGAAGCAATTCTCGCTCTGTCTCGAACCACTGATTGACTGAAGACAATCTGAGGGGTTTGTAATGAGAATCTTTAACATTTTTCCGTTTCATTTGACTGTCGATGAGATTGTTGTTGGTTAAAACTTTTTTTTTTATTTTTGCCCCTTGGTTTCAGACCGCTGAGCTGACAGGTGTCCGATTCGCAGGTTTGTATTGCTGAGGAGGGAAGGAGAAATAACCTTGAGGGAGTAATTTGGCTCCGTCACTCGTCTCCTTCTGACAGGCAAGCCGATTACAGTGCCACTCTCAGAGCTCAATGAGTGTTTGCAAATACAGTATTCACGTACAGTTGGGCTCGGGCAGCCGTGTAATCAGCCCCTAAGTAATATGACACTTTCTTGCAGTGGTAATAAGGAAAGGAGATTTCAAATTTTCTCTCTCATCTCCCATGAATAACATTAAAAATAGAAACCATCTGAGGGGGAGGATGATGAAGGCCCTCTTATTAATCAGAGGTTTAAATAAATAATGCATCCTCGTCTGCTTCTATTCTCTCCTCTGCCCACTTATTCGTCCTCTCCCTCTCTTTTTCCTCCCTTTTTCCACCACAGTTCACAGCACTTCTGATCAATTCTTGAAGGACAGCGAAAAATTGGATGGTGACCTCCACACACTTTACTTTGAATATTTTCCTTGTTTTTTTTTCTCAGGTATTATTTTAAAATTAATAGAACGGTGTTGTGTAAAGACGTAAATATTGGCAGACTGCAAGATTAAGATTTCTAGTTGACTTTCAAAATACCAATGAAGTGTTTAGTATTCGGCTTAGTGGTGTGTAGAGATTTTGCAGTAAAATTTTAAAGTTTTAATAATGTCAAGTCATGTTATGTTTTTAGGGCTGCTGTTATTCTCCCATTAATATCATTTGTACGTAAGGAGACTGACTGTTTAATGGCAAACTGCTGGACGGACAGAAACCAACGATACGAGTGAAGCTACTGTATATCTAACCAGTAAAGGTAAGTAAAAAGCAGAACACGAGAACAGCAATAAAGAGCAGAAAAGCATTGTAACATAAACTAAAGCAACACCAAGACATACTTCAACACAAGGGGTTTAAATACACAAACTAAATGGGAGGAAACCATCAACCATACAAAAAAAACCTGAAACAATAAGAGTACATTAAAGAACAACCATCCAGACGGGGTGAAACATGTAAAAAAACATATAGAATGAATAACAATAAGAATAAAAATAAAGTATTTACATTAAATTTTTAAAAGTTGTACTTGTCTTTAACAGCAAACTAAACTAACTAACCTGAGAAATTCTTCCAAATTGTCCCAAGACACATTTATACACAAAAAGCCAGAAGATTTAAGCCAGAATTTAATGAAGTATACTCAGCTCCTCACTCCTGGAATTATTATTTTTTTAACTGTTTAGTAGAGATGGTCTACCATGCCTTGTTCAGAACATATGGAGGACTTTACTCCTGCAAGATTTTCCTGATGTATTGCTTCTTTTTAGAGATTTTAGCTGATCTTTTGCACTTTATAAAAGACTTTAGATACTAATCCCATCCAATAATCTTATCTGGCCAGGAACTGCTGCTAGCATATCATAGACATGATATGCTTAGACTGCATATAGACTTAAGCTGAGTTCACGCTCATATCCTAAAATATTCCTATAAATCTACACTAAAGTCTGTTGTCTGGCTAGTTTAACATGTTCATTGACAGCCGATTAAAGGAAGTTGTGTTTAGTTTTTTGTTTCCTTTCTGGCAGTATTTAGGAGCGCCAATAGGACCTATAGTGCCGGACCCAATGACGCAAATAACGCAACATTTACAAACCCCCTCAGGAAAACGAGTCCGAAATAGCAAGAAAAGAAACTCACTGAGGCATGTCATAAGCAAAATGAACACTTCATATTGTTATGTTTGCTGCTAGCTACCATTTAGCAAGGTAACACAGGTTAGGAAAAGTTATAGAATGATGACGTAAACCTCCCAACATGTATTCTGTTTATCACCCAAATGAGGATGGGTTCTCTTTTGAGTCTGGTTCCCCTCAAGTTTTTTTCCTATTACCATTTCAGGGAGTTTTTCCTTGCCACCTTCACTTTCAGCTTGCTTATCAGGGACAATCAGGACAAACTGATATCTGTTTCATTTACATTTTATACAAACATCATTATACAACATTTTATGCAACATTTTGGACAAACATCAGTCTGCAGCAAGTTTTACTTTTTGCATTTTTGTAAGTAAGTAACTGTTTATAGGATGTCCAGCATTAGAGAAGGAAATGAAAAAAGGATTCGCTCGCTCAACGTTTATTCCCATTGCACAAATTTCTGTTATTATCATTATTTCAATTTGTTATTTTTTTCAGTCAGGCACATCATGGTTTGTAAAAGTATTAATTTCATGGCATTGGATGTATAATTAACGACTCTAGGGGTCGATGTGTCTGGTTCCCTTCAACATATTGTCCGTATGCTGTGTCAGGGAATTATTTTATCTTGACTACATTGCTTTAGGTTTTGCTTATGGACCCGAATCTACGTACAGATTTCTGTAGAGCTGTTTTGTGGGTAAATGTCTTTTGTTAAAAGCTGTACAAATAAAAATGGAATTGAATTGAATTGGTTGGACACCTTTCTCTCCCCAGAACCTTTCGATCCAGCTATGTTCAGAGCAACTTGATTGATTTAAGGTTGGGTGACCGCACAGGCCATTCCATTACAGACATCACTGGCTCCTTCTTCTTCAGATATATCTTTCACAGCGCTGACACGTGCTTGGATCACTGTAAATCTCTTTGTTAATGCTGAAAAAATGGTAAGGTGTCCCAAAATTGACAGGCTGTTTATATTGTCTGCTCTAAACCTTTCTATTCTGTTTATGATATCACACCCTCGCTGCCTGCTTCCTGTCCTTTGGTGGGTGTTAGTGAGTTAATTACATGTGTGATTACTATATAGGCATTCGTTAACTAAGCTGCAGACGCTGATGAGTAATGTACTGAATGAACTGAGGGAATGCTGATGAATGTGTTGACTGTGCAGCGCTTTCTGTTTCTTCCTTCTACTTCCTTCCTTTGTTATAATTCTCTTCTAAGCCGATGTGAAACTTGAAATCTCTCGGATTTGTTGTCAGATAAAGCAGACAGGCTTTTGTGTGTCTGTCAGTGTTACAAGTTAAAGATCCAGCCCTGTGCAGGCATATTGTACACTTTCAGTTTTCCCCCTTTTAATAACAGAAGGACAAAAGACGACCAGAAAAGCCTTGTTATGGGCAGGGGGAATAAAGTATGAAAGAAAAAGAAAGAAAGTTCAAAAACAACCTCTTTTTCTTCCAGGCGCTGCTGTTGAATTGTCTGTGATAATCTTATCAGGCTATGACAGTTAGCAGAGAGGGACAAAAGAAGGCTAAGATGTGCTGAAGGTCTGATGGGCTGCTGATTGCAGAGCTGTCCGGAGAAGAGACGGTTGCCATGGAAATGATGAATGACACATGTCCTCGTTTATAGGACGGGGGCACAGGCGGAGTGATGAATCGTTACTTCAGTGCGTGTGAGAGATGATGAACAACATGAGGTCTGAGTATTACATGCAATACACAATGAAACATTGTCTGCATCCTTACGATGTCGTTGTAGGGCTGTCCTCAAGACGTCTTTATTTGGTGCGCAAAAACATTTCTAATCGAATCTACTCTAATTTACAACCACCACATATACAGTCTATATACAATATAAATAGTAATACAAAACACCTTACTGTAATGTATGAAAATAAGTCAAAGAAAATCCTTTTTGTCAATAAGCTTTCAGAAAACGTATAATTCCTCTACATTCCTTTACATTTCAGACACAAAAGCATACCTCACATAGCTCTCTGTGGCCCTAGACAAGAATCCTAAATCCTTGACTCCCCTCCCCAAATCCTGTGCTACCAAGTAACAAAGACATATTAAAACTAGGCAAAAATACAGAAAGAGTAAATAAACAGGAAAAACATACACAACTGTTGAAAAGGGGTGGTTAAGGTGTTGGACTGCTACTCACAAGTTTGATGGTTAGCTGCCACCACCGGGCCCCTGAGCCAAAGCCTTTAACCCTCAGTTAATAAATGTAAGTCACTTTGGATAAGAAATGTACGTCAATGCAAACTGTTAAAAAGGTGTAGTGATGACAAAAACTAGAAACACAGAGCTGATGTGCGATTTACTAAGATTTTGCACAATATAACATTTATGGTCATCAGTACCATCATTTATTTTGTAAACCAAAATGCTTCCATACACCACGCCTTATAAATGAAAGGGGAGTTTCTCGTTTGAGGTTGCTTTTAACTCTAGCTATTAGAATTTAACAGCAGGAATTGAAGAAGTTGTGTTTAACTAAAAAACAAAAAAAAACTTTGGTGTATATCCTGATTTGAGCTATAGAAGAAGCTCCTTTTTTTAGATGGCGGAGTGTGAGCTTGATTTAATAATAAAAAAAATTTTTTTACCTCACCTGATACATGTGTTTCATGTTGAATTGGTTTCTTTATTGTTGAGTATTGTTGGATTCACAAATTCAGAGCCACTTAAACAATACAACATTAGAACGCTTCATTATCACAACAACAAAAATCGCCTTATGTATTTTTTGCCATATATATTTATGATATTAACATTACAAGACATTGTGCAGGTGTTTATATACCTTTATATTTTAACTCCTTGCCTATTTTCTCATTACTAGGGGCAAGTAAACTGTGCTGCAAACGGGGTGTAAAAAGCAGACAATGAGCTGTGCTCTGACGAGTGTGTTTGCTAATACAATAGACCCAGCATGGCCTCCAACCTCCTCCTCGCTTCTGACTATGATAAATGAGGCAAGAGGAATGAGCGGCATCGCCGCTCACAGCTGCAACTCAACCAGCACAATTCAGGGACTTTCTGTAAGATGCTATTTCTTTCCCTTGCTCTTCACAGGTCTATAGAGAAGGTCTTATTACCAGGTGTGCATCTTGTTTCATTATGGATGTGCTTAGCTAAATTTGGAATGCCTTCCTGAGGAAAAAAAACACTATATTTTTGTACTGTACTGAATGTAATCTAATTGCAGCCTCATTGAACAGAATTGCTTTCTTTATTAGTGTGGCTGAAGTGTAGTGTTTACCTGACTTTAGATTACTGCTTTTTTGGTGCCTCAGGGGCTTGGATAAGCTTGCTTAGGACATGTGTGTTGCAATCAACCGGATCTACAATTTTTTTTAACTGCAGTTCTGTGTGTAAAATTCTAGTTATAAGCATTAAAACTAAAAGATTTTAAAAATAAAACTTATTCTTTAGTGGCTTTAGGATTTGGCATTTTGCATGCATTAAATAAATTATACCAGGGTTCTTCCAGCTAGCAAGAAAAGCTTTAAGCTTTAATTTGTGCAAACAGTATATTTGGCAATTGCCTCAGTTGTAGAGCTAAATTACAGTACTACCAGATTTGAATGCCAGTAATGGTAATGACGTTGTAACGAGCGAAACAGTCATTCGTTTTATTATTCGTTACTAAAAAAGTAACAACGTTTATTTATAAAGCTGTTATTCCCATCGCTGGTGTCGAACACCCAGACAGCCGTTTTCCTGGAACTGATTGAGAATACACCTGATTAGATGTGAAACACTGAAATGTGAGATGTACTTTAAAACAGAACCCATCATTGACACTGTGTATTAAGAGGCCCATAAATATTCTGGGTATATAAACGGATAGATGCAAAAACGTCTTTCAGAATGCAAAGTTATGTGTAAATGCATTCCGGAATGTGTCAAACACATTTCGAACTACTAAACCTTCACTGAACAAGGTCTGAAAAGCTAGCCGTGTTTTATTTAGCATCTATTGGACAGCCCACCTTGTCTCTGTGTGGCATCGGTGTGAAAAACTGCTACCTTCATTGCCATTTGTCTCCCTGGATCTCCCAGCGGGGCCCATGTCTGACCCTCTACAATTTTGTCATAACTCATGCAGTCTAGAGCTCCATCTCAGTATTGCACACTGACTGCACAGCCTCAGCTTATTGAGTATCTTTGGGGCTGATCAATATTTAATGCAGCCTTTAACAAGATCAGATTTAGCAAAGAGTTTCAGCTCCAACTCTCAGCCAAACATGGCTACTGTGGCCTAGGGCTTGAAAATGAGTGGAGATGAGCATCAGCCTTTTCCGTGTTATTAATGTACGCACTTGACCTGCACCTGGGTGGATCTGAGGGGAACAGAGTGCTGTTCTGCTTCAGGTTGGTGTGCAGGGCAATAGCCCTATTTGCTGATAACCTGCTTTGTCCCTATGGTTCATTCTGCTAGAGGCTTCATTCATATTAATGGATGATCACGGTCACCCTTATGTAAACTGTAGGTAGGGAAACAGAGGAGACGCTGGGAACAAACAGGCTGCGGTGACGGGAGATGATCGAATTTGAACGTGCTGATTTTCCCTCTATAAACGAATCCTCTCTCTCGTCAATCAGGCACCTACAGGAAAAGTACATCCGTCAGCCTGTTGTTTCTCCCTTTACTATTATCTCCCCCTGAAGCGGTCAATAGCCTCAGGCATCAGATCAAACTGGCTCCATATTTAATAAAACCCTTCCAGCAGCCCAGCCTGAACCTCATCCCAGGCTTCCATTCATTTCCAGCATAATTACCTGCGCCTCCTCCCCCAGCCCACCCGAACCTCTGACCAGAATCCAATCAGTGTCATCGCCCACAGTAAATCTGGGTGGTATAAATTATAATGTGTGTGCAAATGAAATGCGAAAGATTACATTTGGTCACATGAACAAGGAGGTGGATGGGAGGCCCTGAGGGGCAGGACTCAGTAGCACATCCTTGACAGAAGAAATATCTGAGGGTTAATTTGTTTTTAATGCCTTCAGCGAATCTTTGGTCCCCATCTTATCATTGAACGCTGTCTCTGTCACAGCATGCGGTGTTTGGAAGACGAAGGTTAATGATATTAACGTTTTGTTAAATTTCCTGAAATGGGAATAAGATATTAAGGTGAAACAATGGGGCAGTATAAAAAAATCTGCACATGTAACATGCAGTTGAAAGTTGTTTTAAATTTTTGCATAACATAGCACTGTACCTGAGACTGCAAATTACAAAAGTATTTTTGGGCTTGGAGCATAGGGTAGGTATGGGGCGATCAGTTTATGCACGATAACACTGAAGATTACATTTAAATGTTATTTTAACTGGAACCAGTTGGAAAGAAAGGTTTGCCCTGGGCAAGGACATTTATTTTATATATATATATATATATATATATATATATATATATATATATATATATATATATATAAATAATATTTAGCAACGACAGAGCCAGCAGCGCCGCGTCAAAATACACTCAGCTCTTGCACTTCTGCAGCCTGAGTGCTGAACAGACACCATTGTTTTGAATGAACCAATCAGAGCCCACTGAGTGCCTAAGTGCTTTTAGAGGACAAAAGTGAGAACCTGTGATGTATATTACGTAACGCTGTGCCTTTTTCTGAATCTGAACTTGGGGATGAAGCACCCTGACACTAAGGCTCACTACTATTGTCCATCGGTCTGCCTTTGCCGTTCAGAAACACACTAATGCACCTAGAGAACTTGCTGTACCCCTGAAAAGAGCACTTGTATTCTTGCTCTGTCTGCTGCTGTGTTTGAGATTGCCATATATATATATATAACTGTGTGTGTATGTATGTGTGTAATATAAAAAACACAGATAGGCAAAGGTATATATTATGTTTTGGTCCACTTTCTCTCCTAGAGAAAAGCTTTTTATTCTAAAATGAAAGATTTCTGTGTGAACTCCTGTGTGAATAACAGTTTCTCTCTCCACAGGGTACAATGACTTAATGAAAATGATGAAAATGATATGCTAGGGTCTGTACAGTTACCAAATATCAATCCTGTTAAACATTAAAGCTTTTACAGATATCTGTGAGACAATAATTCTGTTGTACATTCCTCCAGTACAATCCGTGAGACTTATAGAATCATGCTGCACTGAATCATCTTAATAATATTACTTTTTTATTCTGTGGTGCAGCTTCATTCGGTCCAGCATTTTACTAAAAACTCTTCTCAAGATTATATTTATTTACTTACAGTAACCCTTTTCTTTAAGATTTAGAGCAATATACGATCTTTTGTCTTTATTAAAGTAGAACGCATTTTGTGTTATGACAAATCTCAAATTACTTCTCTTTGTTTGGTTCCTCCATACAGCAATGTCATAATAAAGCTGAAAGCCCTACCATGAGTAAATCAGACATTCAGCAGCAGAAACTTTACAGCTACGTCCGTGTTTTCCTATGTGACCCCTGGACTGCTTTGCAGCATTAAAGTATTGGCACACGGCTATTTTTCGTTTAGTAAAAACGAAGTAGAACTCAAAGTAGAACAGTCATTAATGTATTAATGCGGGAGAGAAAATCAAATTTATCAAGTATTCCTATTTAATGCTAACTTCATATGGCTTCGGTAGGAATGCCTATTTACATGTGCGCGTCTTCAACTTATAACAACTACATGCACAAAACTTTCCAGCTGGTTACATCAGTGCTAAATTTGAACCTGCATATTTGGTTCTAATATGTTGTTAACATTGTTTTTCTAATATAATAGCAATTTTCTACACAAATGTAATGTTTATATTTGGTTTTTTTCTATAGAGATTATGAAAGGCATCATAAAATGCTGCATGATATTGTGTCCCCTGTCAGTCAGCTAATGATGTTGAAAATGTCTAGAAAAAGAGGCAGGTATGGAAAAAAAGAAACTGGCTTTGTGTCTGTATTTGGTATAGGGTTACAATTGAATGACAAACATGATTAATGGCCTGAAGGATGGGGGGGTAGATGTAGGGGAAAAAGAGAGAGAGAGAGAGAGAGAGAGAGAGAGAGAGAGAGAGACGGGAAGCGATGAGGGTAATTTACTTGAGGGACAATTGAGGTGTATTCAGAAGGCAACTCGGGATTAGTGGAAGACTTGTTTAATTAACAGTAACACTATGCAACCAGTTACAAACAAGTGGAATACCAAATATTTAACTCCCCTATCTTATTACAGGAATAAACACATGCTGGACATTGCTGACAGTGAAGAAGAGGCGACAAACCGTGGCTTTAATTTTCCAGACTCTCCATATCTCATCGTTCTTCCCTCATTTGGAGTGCACAGTGCACAGAGGACAGCCAGTGGCTAATGATTTACTCATATTAAATATTTATCGATGAATAGGAGTTCATACAAGACTTTTTTACCTTCTTTTCGGGAATTCATTTGGAGGATTCTGGAGAATGTGGAATAACTAAGACAGAGCATTTATTTGGTTCATTTTTTGCAAATTTTTTTTAACATCACTCTTTATCAAAATTATATCCTTGCTTTCTATCAATCCAATATCTTCTTGGGAATCTAACAGTCAATACGAAGCCCTGGGTCGCAGCCCCTCAAAAGCAGAAAGCTACTTTGTCGTGCCTTTTGTTGTTTTCCCTTTGTGTGGGCAACAATAGTATTACTGCCGTTATCTCTAAGTTAAATTGACAAAAAATGGCTGAATTATTAAAAAAATTACATTAATTATTGACAAACCAACATTAAACTCAAGACACACATCTCTTATAGTGATGGAAGCCTCACCACTATGCAGGATTATTAAGAACCAAGCCTAAATTCAAGAGTTTTCCAGAAAAAATGATCAGAAGATTGGGAGTCCCAAGGTACTGGGCCCATAAGCAAGACTTTTATCCCTCAGCTGCTCAGCTGTATAACTCAGATAAGTGTAAGTCACTCTGGGGCAACTACCTGCCCCTATTAAAATACTGTAACTGTAAGGATTATAGCAGATTTGTCCATATGTTCAGAACAACTTTGCAGATAATTTAATATAAATATTAACAAATTATAACTGCAATTAAACATTTTCTAAAGCGAATGGTCCCATAAAATACTGACTTTTAGTTCGTTTGTGTTTATTGCTATTAACATTTTTTAGTGTAGGAACATTTGATTGTTTATCATTAAAAAATCGTCACTTTACAGCATTTCTTTGCACAAAACATTTGCAAATACTATAAAGGAACAACACATGACATGAGAAGGAGATAAAGAACCTCAGCTTCTGCAAAGACTCTAAAAGTTAAGTGACTGTGGATTATACAAATGAACCCTGAACTCAGTGCACTGGATTGGCCGGCTGCATGGCACAGTTCCATGCAGGCTCAAGCGACGCTGCTGTGCTCTTCTGTCTGTGCAGCCTGCTGTGTCCCTGCAGTCCCCCAGAGTCAATGCAGCTTGATTACACTTCATCCTCACCAAATTATAATGCAAATAATGTTTCAGCTATTAACCATGCAAAACGCTCTAAATGTGTACGCGTCCCTGCGGTGTGTGTGATGTAAATGGCGATGTCACATTAAAAGTGACACCGGTAATTCTGCGCATTGTGGAGTTATTGGATGCCACATCGTATGAGGCGTTGTGACAGCTATGCAGATGAGTGCATTTTGCCGTACCGAGTCAATTTGACACAGTCACGGGAGAGAGATTGCTTTTTTAGGCATAATGAAAGCACAGAAATTAAGAAATTACCTTTGAGCAAACTCGCCCCCTATCTCACCGGCAGTGGCACAAATTCAGCTGAGCCGGAAGAGGAGAAGAACTACTTTAGATTCATGCTCACTCATTGCTCATTAACAGACCTTTAACCATAACAGAATTATTATAATAGAACCAACTGAGAGGTTTTTAGGGTTCAGTCGAATAGGAATTTTTTTTCACAGGACATGACTGCCTCCAAATATCTTTTTTTTTTCCACCAGTAAATGTTGGATTACTTTATATAGTACATGGAAGGAAAGGGGGAAAACAACAACAAAAACCTCAGCCTATGAATCACATTCAGATAGAAAACAGATCCAAATCACAGTCAAACTGTATCATCACAGGAACTGCTGGAATATAACGTCCTTTGACATGGGATTCAAACGCCTCAGTGTCGAATAATAAAATAAATAATAAATTATCTGCTTTGCAGATTTAGTTCTGCTGGTTTATGTAAAAAGTAGCGCAGACTTAAAACTTAGTAAATAATAGTAGAAAAGTCTTGCCCTTCTCCTGCTACACCAGGTAATTAAAGCTATACATTTTTAAAAGCAAATAGTCACACAAAATTTTCAGTGGTTGTAACATTGGATTTGGATGCTAATGCAAACACATTTTAATTAAATGTTTTTTTTAAAAGAAATAACAAAAGAAAAGACAAACAATTAAAGCACATGAAAAAAAAACAAGAACATAAAACTAATCAAACAGAACCTGACCTGACATAACGGGAACATAAACTTAAATCATAACAAGACAAACCGAACCACAGGGTATAAATAAACAACCTAAAGGTGGAAATAATCAAGTTAACAAAAAATACCTAAACACAGTGAGGGAACAATTAACCAATGACAGGGCAGGAATACTCACATGACATTACACAGACAACATAAACACGGAGCACATGTTGCAGAATCGATCCTGATCTTCCAATTAGCAGTCCAACACCTTAACCACTGTGCTCCCCCCAGCTAACTATCCACGCAGTAGCACGTGAGAGTGGGATTATACAAACCTTGTAGCCAGACTTACTGTCAGTGATGCTGTTCTACAAAATTAACAGAACTGAACATTCAACAGCACTGGATGTAGAAAGAGTGTATATGTACAGATAGTCCTGGTCTTCTTTATTTAAAAAAACCCCTGAATCACTGCTCCTCAATCTGTTACAGTTCTTGCGTCAGTATGTGTGGGGACACTGCAGAACTCCTAGATGTGTGTGTCAGTTAACAAACAGCAATGCAACTAGTGACTAGAATTACTCAGCCTTGCACGACACTATAACTAAGCAGAATCATCATGCTGGGCGGAGCACTATGGCTGAAACAAAGTTTCATAGAGAAGCTTGTTTAAATAACATTTTAATTTAATTTAAATTATAGCTTACATCATTTTTGAAACATTACAAAACATTAAGGGACAAATGAGTTTTAAAATAAGTTAGTATTTAATATTGTTATAGTGCTGCCATGTTTAGGATATACTGTAGATCTTTATCAATAAGCTTGTTTTTTCCCCCTTTACCCACACACACACACACACACCCTAACAGCTCTCCCAATACAGTAACACTACAGTACCACTCACGTCCTCATTTAAATGTTAAGTGATATTGAGATGTAGATAAGCTGTGAGTGACTATAAAAAGTATGGGACAGTGTGTTAATCTCTCTCTCTCAGTCTCAGTGGGAACCCAGCAACAGGGTTACAGTGCTGCTCTCATTGCTACTTTATGCCTGCCTGCAATTTGAGCTGCTCCTATCCACTCGTGCTCTAAACACGCAGTGTGCTGAAGAGGGCTCCTGAGCGGGCTGACTGGGGCCTAATTAGGGAGCTTTGTTAATGACAGGTAGTGTCAGATGCTAATGAGGCCCTGATTGGAGTGTGGGGGAGAGGAGATGATTGGGATGTCTTGCAGCTAAAAGTCAAATACTCATCAACGCAGACAAGGGGCTGTACAGCGTTCATGTTTAAAGCAGTCAAAGCAGTTACGCATGATAGCGTGTGCTGCTGCTGACACCGAGGTCTGATCATACACCCATAACTGCTTTTAGAGTGCTTCAAGCTGTTTTACAAATTTCTGTCGCTATGCCCTTCAATCAGTGGCTATGATTTCACAATTATCAGTGACAATCTCGATGAAAATGTGATTCCTATTTTAAATCTTAGCTACATCATCTGGTAGTTTAGCACATACTATCCAGAGCTTTTCTGTTGTTGTTTCGATTGCAGTTTTTGATGCAAAGCTGCTTTACAGTAACCACAATGTAGATAACTATAGATTAGATTCGATTGGATTGGATTAGCTTCAACTTTATTGTCATTGTGCAAGGTACATGTACAGAGCCAATGAAATGCAGTTAACTATAGATAACTATAATAAACGGAGGGGACAGTTGTGTAAAATCTCTCTCATACAAATTGAACAGATGCTCTATTAATACTCAGTCTTGCAGGGCCAGACCTTTAGACTGACGGCAGAAGGTCTGGGAACCTTGGCCGCTTTGAATTGCTAACGCTCGGCTAAAAGGACGTATGACTGGCAGGTAAAGCCACCAATAACATTTCAAATTCTGCCGTGACATGTTTATAGATGTATAAATGTCCGAACAATAACAGACTGCGGTATGCTTGCAGTAAAACTTTCAGCATTAAATCGATCTTGATTAATGCTTATTACCACCAATGTAAATGCACAGGACCACGACACACACATTTACTGGAAATCCTGTACATTTCAACCAACCGGTGTACCACACGCATCAGATAATCAACCAGCGGTTCGTGGACATGAGGTCTGAGGACTAACTGATACTGGGTACAATATGCAGGTGAAGATTAATATAAAACACTACTATCAGCGGGGTTTAGGTTCGAATCTACAGCACACAGTTTAGGGGAATTCGATAATGCAGTAGTTTAAGAGGAAGTACAAATCTTTAGGCTGTATGCAGTACCAGAAACAACACAGCAGATGGTTAAGCTCAAAAGCAGACACTTTAGACTGAAATATCAAACAAATCCAGAAGGTCAAAGATGATCAATAATTGCAGAGTGAGAATTATATTGAATAATCCTTCTCATGTTAAAGCTTTACAAAAACAACTCGATTTAGAAACAGAGGCCAGGTTTCGATTTTGGTCTAATCTGACCACAACACTTTCACAAAATTCTCCTCTAAATCATTTAGATGTTCATTGGGAGACTTCAAACGGGCCTGTACATGTGCTTTCTTTGAGCAGGAGGAACTTGCGGAGACCTGCAGGATTTTAGTCCTTCATGACGTAGTGTGTTACCAATTGTGTTCTTGGTGACTGTGGTCTTGAGATCATTAATAAGATCCTGCCGCCTAGTTCTGGGCTGTCCCTTTAAGCGAGTGCTCCTAATCTCAGTTTGTTACCTGTATAAAGGACACATAGGAGTCAGAAATCTTGCTGATTGATAGGGGATTATATACTTATTATTATTATAATTAAAGACTGATCATTTCTGATTATTTCTTTGTCAGTGGGTTAATGTACAAAGAGAATAAATATTTATTTCTCTGAAGCTTCTAACAATAGATTTTTTTTAGCAAACAACGATAAAAAAAAAAAAACTATTAAGAGTTTGGCAGAAATCTTATTATTGAAATATTTTGTACTTCACACACTGTACCAGCTGATTCCAATAATGCCTAATTTCAGTCTTAGATTATGGGACAATGTTTTCTTCTCACAGATTATACACCATAAAGGATTCTAATAATAGACTTAGGCATGAAGAAAACTACTGCCCTTTGCTTAAATCACCAGTAAGTGTGATTGGTGCTTGTGCAGAGAATGGAGTTGCATAAACAGGAATAGTTTTATAGAGGATAGATGCCATCACGTGCAGTGAGCAGGTGTATATGAGGCTTATTAACAGCTGGTATGAAGCAAAGCCAAAAACTGTGGAGGCTTGAAGTTTTACTTTTACTGTTGTTAAAAAAATGTGTTCATTTGATGGTAAACATAAATGTACATTTTTTAATATAATTGTTGCTATGGTTTCTAATCCCTTACAACTGTAAAATGTCTACCTTGGGGCGAGAAAGCTGGAAATATGTTTACTGCACTCATTTTGTATTAAATTAACTATTTAATGGAAACAATTGTTGACCAAAAACAAGCTTGAATAAAAAGAAATGTTTTGTTTTGTTTCTGTCCAACAGTCTGTTTAATTTAGGCTCCAGCTGTTATACTGGTGTGTCTGTAGCTGTTGTAATTTTGCTCAGTGCAATAATATATATATTTTTTTGTCATCTAAGGACTGGTGAAAAATAACGCATTAAGCCTGTGATTACTGATGCTTTGACTCATGTTGTTGATTTGATTTGATGTCCTTGTGGTTTTGGTTATATTGGAAAGACTTCGTGTCAATTAAAACAAAGAATTAGTGAACTCAAAAATTCCTTTAGGAGAGAAAATGTTAACTATACGTTTGTGTCCCGTTTTCTTTCTTTAAACAACAATGATTCTAACTTAACATTTTTCTGGCATTGAAAGGGTTAAAATGTGCCACCTTGAGGAGGCGATACTGAATTGCTCCTACAGAGATGTGCACTGTTTGGGATTTTCACCCTTCAGACTTTATTGCTAATGAGTATAAATGATGAAGCATTATTTATTTGATGTTATTATGTATATAAGTTATGAATGTTTCTTGATGTGATTATTTTGATGCATTTTTACTAATTGTAATTAATAGGTCGAAATTGTATTTTTGCATGCATCTGATGACGGTCATGAGACAAAATGAAAAAAAACAACCTTTTTTTGTATAATATTTGTATTAATAGCGTCCAGGATTTTCCTTTTTAATACTTCTGAATGAAATGCAAAGAATCCTTTTACAATGTACAACATTTGTAGCAGCAAAACTGGATGGAAATTCTTACAGTGTAAAGCCACTGATTGGAGGATCGGAGGTTCAAAGGTATGCGGCATGCAAAGAAACTAATTTTACTGTGAAATAAAGACTTGCTGAAATAGATGGTAAACAGAGCGTCTGTTTACAGTGGATTGCATAGAGCAGTAAGCAAATTGCAGTGGAATCTATAATGTGTTTTGAGAAATGCGCAGCTATCGCCTGTCAGTTTGCAAGCTTTCAGTGATACGTCTCAATCTAACACATCGGGCGGCTTTAAAGACAGGAAAGCTCTGTCTTAAATATATCTCCGAGCTTTCCAAATGAGCTCTCCCGAGACAGCTTGCAACAGCTGCAGTCGTTTTGACACCTACAACAGTGCTTTGTTCCATGTCACTTTGACATAAAGGTATCCAGGTGCAATTAACCACGTTTTCGAGACCCACTGTACAGCGAGCATTTTTGTAGATGGGAAAACTTTCTGACAAGCGACTTGACAAAAGCTAGAATTAATTTGAGGATTTGATCGCAGCGATTTTCTAGGATACTTTTTTTTTTTAAGTGACACCAAGGACACCACGTTTTACAGTTTGCCAGATCCTCAATTGTAGGTGGATATGATTTAATAGCAATTTCCTACAAATTAGGAAAAGTGCTTTTTTTTACAGAAATCAAGTGGAGCGTTTGTGTCTGAGAGGTACTCGAGTGAGAAGGGAGGAAATAAATGTCTCACAGCATTTCAATCCTGGCAAACAGCGGACACTGTGAGTCATGACACTATCTGAGGGCTTCAGTGAAGTGTGTGGGTGGACAGCTGCTGTGATGGTGAAGTATATGAAGAGTGCTCCCTTGGCCGAGTCAGGGGAGTGACTGAGAAAGAGAGGGAGGGACAGGGGGAGAGGGAGGGGGTGAGAACGACAGTGGAAGATGGATTTCCACACATTTATAATAGCTGTCACACCTTACGTTCTCCGAAGCAATTTCACATTTGAGAATAGGACAGCGGTTCAAATTAAAAATGACATTAATTTCTGCCAGCCAGCACATATTGCATTTTTCCATCCCAGGTGAAACACCTCTAGATTAGGATTTAAAATGGTATAAAAGTATTCTAAAACAATACACATCAGTCCAGGAGGAGCCGGTGTTTATGGGGATATGCCCATGCTTTTGGATATATTTAAATTTGTCTCTTTTTTCATTCTTTAAATAGATGGGAATCACGAGCTCATCCCCAGAACACTGGGTGTCACGTACTGGAACGTTTTTGGGACAAAACCATGGGATCTATATAGACAGAAAAACAACTATGTAAACCAGGCTAAGATGGACACCCCGGAGCTGTAGAATAGCTGTGCTGCACATTGCCCCACCCTCTGATACACTGGCATTTAATTCACTAATGCATGTAGAAAAGAAGAAATTAGTAAAAGATGGTAAAAATACTGTATGGCTCTGTCTGAATTACTTTCAGACCTACCACGTCCACTGTTTTAATACTGCCATTTGACATACAACATCACAGCAGGACGAATTTAACGTTGAATAATGTTGAACTTGAATGATAATTAATGAGCACAATTTAGTCACATGAAAGGATGCTATTTTTATTTAAGCACTTAAAGCTACTTAAAGCACTTGAAAAGTTTCCCCACTTCCGCATATGACAAGTGGGCTTTGGCGTCGGCCCATAGGATATTAAAGTGTGCATCGTATGCACAGATTATCCAGGATGTAATTTTTTAATGTAATTCTTATGCTAAGAATCTGGACATAGTTCTCGCCTCACATATCCAGTTTTGTCTACTACATCGTATGTGAGTATGTGATTTCGGACAGGGCTCCTTTTAATGTTAGAGTATGAAAGTATGAAACTCTCACAGAAGACAAAGCCCACAAACGACAGGTTTAGAGTGATTTAACGTTGACCAAGGTCAGGTGTTATTTAAATACCGCAGACGGGGTATTGTAGCTATTCCTTGTTTTACAGCCCCAGTGAAACCGTAATTCTGTGCTGGAGCCCTAACAATATGATCCAGTCTCTTAAAAAGAGGGAAAACCCTCAAAGAGCACATTACAAAATCAAGTGATCATATTGTAATGACCTCCTGACCTCTGGACTGACCTGTGATAGAAAAAACCAACCCCACCGGGAATGAAACAAACTTACACGACCCTTTCAGCTCTGTGTTCATTTTTTGTGCATTTTAATTGTTGTGCATATCTGATATACAATCTTTTGCAGATATATTCATATTTTAAATCACACATCATTTGCTTGAAAAAAATGTTAATTCAAAATCAAAAAACCATGAAATGTTTGAAAACAGTTTACTTTATTATTCTTCTTTTTTTTTTAAATCTTCTCCAGACAAACACATTGATTTCTGGACCACAGTAGAGGATGGAAACCTTTCACAAACATTTTTTTATTATCATTATTATTTGAAAATACAAATATAAAATTATACTTTCCACATCTGAGATGTGAGAGACCCCCATCCACTTTAGTTTATTTTACAACAGGGCTTAAGCAAGCCATAGAAGAAGACCTGAAAGATGCTTTCAGACGTCAGTCCATTCAGTCAGTTCACGCGGTAAAAAGTCCGTTAAAAAATGGGCAAGTGTTAGGAATGGACAAGGCAATCAGAGAGGCGAACGCTGGGGAGGAAAACAGGAGTTTCCAAGGGAAGCGTCAGAAATGAAGACTGTTTCCCTGTGCCAACCGCTGTATCAACTGTACTGTGTCCCACGGAGGGAAATTTAAAGGGACACGGGAACAGTGAAAAGAACACGCTTCCCGGAATTCTAACTGTCCCAGTAGTGCACAATACAGCTTTCCCACAAGCCGTCATTTCAGTGTAGACTACTGACCCAAACGTCACTACGAATGATGAATAAGAGTTTATGAGGCAGCTTTAACAAAGAGAAATATACACAATACATATACATCCTGTATCTGTATACAAGTATATACATATGTCATTACAGTATGTCGTCACAGCCAGGAGAGACAAAGAGAGAGAGAGAGAGAGAGAGAGAGAGAGAGAGAGAGAGTGTGTGTGTGTGGGTGTGTGGAGTCGTTTGTTCCTTCAACAATGGGATGATCGTTTTGGCCATTGCCTAGCACTTGCCTCAAAATTCAAGTTTTGAATGGATACGGTAGTTCATGTCGAATATCACCCAACACCTTCCAGGTCATTTTTTTTAACTTTTCCTTTTTTTTTTTTAAACCAACAATTATCCAATGATTAACTAGTCTAGCAAGATGTGTAACATTCATCTGCTGTAAACAGCTGTCGATGTAAAAATGAAAATAATGTCAACAGAGCCATGCTACCTTAAAGTCCAAGCTATGAGATCAAATTAGAAAAAAAATTGAATAAAAGCAACTGAATGAGAGACGTACTGTAGGAGGCTATCTGAGGACGTTACCAGCCTTCATTTTAATCAAGAGCCAGATTGTAAATATAATTAAAATAAACGTGATTATAGTAAATATATAATTATTTTATACAAATGTTTAAGTGTGAATTTGAGAAAGCACCGAAAGAGCAGCAGAGAACGCTTTTGCTTTATTTTATAAAACGTATAACCTAAAGACAGGGCTGCTCAATATATGGTTTCAGTATCGCATCGCAATGTGTGCGTCTGCAATAGTCGCATTACAGGATGTGCAGTGTCGAGTCAGGATTACATGAGATTAGCGGATTAATTCCAAAGTTTAATAATCGCGTGAAATTTTATCCTTTGCACATTGTTTTAAGTTTTGTTACCGTGTAAACACTTTAAAACAAGTTTAAAGCACGTAGTAACAATAATTTTTGTAGCTTTACCAAACATTAATTGTATTTCGTTTATACGGTGTGTGATTTTACATTTGATTATATCTGAATCTCCAGAAAAAAACATAAAGCGCTGTTTATTTAATTAGTCTTATAAATCCTTGTTCTATTGTGTTTGTCTGTCTATTTGTGTATTAAATTTCCTGCAGATGCACTTCGCTTACAAAATCACTGCAATCATTCTAAAATATGAAACATTCTCTCCAAATAGAGCTATTCAAGTCAATTTTATCATATTGCAATATATATCGCAGAAAAAAACGAAATATTGCAATATTATGTATGTTTAATGTTTTTTTCCCCAATATTGTGCAGCCCTGGTTAGAAAACACTAAAAGGTTGTAAGTCGTAGACACAGTGTTTCAGGGTTCTTTAGGACTCTAACTCTCTCTAAGCTTTAACTATCCAAAAAACCAGTGATGAACTCTTTGGCAGGACAGCCGGTTAAACTCCAGCAGTCCTCCAGCATGTGGTAGCGCTGGCTCAGTGTTTGTATCTGACTGAAATCTAAGAGCATGTACAATATCAGTCCCTTCACACAGTTTAGAGTTAGATTAGAATGATTTTACATTCTTAATCCCTGAGAACCGACTTCGCTGGAATTTATACTGAATCTCTGCACGACTGTTAAGCCAATGAACAATTAAACTGTTAAATTATCAGCACTAACAGCTGCTAGTCTAATTGTTTTGTTTTCTATATCAGTACCTACAAATCTAGTCATTATCTTTTGTTGTTGCTGTACTAAGCCTTGGTTTTGATTAACATGAAGAACTGGCACTTAATGAAGCAGATTATATTAGCACAAATAAACGAGGATCAAGATGCCCAAAATCTGAAATATATATGAATCTGGGAAGACAAATAAACACCAAAAGACTTTTTGAGGAGTATAAATATCAAAACCTATTAGAGTTTCATCAGTAGCTATAATTATTAGGCTAGACTATCAGTACTTATTAGAATGTACTAAAAAAATATGCTTTTTTTTCCATTCATGTAATAAAATCTTTTTTTATAATTAGAAATTGTGTCCCTCTTTTTTAAAAAAAGGAAGCAAAACAAAAAACAAACAGTTTTGCATATTAAGCATTAGCATTTAAGGTAGTATGGCACACCCCTTTACAAACATTCAAAGGGCGGGGATCCAATTAATGCCTTGTTTACAACTCTGCCTTACAACAAATTTCTTTCTTTCATTTTTTTTTTTTTACTGAATTTCATTTCATCATGAAAGCTTTGGTTAGTTGGAACCATGTGAGAATCAGAAAACGAACACAAAGAAAGAAAAAGAGAGAAAAAAAAAAAAAAAACGGCATGAAAAACAACGTTCAGCTTTTTTTTGTGTTTGTTTAAATGATTATTAAGAGAAAGTTCTATCATTACAGGTCCTAAATCTACTAAACACTACAGCTCTACTGTAACGTCGATTACATAACATCTATCACTATTCACTGGGAGAAAGTGAGACAGAGATATAGCGAAAGAGCAAAGCGAAAGCGGGGAGAGAGAGAAAAAGCGGTGTAACGGATCGACAGAGAAATGTACAGCGCACTACACTGGCATCAAAGACAGCACACTTTTACCAGGCTATTTTTTTTCCTCTGTTTTTTACACACTACTGAAACACAATGACGAACAGAAGATTACTGGATAATGCGACAGGGAATGGAGAGATCATCAAATGAGAAATACAGTACATAGTAACCGTAATATAGTCAGCAACATATTTAACATCGTCATTCACTTCCACAATAAAATAGCAATAAAAATCCCCGGGTGGGTTTCACTCTGGGATGGGGATCACGCTGTTTCGACTAGTTCTGTCTTTTGAAATGTTTTTTTTTTTTTTTTTTAAACAGTTAGCAGGAAGCCGTCTTTCTGCATTGCTCTCAATTATTTCTTTTATCCATTGAAGGACAAAAAAAGGATTCAGCATATCGAATCATGTTCCAGTAAAATCGTGAAAAAATGGAGAAAAAAAAATAGTAACACATTTGCAGCAAGGATGAACAGCATATATATACAGTATATTATATATATATATATATATATATATATATATATATATATATATATATATATATATATATATATATATATATATATATATAGCAGTCAGGTTACTTTAAATATCACTCTTATCTCACTCAGCATATATTATAGCATTATTTTGATCTGGTCAGATCCAACATGTACGTCATACATGTGTAGCAGCTACTGATTTCATTCAGTTTCAGTGTATGGGAGGATTGCGACTATTGCTACCAATAAACTCAGCTGTAACGTCGGCAGATCAGAAGCCCAGAAATTAAAAATGCCCAGCACTAAAAATATTATTCCACAAAAAAACACAGCTGTAAAGACTGCGACTGCGCAGGGACAAACGTTTCCTCACCGATTCTTCATCTGACTCCTGATAGAGAGCATCCTTCAACATGTGCAAATAGAAAATAATAAACTCTTTCTCACAGTGCAATGATTCGTTTTTAATTTCAAGACAAGCTTTTTATTTAGTCTTATGATACAATAAATGAATTTGTCACGTCCTCTAAAGTACATCCCATAGGACTGAGGTAACGGTGCAAAACGTTTTCTAATCGACCAGAAATTACTACGAAATATTGCCATTTTGGATCTTTTTCCGAAATCAAGCGTTCTGTGTACTACCTGTCAAAACTACCGGAAAAATAAATTATAACCAATTATAAAAAAATAAATAAATAAACCCCCACAGTTTACTTCTTAAAAATCTCTCTAATTTCATCACTGGTACTTAAAAACATGAAACGAGCGTGTGCTTTGGGTTTGGTTTGTACACTGCTGATTTGTGTGTATGCTGTAAAGTAGTTTCTCGGTGAAAGCTGTGCACATCTGATCTCACAATCTATAGTCAAAATGCTGGTTTGCTACCTGCACAGTTAAAAAGCCAACAGTATTTACAGAGCGAGCTAACAGTGTTTGATTGGGCTTGTGTCTGCAGTCAGGTTCCCACGGCTGTTGTGCTACACATGGATTTCAGTAAAATTACCGCACCAAGCCTGAAAGATCCTTTTTTTTTCTTTTTTTGGAATCATCTTTCCGCTTGAGCACAGTACAACCTCTAGAGCACAATCACAAAAATATGGTTCTCTCTGAGATGGTTGGATGTAGTAATGAGTTAATATATACAGATTTCATAATTGTTTTCTTTTTAAATCTTATTTCACAAAGTATTAAAAGGAAACAGGTTTTTTTTTTTTCCCTTATATCGACAACGACGACAACAAAAAAACATTTATAAAAAAGGACTGTGAAAATATTGGAGTCCTCTTATTGCCCAAAGAAGATAATAATGATAACAAGACGTCACGTGAAACGAAGAACAGAGCTACTAAGATGTTTTAAATATCCTCTTGGTGCTCTTTTAAAAGTTGAAAAAAAAAAACAAATCATGATTTTTTTTAAAGCAAGTCTCGCTCGAGTGTTCTTGCTTAAATGAAATGAAATCTGAAAACATTAAACATTGGATATTATTACAAAGAGCAAAGAGACAACATCAGCGATGTTAGAACATCAACAAAGAGAGATGTACATTTACAAGAGTTCCTCTTATCAGAGAACATAATAAATCCTTTAAAACCAGTCAACCTCAAGGGCTGATTCAGACTAGATGATAAAGAAATAACTTCAATAAAACGGGAGAAAAAGTGACAAAAAGCACAAAACGACAACATCATCCTAGATTATGGGGATACATTAGAAAAAAAATCCAAAAAGCCAGGTTTTCATTATAGTACAGCAGATTTACGTTGTTGTTGTTGTTGTTGTTGTTTTCTGAGAAGATTCAGAAGTTTCTTTTGTCCTTCAGTTCCTGCCATCTCAGCTCGTCCGTGTCTTTTCCATGCTGTAGTGCTCGGAGATGTATGGCCGTTACCTGTACACAAAACCAGTTAGAAACTGCGGCCTGTCTTTCCTGGACCTCCCGATAAACTCTGCTGGAGCAAACAGAAAATTCACAAGCCTCAGAGACATTTAGAACTGTAAGCTTTTAGGTGTCAAATGTGCTGCATCTGAGCCTTGAGGGGGGATTCATCATCTTACTGATAGAATGTGTGTCCTGGGTTCTTTGGCTGCAAGAGCTTATTGCTTCATTAAATAACTGCAGTTTTTGAAATGATGTGGTTTGAGTAAACTGTACAGAGCTGTAGAGTATTTTCTTATAGGGCTTCATATGGCAATACACATTACTACTGTATTATTATTCTAGATCTGCTGAATTCTGACTAACACATTGATAATATTTAACAGACTGGTTTGAATACATAAGATGTCATTCTGGAAGTTTGCAGGATTTAGAGTGCACCACAGCCCACACTAAACCACTACTTTGTCTGTATTGTTAAAGTTTTTTTTTGAAAGCCCAACGAATATCTCTAATGGACATTTTCAGATGCAGAACATATTGAACTCATTTACAAGCACACACACGCTTTAGTGATTTGTTTCGGCATGCAGAAACGAGACTGGGGCCGACTGCAGGCAGCACACGGCAGGTTAACACAAGCTGCAAGAGCTCTGTTGCTTTCTCTGCGACGTTGCTTAACTGTAACGTTTGCTAACAAATCTCTGCGATTTAATTCAACCTCTGTATCACATTATCCTCTGATTAAGTCAAGATCAATCCCATCGGATATAAAAGGACAGTAAAGAGTTGAATGACTTCGGATACATGGACAACAGCCATTATGCTGTCTCAAGAGAAGAAAGTCGGACAATCCCAGGCACATCTTATAAAGAAATATAGCTGACACATTCTATAAAGGCAGGAGTTATTATTGAGCTACAAACCCAGCGAGAGCACATTACACACATTGTTAGAATAAAAAAAATACACTTTGTTTTATATTATATTATTCTATATTTTAAAAAAAATACAAGGTTATAGCAATATTATACTTTATGGGTGCCCCTGGAGCGAAAGGGTGCCTATCTCAAGGGCTCATCGGTGACAGCTTGGCAAAGTATGGCTTAAACTCCAATCCTCTGATCAACAACCTTGACAGCAGCACCTTATCCAATCAATAGCAGCACCTTAATCATTTGTGCTACTGTACCACTTCATTTTTGTCCCAAACAAACAAAGCCACACAATTAAAAAAATTCAGTGATTAAGATGTTGGACCACTAATTGTAAGATCATGGGTTTAATTCCCAGCATCTTCTTAAAGAGCATTTCAGAGTAAATAAAAAGAGTATTTAGTATATTGTGCTCAGCGCTGTTGAAACTATGACCATAACAAATCACAGTCAGTTTTTAGGCTTTGGACAAATAGATCATTAGAAATGCTGATGGAAGTTTTCTTACTTTTCTCATGTCAAACTGAAAGGTCATGCATGTCATTCATCATATCAAATGTCCCTCAGTAAACTAGACTCGTTAAAACACTACTTCCACATTAAATATCAACACTGGCAAAAACATACTTAACGTTTTTAACAGTGTTGGGCAATAGAACAGTACTGTTTACTACCTGTTTAGCTACATTTCTCAGTAGCGTGGTGGAAGTGTCTGTGTTTTCTTAATCGAGTAATTTTTTTAGTAGCAAAGCTACTTTTGTTAATTGAATGGTGGCGAACACACAGGCTACATTTATCAATTATGGATCAGTTAATGATGCGACCGCCATTCACAGAGTTGGCTGACCGCCAAAATACTACTGTATGATGGTATTTTTTTTCTTCGTGTTTTACAGCAGTTGCCAACCAGCTTTGGTGCACTACTGCCACCTTATGCTTGGGATGGTTACAAACCAATTACAAACCTAGGCTAACACATGACACTCTCGTATGTATGACCACTTTTTAAATGATTTCTAGTGTTTGCACATTATAATGACTGGACCTGTGATCACGCCGGACTCTAAAGGTGGTTTGAATTAAAATGAGTTTTTAAAGGATAGCTTAGATGTACAGCTAATGTGGGGGTAGCTTCAGTGTAGTGTAGCTTCATTTAACATTGAGTAACTGATGGTGTAACTCACTATATCTTTAAAGCTTGCCCAGCACTGATTTTTAAATAACCATGTTATCTAATGCATTAATATACAGTATGACTCACAAGTCTGACTGTGTCTGCAGAGAAGAAAAGAAGTTATTATGAGTAATAATTTGCCACCGTGTCTCGCACAACAATCGGGCAATGTTTCATATGCTTAAATTTAGATACAAATATTTACTACTACTAATAATGTTATTCCAGTTGTGCGGTCTGATACAGAGCTGATTTGACTTTACTGATCTGTAATAACGAATAATAATAAAAGTACAGAAATTGCTATCAACTGTAAAATATTTTTTTTTATCAGTAATCACACCAACATGTATGATGCTCTATAACCTCACATGCCTTATAGCAAAATGATAGAATATTAACTTTATTTAAACCTGTTTGTGTTTGCGATATGATCATTTACTTATATTTATAGCCTTTATATAAAATGTTTCCTAAAGTATGTATAAAAAGCTGCCAGTCATACTAGACACAAGTGTGCGTGTGCATATGTGTGTGTATAAATACACTTGCATGTGCACAAACACGCATTCTAGTGATTATCAGTGACAATAAAAGGTCAGTGCACCCAAATGATTAGCCTCTAATTAGCCTATCAAACACTTCTGCGAAGTTCCTATTAATTTATCATTATAACTGGGCAGAAGAGCTTTGTAAGCTGGCAATGCTTGCTTTCTAAGATGGAGATCACTGTCAAATATTCAGCTATAAATATTTCCTTGATAACTGACAGTTGTGCTGTAAACCGTATAGTGTCATGGCAGTGATGCTGTTACATCTGTTATAACTGATGGTGAACAATGAATAATAATAATTATGAACAATTACAAAAACATGAGCTTTAAAATCATTAAGCTCACATGTAGTCTGGAGCGTGAATGAGCGATTATTAAAAATATTTAAACACCTTCTGATGCTCTATTGCCTTTTATAAGGTGTTTAAAAACTGTAATAAACATGACAATTTATCAAAAAGCTATAATCTTAATATTTATAACACAGGGTGTCCCAAAATATAACTAATATAATATATCCCGAGGTGGTTTGAAGTTGTCGCGTTAACTGCGTCATCGGGTTTGGCAGTCCTATTGGATGTTGGTTTAATGGTCCCACTGCGAAATAAGTGCCAAACATTTTCAGACAATGCCAGAATTTCATCGGAGAAAAAAACTGATCATAACAACCATTAATCTTCTGTTGGTAATCATGTCAAACTAGCAATCAAAGACTACAGATTTTATTGTAGAATAATAATGGGAATCTTTTAGTATTTCAAAATTTGTCTCAGACAACTAAATCGTGGCCAGAATCACAGTGTGAGCCCGGCTTAAGTCAATAAACAATGCATTTATTGTCATTTAAAAAGTGGGTACATTTGCTGGGACATACTGTGGTTGTTCAATGCTGTTTTTGCACATGACATAAATTGTACAAGAGTTATAAGCACAGTTTTTAAATAGTAGCTTCATAGAAAGTGTTTTGCATCGTTCTGTGATGAAAAGATGCTACACTACATCAGATTTCCGGCTTCCCTTTAAATAAGAGTCATGCTCTGACTTTAAGAGTCCAACGTCTCCAGGTGTACGCTGATCAAAAGCTCTACACCTGGGCATATTATCCACAACCCACACTTCACACAGCCTCCAAATCAAAGGCTGGCGTTCTGCTACATAAGAGAGGACGTGAACAGAGCTCGGTCTGTGTGCCACGACTTCGGCTCGAAAAGAAAGCAACAGCGCAGCTCAAGTGGACCAACTCACACAGCGACTCACGCATGCATGCTTTATTCAGACAAGCAAGGAATAAAGGGAACTGGTTAAAAAACTGCTCAAACACTAATGCTGAAAGCTTTCAAAAGGTTTCCTTTTTTTAGTGGCGCGTTTAATCCTGTGAAACCGTGTGAAAGCTTCCTGCCATACTGCCCATAATGACAGACATCCACACACAGCACATTACAGACTAGAGGATGCAAAAAAGAAAATGTTACTAATAAATTAGTAATAAAATGAAAATAAATCAATAAAAAAAAACTACCTCAATTGAGATGGCAACCAACCACCAGTTAAGTTTCAATGGTATCCGTTTGTAAAAGCTGTCGCAATCAAAGGACCCTAAAAGTGTACAGTTAGTAACGGTGTCAGTAGGCAGTCCTGTAAAACAGCTTATCAAGCTATCACTTGTCAGTAGCCTGGATTTCCACTGCAATTACTGTCTTGCCAGCATGAATAAACAGTTTTTTTTATTAGATTATGATTTAATTGGGTTTATTTAACAGTTCTACATAATGCCACATGACATCATTTATTGATGTTGCAGTTTTTATATTCATGCTAACAGGCTGAACATTATTAACATCATAAGGAATTAAACATCATGCAGAAAAACCCGAAGCAAAAAAGAATGATGCAAAAAAGAACAAACTGTGAACTTCGTCAGGATGACTTCTGCCATCAATGATCAATTTAGCTTGTTCTGACCATGTGGCTTTAATAACAGCTCGGTGAACAGGCCATGCCAAAGAGTCCCAGGTTTGACTGGGTTGTGTGATGGATTCGTGTCACATCCAGGATTTACTCCTGCCTTAAAAATGAATAGATGGATAAATACATGAACTAGTTTAGAGATCTTCGAGGAGTGTTTGGTTAATGTACACACACAGAGCCTGCGTCTGCTGAGAGTTAGTTAAGGTCTCCGCCTCTAGTGCTGTCAATCAAAACTGAAATGTGGTGAAAGTTTCAGGTCAACCTAGATTCGACTCTTATTTGGGTTAAAACAATTCATCTGAAAGTCAAGCGCAAGGTGACTTTGTTAATCTCAACACTCAGGCTACAGTTGATGAATGGCCTGTCTGTTTTTCAGGGAAAAGAAAGAGCGAAGAAATTCTCACTTGGTTTTTCACACAAATGTGAGATCCATAGAGCACTGATAGCGTAATACATAAAATGCAGCATCTTCAGACACAAAAGGCCTTTCTTTTTCCCAGCAGACCTTAATGTTGATTGCTGGGCCCCGGCCAGAGCCAGTACTTCCCTAAGCAGCGTGTGTTTCCGCCTGGTCTCGCTCCTGAAGTCCCCCCGATGTGCTGACCTCTTCTCCCTTCCTACTTCCCTTAACTCCCCAAGCGCCTATCACTCCACTCTACAAGCTCTTCAAAACAAAAGGGCGGAGGGAGAAAGAAAATGCGTACAGCTTCAAAGGGCAAGAAACACACTTATGACAGGTTTCCTCACAAGGGTTTATTATTGCCTTATTGATTTACATATGCACTTTGTACAGGAGGACTTTTCAAAGGCAAAATACAATACGCCCGCAGCCCAGCTGAATCAGGGAAAAGTTAAAGAGAAAACAGTGTGTGAATGTTAAAAAACGAGAGAACTAAGATTTCAATCCTTTTGTTTGGCGCATGAACAAAAGGCTCAACAACATGGCATACTGCTGATAGGAGATGCTACAAAGTTCACAGTTTGTTCTGATAGAAAGAGCAGAGCGATGAGGGAAATGGAGAATGTTGGCAATGCTGCAGAGCCGAAGCACCTGCTTGGCACTAATGAGAGCGAAATTCTACTTTTCAGAGGCAAACTTTAGACAAATTACTTTTTTTTTTTAGATAATTAGCCGAAGTAAAATACATTTATCTTTCAACTATTTGACTCGCACCAGGTAGAAAAGAATATTTTAAAAATATTCAGCTCATGCTGGATCAAATGTATAATTCAATGTTAATGAATTATTAAAATCGCATTTATAGCAAAGTTATGTTCACTAATCCGTAAAATAATTTCTTACTGTCACAAAACTGTTTACTAATGACAGACTAGTGTGCTTTTTCTCAGAAACTATAAGCAGCACAGCTATGGCAGCTATGATGTAGCGGTGAAAGAGAGAGAGAGTCAGGATGAGCAGAAGATGGATTATGTGTGTGAGATTGAAGAGAAGATAGGAAAAAAGAGGAGACAGAGAAAGAAAAAGGAAAAAGAAAAGAAAACTACAGTGAGGAGGAGAAAAGATGAGAAGATATGAGAGAAGTAAGACATTAAGAGATTGAGATAAAAGAGGAGAAAATAGGAAAGAGGAAAAAATAAATAAAAAACAGAAGAGAGAAGAGAACAAAAGAAAAGATAAAAGTAAAAAGAAAAAAGAAAAAAGAGAAGAGAGGAGAAAAGAGCAGAGAAAAGACGAGAAGTCAAGAGAGAAGAAGGGAAGAGAAGAGAGGAGAATAAAAAGAGAAGAGAGGAGAAGAGAAGAAAACAGAAAATAAAGAAAAGAGTACTCACAGCAATACTGTGACCAAAGCCAGAGGCAGGCTGAGGGCTAGCAGCGCTTATGTAATTGCCCACGCCGGAGTCCTGGCTTGCAGGACCATACAGGTCAGCCACAGGTCCTGGACTGCTCGCTCCCGGAAAAGTTCCAGGCCGCGGAGGGTTGGTGCCTGCCAAAAAAGCAAGTGTGCCAACATTAGGGTAAGACTGGAACCTGAGTGAAAAACTGAGAATAAACTTCTCATGCGAAGCTTACAGGACGAAACACGCAAAGAACCACAAATGAATTGTAATAATAAGGGTGTGTATGAGATCTATGCAACAGACCGCTACATTACACACAACTCAATGTTCAAGCTTGGATCTGTGCATTGACCTATACACAGCGCCCTGACCTGCAAGACCCCTCAGAGCTCACAACCACTACTCATTTCTACAAGCTTTTCTATTATTCATGCTACATTTTTCTGTCGGTCGTGCAGAAGGTAACACTCGCTCATGTAGGATATATCTACTCAGCATTCACATGGCATGCACGCTATGAAAGGAGCTGTGGTTGGTGTTGAGTATGCAGCATGCGGCGTTTCGTGGCAAATAGAGGCTCTTTTTAAAGAGTCTGAAGAATTTCCTTTAGAGGCTTCTGTAATGTTAAATAGTACCAGTGAGAGTGAGATGCTGCCTTGTAGCTCTTTTTTACTGTCATAACCGCTACCTCTATCTTTTTATGTACGAACACACACACACACACACACACACACACAGACACACACACAGAACTTGCCGTTCTTCCCTGATTGTATCAAGTGCGCTCACTTTGCGTGCAGATAGTCAGATTTGACTGCCGATTCTCGAGTCCTTCAGAGAAATTGCATAGAGGATTGTGCCACAACACCCCCTATCTAATCAACACCTGTCACAGGAAGAGGGCTCTCCTTTCCCCCTTTTCTCCTTCTTTAAATATACGATGGTGATTACCTAGCCGTTAGCGTCAGGGGCTTTTGGGCCTCACGGGCAGCTGGCAGGCAGGAAATTGTAGTGAGTGTCTTGAGTAAAGTGTGTTAAAGACTGAATCATTGAGTCTCATTTCCACTGAGATGCTACAGCTCCGTCCTTACTAAAGTGGATATGCTACATACAGCATCAGGCGAAACGGCAACATGCTCTGAAAACTAAATAGCTTTAAAAACCGAAGCAGTTTAGGAAGTCTGGAGGGGTAAAGCATATTAAAAGCACTGGAATGACTTGTTTGCATATGAAATGTGCTCACTTTGAGTGGACTAATATTACAAACTGCTAACCAAAGTACACACGCTTAAAGAAGGTCATACATGTATTAGCTGTCTTAAAAAGTGTTCGGGTCAATTTTCAGATACTGTTGAGGTCTTAATTTTACAGCCCCTCGATAAGTCTAAAAATGTTCCATTCATCCATTCATTGTTTATTCCTGCTTATTCCTAATCAAGGTCACGGGGATCTAATAGATTAACCAGACTGTCATTTAGTAAAAGGCAGGGGTCACCCTAAACATGTCACCAGTCCATTGCAGGGCCACATACACTCACTTCTATGGGCAATTCAGAATCACTAATCATCTTTTTGGACTGTGGGAGGAAACCGGAGTAACCAGAGTAAAACCACCAAGCACGGCGAGAACATGCTAACTCCACACAGAAAGACCCCTTCCAGTGGATCCGAACCTGGAACCTTATTGCTCTAAGGCAACAGTGCTAACCACTTAGCAACTACAGTTCCAGTTAGCAATCTTTCATTTTCCTAAAGATCTATTGTAAAATTTAGTACTGCTGTTTAAAATGTACATAAAAGAAAGAAACATAATTTACACCAATCATTCTTGTATCAAGTTTACATTAGATCTTTAATGCTTATCAGTGAATCCTACATTGAATCCCCACAGCCCTATTCCAAAAAACATTTTAAAGGGGGAGACATGTTGAAAAGGGAATTTCAAAACGCACAAAAGCGAAAAATCTCTGCTTTTCTAGGAAAAGTATGTATTTTTGCGTGCTTTTTAAGTAAGCGACATAACACAGTAATAACAAGCTTGTCTATGTTCTCTCTGCTGTGAAATTACATTGCTGCTGCTGTCTGACATTATAATATATTAAACTATCAGGATATTCGAACTAAATAAATGACTAAAAATGCAAACGACAAAACATTCCAACATGGTTCACCTGCTGCCTTTAATTGTAAGTCAACTCAAATTAAAGACACGCTTCAAATCACAAGTAGTCGAGAATACAGATTACTTAAATCCTACTACAAAAACTTGGGTCCAACCTTGAAAACTTGTCATGACAATCGAAGCTAAAGGGAAGAAATACGTTTACATTTTCTAATTAAGGGAAAGGGTTTTAGCATAAAGATCCAAAATATCTTGGAAATATTTTAAATATTAATGAAGCAGTTGCCACATGTTCCCTGTAACGTCCGTCTTTATTTATATGGTTTTCTCCCACTCCCACTGTGCAAATGTGTGTGTGTGTGTTTGTGTGAGTGCATATGCGCATCCGGGGCATCTCTTTGTCTCTTGTCTACCCTGGGATAGTCTCTGGATCTACTCTGGGTACTGAAGATAAATAAAAAAGTTTTTCTGAATTGAAAAGTAAATTTTTATTAGGGCTACCAGAAGTTATACTCTCTCTCTCTCTCTCTCTCTCTCTCTCTCTCTCTCTCTCTCTCTATATATATATATATATATCCAAAAGATGATCCTGCTCTAGTGCCACAAAATTATAAATTAAATAAGTGTAAACAAACAAATCCATTCAATTTAATCAAGGTTCTAGAAAACTTTTGTGGCCCCATATTGTGCGGCTCTCATTTTTCTCTCTTGCCCAGCCCAGATGACACTTCCATTAATAAGCGAATATTAAATCAAGTTTCTCCACAGCCGGAAGCCTTCACTTCACCGTCCACTGAAAGGAGAGACTATTAATACAGCCGACTCCACAACTGATGAGGGTAAAGGATATGCACTAGAATAAAATATCAAAGAGAGGCCCCGAGGGACGGTGTGCAGGAGCAAATATGTCTGGTAGGTGGCGTCGTAGCGTTAGGGCTGCTCTTCGGCTTGTCTGTTTTTCACCCTGATGGGTGAGGGTAGACAGGTAAACGGTGAGACGAGCACAGTTTGTCAGTCGCGGTTCTCACTCTCAAAATGTCAGACGAGCAAAACAGAGACTTCCAGGGAAGAGCACAGAAGGAGGAAGGCATATATTTATTTGTAGATCTGAGCACAGCTAGCTAAAGATGGATATCTCAGGCAGGATGCCTTTCAGTAGGTAGCGTGAAAAGACGAGACCGATTTTGACACTTGAATGTGACATCTGCTGCAAAGAAAAACACAGATTCTGCCAATAAGACATCGCGCTGACCCCCTTAAGCGGTGGAGTAAACGTTGGAAACTGTCAGAAGCATGGCAACCACAGGAACTACCGTTTAAAGTTTCTCTTATAAATGCAAAGGACGAGTGCAAATACACAAATTTGTTAAAATATTTGGTTTAAAAGAAATCTTAAAGCCTTCTAGAGACATTTACATTACATTTTTTTACACCCTTTAGCAGAGTGGGTGTACATTTTTTATCCAACTGAGCAGATAGTGTTTAAGGGTCCTGCTCAGGGGTGCAGCTGGGCAAATTGGTGGTGCTGGGAATTGAACCCATGATCGTCTGATAAGCCACCTCCTCCTATCTATAGAAAATAGAAAATAACGACTTGTAGAATAGTTTTTTATATGTAACAACAGAAAATCTATTTTGTAATGATATAAGCACCGGTTTTAGGGCCTGCTTATGTTATTAATAGTTGATTATGTACATAGACTTTACCTGTTCTATAAGCTAAATAATGTTTCCAAAAGAACATTAAATACAGCTTTTTAGGGGCATATAATCTTTGTTAATAATCTATTGTTCTGTTTTAAATTTGGCCAGTACTTACAGCAGAAGATAATTAAATAGCGAGCGCTTCCTGGAGCATCTTCGGGTACTGAACAAAAAGCATAGAAAATATCCTACTGTAACCAAGAAATATTAATGAGAAGTTCCATAGCATTACTGACAGTGTCATTAGTCACTAATTTGCCATTATGAGCTGAGACAGAAAGAGGCTGTGAGTGAAAGCTATGCATTGAACCCAACAAACTAACCATAAAATTGCAAAACCATAACAGTCCTCAACTCTTCTGTATAGTAAGTATAGTAGCTTTCTATTATAAATCGAAACAGCTACGCTATGTGGACAGAGTTTTTTTTCTTTCACTTCATCCAGAACACATCATGTCTTCATGGAACTCAGGGGCTTTGTCCACGAGCACATTTTCATGCTGGAATAGTGTTTGGGTCTCTAGGTCCAGTAAAGGAGTAATGTAATGATACAACATAAAAATGTTTGTGGGAGATGTTTGGGAAGGTCACACAGATACAGTAGTATGTGCTGTAAGGTGTAATGTGTCCACAAACTTTGGGTCATTTATTGCAGCTTAGTGTCCAGAATTCAATGAGAAGAATTTAAAGCTAGTAAAAACTCCAGTCCTCTCCTATCAACAGTGCTGCATTTTTGTAATAGAAATAATAATAATAATAATGCAGGTGGGAGCAATAAGTGACTCACTGTATAAACACTAAACTACAGGGCCTGTAATCGAGAGATCGGAACATCATTTCCATGTCCAAAGGATTTAGAGCTTTATTTGTGTCAACAGTTCCTTCACATAACCTTTAATCTAAGGTAGATTAAGACCATGAAATGACAGTTGTTCACAGCGGTGTGACCCCGCAGTCACTTTCTCATTTCAAACATAACAACTCCTTCACCTCCGCATGAACCACCAGCTTATGGCTTTCCTCATATCAGAATAGCAGAGGATCATCGCTCCCCGCAGCTGGTTCTCATCACTTATACCAATACAGTTATTGTCTATTGTAGTAACATTACCCTAATTTTACTGTTACTACCTTTGAAGAATAGAGTTCAGGGAAAGAAAGACATTTAGATTTTGTCTCATTATCTCATAAACTTTATAATAATGCACATGAAGAGGGAAACACAAGGGCAGCATTATAAATTCGACTCCGCTACTGTAGCAACTTATACATTATATAGAATTGTATCAATGCATGCAAATTTTTTTCGCCTGCGTCTACAATATTTGTGACTTACACTGCATGGACTAAGACAATGAGACAAACGTCTGAAAAATCTAAGATCAGACACTAATGTCAGACAAGGAAGGTCCTTATCAATAAGTGGGATCAGGGCTCTGTAACTACACTGAACCATGGCAAAACATGTCTTCATGGAGTCCAGGGACTTCATGCACAGGGACATTGCCATGCTAGAGCAAAACTTTTAGATCCAGTGAAGTACTGCTATAAAACTGGAGTTAACTGACTCATTTTAAATCAGTGTATTGACTGGAACCATCATTAGTCATTCGGCTATGTGCTAGCAACTAAGCTAAACTATCTCAGATACTGATCATACTGATCAAATGGCTCTTGGGATACGCGGTATACTGGTACAGGAAAATTACAGGCATTCATTCATTCATTTATTTATTCATTCATCTTCTATATCCGCTTATGTCTTAATTCGGGGTCACAGGGGTCTGCTGGAGCCTATCCCAGCCATCTCTAAAATAGCGAAAGACAGGAGGGGTGAAAATTACCGCCAGATATTATATTTCAAACACTACAATTCAATATTTTTTCTGAATTCAATATTTTATACAGTGCTGTTCAGGAGTTCACCTGTAGGTGCCTCCCAAACTGCTGCCGACCGCTAATATGAAGCAGCTAAGAGAGCGAAAAGTTTATAACTGTATAATGCTTTTTCTTTGGCCATCTGAGTCTATATATATATATTATAAATAAGAGAGAAAGAGAAATAATAATGTGATTTTAAATATTAATTGGATTGTTAAAATAACACTTAACAATAAAGCAACTTCTGTTAAATTTTATTAGGTAAGCTCACCTGTGGTGTTACAGCACTTATTAATCTAGATCATTTAGTAAAATGCTCTTTTATTAAAAAAACGAAATAGCCTTATGATATTTATCCTAATTACACGACGGCATGTTATTTTTGTATCTACATGGTCGCGTGTTTAGAATTCTCCTCTGCTCTCTGTACGATGGCGTTTCGCCTCGATGAGCACACACGCACACACTCACATGATTACACTCCAGTAGACAATGTACAGTTCAAATAATTGTTCAGTTATTATACTGACTGCTGTCATTTAAAGAAACAAATGAACACACTGATTCGTCTTAGTGTTTGTGTCAGTGTCTGTCACCCTCTTTAGAGTGAGACACTTACAGCGAAACAGTGAATTATTTATTCATGATAAATACACTGTGTACTAAATGCACTAAATGTACACATTCAGTATGTTAACATTACTTTATGCATAAACACATACCTAACCAAGATTAATAAATGCTATATATATGATGATCATTCACTTTGCTGATTGATGACATCTAATGTTTTACGTACGATTTCTTTATTATTATTTTTTTTTTCATCCACAGAACAGAACAAACGACATCCTCAGGTAGACCGAGCTAATATTTCAGAAGTACTATCACCAACAAGAAAATATGACTATTATTAACTATTGTTAAATAGTTTTGTCACTAGTTTTGTACCGAAGCCTAAAATTATGGTGTGGAATTATGGTGGAAACACATTTTTTAAAATAGAAAATACGCTATTTTCGATCAGTGGCAGTTTTTTGTAAAGTTATTTTGATATATTTAGACACAGGTGATATTTAGACAGTTGTTATGATCTTCTTTCAAGTCTTCGCCCATTTTGCAACACAATAACAGTTAAAAAAAAACTCAAGCAGATCAGAGATGTGCATCAGAAAAGCCATGAAGTCACATTTTTTATTCTTATGCAGGACAGAAAGGAAATCATGCTGATGAACATGGAAACATACTAAGCATTTTTGTTACACGCCATGAAACAAATGGAATGTTGGTTTCGTTAATTTACTGAATAAAATTAAAATAAAATACTGTATTATCCTTGGTTGAGGTTTAACTAACATGCGGTGTAAATTATTTATTTAAATAAATGAGCATACTGGTTACACAAAATCATGCGCTCATTTCTGAATCAGGCAACAATTAAATACATGATGTTTCTGATCAAATAAAACTATATGCTCTTAAATAATAACAGGCTCATGGTAATGTCATGTCTACATATATGTATATATGTATGTCTGTCTTCATATCATATATATATATATATATATATATATATATATATATATATATATATATATTATACACACAATACATGCATTGTCTACGAATTACCGCATACACAACAAGAAGGCTTTTCCCAAGACAGAGTGAAAAAGGATAAAAGAATGTGTGTACGAGAGCATATCAGCATGCAGTTTATGTCAGGCAAAGGAGCGGGCGCCTCTCTACGTGTTCCTAGAATGTCTTTTTTTTTGCCTTGTGTTTCAATGAATGATTGAATGATGAATCAACCACATGAAGCAAATCAATCAGTGAATGAAGGAGGGGTGGTACACACCTGGGCTCTTATACTGATCCGGGCTGGGCAGATGCTGCAGGGGGGAGTTGCAGGCCGAGGTGGCATGCTCGCTTTGAAGCAGCTGAGCCGCCTGAGGGCCTAGGGAGCCATAGTCCGCAAAGGAGAAGGGGGGACCCCGTTGGTCACTTGTCGTGGAATAGAAACCATAATCGGGGAAGCCTGGGAGATACAGGAGTATAGGGAAGGAGGAGGAGGAGGAAGGGAAGGGAGGGGAAATATTGGGAAATTTTCCCCATCATTGGGAAATACAATGTTGCATAGTAAATTTATAAGTTAATTTTTGACTGCATAAAGGCGGAGTATTGCAAGCTACAAAACAGTATCAGTTCAAATAGATGCCTCCTAACCTTAGATGTTTTGCTAAAATAAGTGTAACTGTCTTGTGTGCAGTATGTGTGTGTGTGTGTGTGTGTGTGTGTGTACTGCTGGCCAAAGATCATAAGTCCAAACGATTGACATTTTCCAGCTACTAATTCAATGTTAGCCTGAACTCCAATATTCAAGTTACTCCAAAGAAGAAATGTTAAAAAGAATACTCGGAAAAGTCTTGTATTTGTACTGAACATTCTCAGGAAGACAAAACTATTACTTCCCAAACCTTTCAGCAACAAACATCTTAAAATAGATAAGTATGCACATCTACATCCAAGAGCACCTACAGAAGGTTGTGAAAAGGTGAAAGTGTGTGTAGGTGAAAATTTCTTTCTTATCTAATCTTTAACTGCTTAAATATCTGCTATACAGCAGAAATACGTCTATTTAATAAGCATCCAAATGTCTGCTCTAAAAATGTTTTATTAATGTTTTTAGTGTTATCAATGACATTCGTTTAAATACAAGTAGCAGCATCCCATCTAGAGAACACAGCAAACCCAGAGAAAGTCATGGATTTGTCTATAATAGATTAAAGGAATTTGTCTAGCAAGCAAAGACAGTTTTAACATTTAGTCCACCTGAACGCGACACACAGTCAGGACTACCAGTTCACTTATTTATGACAGCAGCGCCTTGGCTATAATTTCCAACTCAAATCTATCCCCTAAAAGACCTGGTTATAAGAAAAGCTCTTTAATTTTATTGCAGCATTGACATTGTTATCTCGATTTACCTCATTTAATCAAGTAAGCCTTCATGTACAGAAGCCCTTCAGAGGACATTACCAGTAGAATATATATATATATATATATATATATATATATATATATATATATATATATATATATATATATATATATATAAACTGTGTCTTTGGGAATGAGTGAGAATCTTGCGTGAAATTTCAACTTTCTCTAAAAGCAAATAAAAAAGAGGTAATTCATTTGGCAGATGTTTTTTTCTAGTGAATAACAATTACAACTGAAATAAGTGGCTGTAGATTACGGGTACATCTTCATCGTAGACAATACTTATCTGAAGGCCCAAAGTGTAAATGCCACATTAATTCTTAAAATACTATTGGGAAGCCTATTTAAAGTAAGTTGTAACCATAGCAGAATTTCCAACACTAGTACCACAACGTAATAATAATAGTAATAATCATCATCATCATCATCATAATTATCATCATCATCATTTTGGAATAATAAACCAGGAGTGCATGCAGGCATTATGCCACTGTCTGTGGATCTAAATATTAAAAATCCTTTAATTGGCTAAAAAAAGATTTCGTAATCACACATTTAGTCCACTTAAAACACAACTTAAGGGCTGTTTTATAAATGTATATCCCAGCAGAACAATCCGTTACTCTCAGCTCTTTATTCAAATGACTGTCTTTTGCTTATTAGATATAGATTATCCTAGTGTAGTATAATTGTCTCTTTGTATTTTCATTTAGATCCTAAAATCCTATCCCAAGAGCTTAATACAAAAAAATGTACAGTGTTAAATTTACTGATCTGAATAAGCCTTCCAGAACCATCAACATATGTAAACTGTTTCAATGGTCTAACCTCCACCACAAATGCCCTCAAGAAGGCACTTTTATTTCTAGTACATACACTAATCCAGACTCCTGCTTTGCTTTTTATTTAAGGAGAAGGTATTAAAATGACTTTTTGGCCATCGTGAGGGAAAGGATTACCAGGACACAGGTGAGAAAATGATCACGCGCCTAAAAGGGTGATTAAACATACACCTAATTTACATAAATCTTTTCTCAGTAAATAAACACTGTGTACATCATATATATATTTTCTAGGTAATTAACATCTAAATATGTAATCCTTTGGCTTTATATATTAGTGTGCAACCAGTTCTTGTCATGATTGAATGCTGTGGGTTCACAGTTGAATTTTTGGGGAAATAATATTAATCCATGCTTCTTCTTTAAGCTGATACATTTACATTTCTGCCATTTTGCAGATGATTTTATCCAAAGCGACTTTATCACATTAGATTAAAGCAGTTAAGGCTCTGGCTCAGGGGTACAAGTGTTGAGAATAATGATCTTCTAGTCAGAGGTACAACACCTTAAGCACTGAGCCACCACCTTAAGCACTGAGCCACCACCTCCTACAATACGGCTTTAAAAATGTGAAGAAAATGTTTACATGAAATTTTAAGATTCACATTCTACTGTTAGAGTCTAACCATAGACAACCAACGCTTCCCAACCTGTTCAAGATGATTTCTACTGTATAGACCTTATTAACTACCGCCAGTTATACGCTGAAGAGGAAGGCTAAGCTACGCTGTCGACCACTATAACATGTTTAATCATTTGCAAGAAGCGAGCTGAAAATGCACTTAGGCTGAATCCATTTTTGATGGGCTGTTCTAATAGATGGGCGTCCTTGAGGTTCAAAGGGAGCTCTGGACTCGCCTTTTAATTAGCCTAGCTGCCATCCCATCCTGTCCCCTCTCATCTTCCTAATTAGATCTTAAACAACACACAAATGAAGACCTTTTACAGAAACCTGCAGTGCAGAGAACAGCTTTTGGAGGCCCGGCCTTTGTTTAAAGCTCCCCAGCCTGCTTTTCTCCACAATGCCACGCTGCTGCTGCTATTTGCATAAATATTCAGTCTAATTTCAGCATAGCAGGAGGGACAGGACACGAAATACAAAATTAACACACATACAACAAATACACCTGGTTTCTTTGTTTGCAACGACATAGCAAATTAGCCTCGGAAAGCCGTGACAGGAAAGGTCTTATCTAATAAAGGCCTACAGAAATTACTTGTATTGTGCAGGTAGATCACTTCTAATGATAGCGCTATCTGAAGCAGAAATGTGGAATAAAATGCAGTTAAAAGCACCCATTTACTAACTACAGAAAAAGCCATCTGGCAGAATAGGGCCGCTTGATTACCTTCGACAGCTAATTCCCGATTTCTGAGCACATGCAAATGATTCACTTTGACCAAGTGGAAGCGGGGAAGCTGAGGGAAAAATGGAGCTGAATTAAACATTGTCATTTTTAGACATCAAAAGTTGCCTCAATAATGGCTCGGTTCAGATGTTCCGCTACAGCCAGACAGTTACAGAATGACACGCGGCACGTTTTATGTTCCCATGAATACCGCACGGATGGAGAGAGGAAGTGAGAGTGTGTGTGCGTGCGTATCAGCTCCCTTCCGTATTTACATATGAATTATTTGCTCAAAACCCGAAGACAAAGCCCAACATTTTCATTTTCCTTTCACATGCTTTCTTCCTTCCTCAAATCCCTAAAAACACCAGGAAGTTGCTCTCTTTCCACTAAACCCAGGTCTTGTGCTCTTGCTCAAAGCAGAATCTAATTACTTTATAATGGCACATTTTGGTGCGTGTAGCTGTGTGCATCGTTGACAGGTGATAGATGCTTGAATTCACTTCGGCTGACTTGATGAATAGCAGCGTGGCAACGCGTTGCGCTCGCTCGCGGTGGCCAGACGACGCAGCCTTGTCGATTCATCATCCGCACCTCCAGACGCCACCTCCACCGCCGCCAACCGCAAACGCACTCCAGGGTCGTGTCTGAGCAGCTGGGAGGAGGTCATCCAGATGTGCCTTTGGCTATGCAACATCTGTACGAAGCCTGGACACCCCAGCTGGCTTTGAGAGGAGGAAGAGTGATGCTCAGAGTGACTGCATTTTGTAAGGCTGTCAATCGCGCCATTAGATAGCCCATCTGGGTGCTTTAGAGCAATTGCTAAGATGAAGGCCCTTAAGTTGCTTTCCCCCTTTCCTGCTGTGTGTTATTATGGATAATGCTTAATAAGAAAACAGATACAAATGAGCAAATGAGAGGGTGCTTTTATCAGCCATTAACACAGGAAATACAGACCAAGCCTGTGCAAGCCCTTTTTGTATAATGTGTGTTACTCTGTGGATAACTGGCTTGAATGCAAGTTATTGGTCTCTTTAGCATTTTAAGTCAGCCAGCCGTTTCCCAGATTACTGCAGGGTCCCATCAGGGGCCTTGCAGTCAGTGGGAGACTTTAATTTCCTCTTTTCAGTATTCAGCATCCCTCGCTCTCTAGAGTGCTGCACCATGGTTACATATCAAACCAGCTCTCTGAATGGTGCCACAGAGCCTCAGGCACTGGCTGCATTGCTTCCTCTCAACAATAATGTGCGCTGCTGTTTGTTGTCTTTATCCACTATTGCCGATTTCACAAACGCCGACTGTGGGCTTGTCATTACGGAAACGAAGGGGTGCCTAAAGAAAAAACTGGACAGGAGGTTGTTTGGTATTTGCCCACATAGATTATAGGAATAAAAAATAAATAAATGTAAAGCTGTTCTGAATGTGACTGAATATTAAAACCAAAAAAAAAAAATATAAATCCACCAAGACTCGACTGCAGTTTGGTGCAATCTGAAGCACGTTCAGAATTTAAAGTAGACCTACTTAAGCGTTTTTGCCTCTTTTGTCCTACATGCTCCCAGCACTGCTTTCTGTTAATCCGGCAAAAAAGTCAGAAGAACAGCGAAATGTGTTTGCATGGCAATTGAATATAATGCAATAGAAGTGCGTTAATGAAGGACAGAGGCAGAGGCTCTGGCGCTTTCTGCAGCTGGATCAGGTTCAGCGGTGTCTGAATAGCTCGCACCTGACCCGTCAGCACTACATTACCACAATTAGCCTGCTGAGGCTAGCAAAATGCTGCCATTTAAAGTACCTTTTCATGAAAGGATGAGGAAAAAGTTGACATTTCGCACAGTGACTTTCATACAGTTTTCTGCAAAGCTGGAGGACCACAGCCAACCTTGGAAAATAGTGTTGCACACAATCATCTACAGTAGGCAGAAATGTCAGACACGGGAAATATGCCGAAAATGGCTGGAGAGGGAATCCACACAAGGGGGAAAAAAAAAGAATAAAAAAATAAAACACAGACTCTTTAAAAAGTATTAAAGCAGCAGTTCCTCTCCTGGATGTAGTGCAATCTCAAAGTGACTGAATCGCTCCCATCTTTCCACACTTAAATGGTGCCAACTTCAGTCAAATCCTCTTGAAGAGTGTCAGTGAACTTGTCAAATATTCTCCTAAATGATCTAAGGATTTATGAGCATGTGCAATTAGCGTTTTCATTTCCACCTCTGCCATCTTTAAAGAATTACTAACCGCCTTTTCTGCCTCCAGAGATGATCAGTCCTGAGTCTCTGATTTTTTTCCCTCTTCTTTCTTTTTTTCTTTTTAGCCAACAGGTGAATAATTATCATTACCAGCGCTTCCTCTTAGCAGATGACATCTCATAAATACTCTATAGATAATGCCCCGTTGCTATTTTTTGCTCAGATGGCCTTGGAAAATTACATTTAAATTATGAAAATTACATCTAATCAAGCAAATATCTCAAAGCCGCATGATTTATCCTCTGCTCTGTGATGGATCTCTCCGTCCCTCATACACATTCATGCATGCTGCTGTGCAGATGGAGGAGGGAAGTGGACAGCTCGCACAGAGATGGACAAAAACACACATCTGTCTTCATCAGGAAGGGTGACAAATGAGCATGAGGCAGGATTCATATTTCCCTCTCAGACTGCTGGACACTGAAGATGCTGCCTGGCCTAGTTTGCACCTGCGGTCGGTGAACAGGACACACACTAAAACGTGGCACACACACACACACACACACACAGCTGTGGACCACCGCCTGTCTGTCTATATACAGCAGCTAATGGAGAGTGACACAGACTCGCTTTGCTCTCTTTCTCTCTCTCTTTCTCTTACACACACCACACACAGACACACACAGTCAATGTAGTTGGCCTGGCACGATAAAGGAGCAAATTATTTCTATATGTTTATATACTATAAATATTCACCTTTACCTAAAAACACATATTTTTTCCAAACTTGAAGTAAAAGCTGGTTCAGGACATCACTACTGCAGATAAATTCTGATAGAGAACAAATCAAACCGCACTTTAGTAAGAACCGTATTCACACTTTATATCTAGCTTTCATTTTTTTAATTACACTCTTAAAAAATCAAGAAATCAATTCAAAAGCTCTCCGAATGACAAATCCATGTATAATATTGCACTTCCTGTAAACCAATCGATGCTTCACTTAAAGGCACTGGATCAGATTTAGAACAAGATTTAAATACCAGGTTAGTGTGTCTGCTGTTAACTGGGACTTATAGTACTTATTCATTTATTAAGTCAAAGGAACTGCTTTATTCACTCCATCCATCCATCCATCCATTGTCTATACTCTCTTATTCCTAATTAGAGTCACAGGAATCTGCTGGAGTGTATCCCAGCTGTCATTGAGTAAAACTCAATATATAGGCCACATATAGACAAACACCCCCCCCCCCCCACACACACACTTCTATAGCCGATTTCGAATCACCAATTAGCCTAATTACTTTAGGTAAAAAATACATTTTATATGGGGACAAAAGGATAACTGCTGCTGCTGCTGGTATAAGTATCGGTTTCCTTAAAAGTGCCAAGATTTTGTGTTACAACAGAAACAAAACAACTACACATAACAATGACTTTTCCCAGCACAATATTTAACAGCGTGTGGATTTGTCTTTATTGAGCCTGAAATAGTTTTACATTACAAAAGTAGATTTAGCCCCCTTGCTTTACGTAACTGCATACCTGTTTATTCCCTGACCAGGCCTAATCCTTGTCCTGGCAAATAATACATTAAATTACTGACCAGTCTGAGAAACCCCAGTGTGTTAACATCTATCAGAAGGTAAGAGATAAATGGAAGTCGCTCTAGGAAAGGGTGTTTGCCAAATGTTACAAATATTTACCATGTTATACGCACCAAACACCAGGCGTTGCATTCTAAACACCAGACTATTCTTTCTCATATCTACCTAAAGGACCCAAAGGCTGGATGTCACACAAAATCTTTCAGATGGAAATAATAAAGCTCACCTTTCTGCAGATCTCTGAAATGTAAGCCGACAAACGGTATTACAACCAAAATTGTATAGGTCAAATCTACTCTTTGTATAAGTGTATTCTTTATACTGCTTATTGCAGTTAGATTCTTAATAGCATTAAATTAAATAACAGGTAATAGCTCCAAACAAAGTTATTTTACAAGCACAAAGCAAATGGCATATGAATCAAATGAAAATAAATTCATAAAATAAATGTAATGCTCTCTTAATAAGTATGTGCATTATAAATAATTAAATCTCTCTCTCTGTTTCTATTGGTTGGTCTGTCTGTCTGATTTAGTTCCATGAGGTGCAGGTTTGTGCTTCAGTAATCTACAGCACTGTATACAGTAGGTGTGTGTGTGTTGGGAAGAGAGACAGCATTGCCGGTTTCTGTGCAATTTCTCAGGCAAGCTAACAGCACAGCCCACACAGACGGGACCTACATCAGATCTACAGCATCAAGCAAACCACTGCATTGTGACTCATCTTCTCCAGCATGCTGGCCCTCAACAAAGGAGGTGAACGTTTCTATTGCTAAAATGCCATGCAGTCTGTCTCTAGGCACAGGACATGGTTTGCGTATGCAAAAAACGAATGCACAAATATTTCTACCATGCAGAATTCATAACAACATAAAAAAAAAAAATACCTTCGTAACACACAGCTATGTTGATGATGAATAAAAGAATGGTAGAATAATGTCATGTACTGGAGAGTGCATTACACAGGAAAATGAAATGAAAATGAAGAAAATTTGGAAAAGAAGACAAAAAAAGCCACAGCGAATTGAGATGGAAAACGATGTAAAGTAAAAAAAAATTGTAAAGCATGATAAAATTCAAGAAACTAAACAATCAATTAAACAACAATTGAGCAAAGGAAGAGAAAGCAGGGAAGTGCCGTGAGAACGAGGAAAGACAGACATTCTACTGATGTATAGGAGCAGAACAAAGTGTCTTTGGTTTTCAACTGGCTTTATCCAAGCAGAGAGAAACAGCAGAAACTCCACCTCTATTAAACACTAGCAACACGGCAGCTCTTACATCTTGGCCTACGTCGTGTATAAATAAATCTGACATGCAAATGTTTGGTAAGTGGTGGAAGATTTGTGCAGATTTTTTTTCTCTTGGCGGCACCTAGGCATGACCACCAATCTCAGGCTGACTGCCAGTAGGAATAAATCACATGAATGTGTTACTCTGATGTGTCTCAGCCTCAGATTTGACGTACAAGAACTGTTGGCTGAACGCTTGATGCATATAGCAGAGAAAATAAAAAAAATAAATAAAAAAAAACCCTACCAGGATTTAAAAAGTCACGCTGATTGGATGGATTTTACTACATTTCTAGAAAAACTGTGTTGGGTTTTTTGCCGACAACAAACGTTAATGGTGGGCGCTATACAACCAGGTATGGGAAATTTGACACAGTTGAAGAAATAATGCTGCTAATATAACATCTATATCTTCAATATGGCTTACATTTATTACCAAAGCAGCAAATCAACAGGCAAAGGGCTCTCACTGAATCACTTACGAACTAAAAGCTTGTATGATATTTGTTCAATATTTTAGGCTAAGCATTTGTTTAGAGTGTTTCTTTGATTTTAAAGAATATTTTTATTCTTTTTTATTACAACAATGCAATAACTGTCACTCATATCAAATGGGGGGTGATTAAATGATAACCTTTAAAGGTATAATAGGTGACAGTCTCGCATCGATAGCCAGACCTTAAGACTGATGGCAGAGGGTCTGGGAACCTCGACTATTTAAATGGCTAAGACCCGCCCAAGAGGACGTATGTCTGACAGGTAATGCAACCAATCACGTTTCGTTTTGTGCCATATCATATTAAGGGTCGTGGAAAAGTTCCCTGAATAACTATGAACCTCAGATATGATTAAGAATCCAACATTTAATCAATGCTCATTGCCATCTATGTGAACACAACAGCTTATTACTATGATCATGCGGCTTTGAATTGTTTCCAGGCAGACCAACACGACACACACGTATCCTAAAAAATACTGTGCACTTCAACCAACCAGAGGATAACCTTGAAAAACGTTTTTCTATATACTTTTTTCACTTATGTGCCATATACATCAGACATTCAGCCCGAGACCAAATTGGAGATTGTCTTTAGAAACATTTTTTGTTTTGCTGGTTAAAAGTCTCTTTATATCTGGATAGCAATCATTAAGCTGTCTAAATGTGTTTATATATAATTAATATATTCTCCGGAAGGCATAGAACCAAGAAATGTTTGTTCAATCATAATGTTCTGTCCGAACATTAAAAATAGGCTTTCCTACCTGCCTGTCAACGTATGCATGTATGTGCATATCTCAGCACACCCTGCTCACTCAGACAGGTTACGTCATCAGAGTGTTCACGTACTGCGAAAAAAGACTGGATCAAAACAGAGCGAAAATTCAAATTAATATTAGTGTCGCGTTTCCATGCAGGAGTCGACTACAGGAGTCGAAGGATCTAAAAGATGACGTCATGGCTGCAGTATTTCTTTAGGACAGGCTGGAAGATGGTGTGATTGGATTTTGGAGTAACGCACAGGTTATGTATTCTGTGTACTTTTACGAATGAGCAAAACTACAGCAGCAGGAGTGTGACTATTTTTATGTTTGGTATTTTAGTAATGTTACTAACTGTACTATAAAGTTTTTTCACTGGTGAATGACACAAGATGCATTGTAGTATATTGTATATTGTTTAGTTTGTGTGTGTACATACAATCAGGAGGCCTGGACAGCAATAGCAAGGAGGGTGGGACGTATGCTTTCAGTGCTATCAGGCTACAATATTCAAGACGTCCTACTGCATTCAGTATGTGTGCTGGGATCTAAGGGTTTGGGCGGTAAAGTGGTTTCAGCTTGACTTAGGGGGCATTCGTCCAAAATAGGTTGAGAACCACTGCATTAAAATGTAATCAATAAAAGATTTATATCAAAATATTAACATCCCATGTTAATCCCAAGTTGGATGTTAAAAATTATGTTTCAATTCTATTGTTCATTTAAGACCCAACCGTCGTCAGAAAAGAGATCTGAAATAAATTCTGACACTTTTAACAGGTTGCATGTTTTTTGATTTTTTTTTTTGCTCGGGTGAGGTAATATGACAATACGCTATAAGATCAACATTGTGATAAATGATGTCATTATTCCTGAGATAGCAGCCATTTTCTAATATTTGTCATAATATTTAAGAAAATTTTGTGAAACAATTACAGCCTCAAATTAAATTCTGAACAAGCAGCTGATAAAACATTACTTAATCTTTATAATGGTTTTAAGGTTACAATGCAGTGTTTGTACATATTAAATATTTCAACAAAATCAATAGAACTTTATATTTATAAGTTTTATTGCTGCCAGTGTACAGAGTATGTTTGTGTGTGCTTTTCTACTGAAAAATGTTCCCAGTGTGAGACGAATAAAGGTATATCTTATCTTATAAGATTTATTTGCTGAAAATAATTTTTTTTAAAGAGTTACAGAGTTACTAGGCTAAATGGCATCTCAATCATATTGTCGCTTTCTAAACCAGTGAAAAATGACTGTGAACTGTTCTATAATAATTTTATAGAATAATCATTTTGGTTGGGCTTATTTTCAGTGTTCACATTTTACATGTGAACCAATGAAAAGTGAACACCAGGTGGCAGTATGGGAACCAACACAACAATGTGTATAAAATTACATAAGGACACAATTTTCTTTGCTTTATTTTATTGTTTAATTGTTCAATTATACACAAGGCCGAACTTAATAGGAGCAGCATTGTAATGGTTATAGTTTGAATTATATATATATATAATATATATATATATATATAAAGCAATGGCCCTATTACCTGGAGAGCGCTAGTTCGAATAGTCATGCAGGAGTGTAAAACTGCCTGTACAATCAAAAGATGTGAGATGTGGCATGCTCATTATAGCCTTTACCCTCCCACCCTGCCTGGTAGCTGTGTGTCAAAGGAAAAAGATGCTTTATAATTAGAAACTGGTCATGACATAATTGGACAGAATAGAAAAGAAAGAATGAAAGAAAGAAAAGAAAGAAAGAGAAAAAGAAAGAAAGAAACTCTTTTTATAAAACTATTTACTGCATTAGTGAGGAATTTGGTATAATATTTATGCTACACTTAACTAAATATTTTTTTAATTTTTAATCTATCGTGAGCGTCCATCCGAGTTCGACTCTGCTGGAACCGTCTACTTTGTGCTGAAGGCTAAGTTAGCTGTGGTCTTGAGTGAGTGTCTTTTAACAAACAGCCCACACAAACACATCTCTGCCTTGCACCTAGCAGTAAATGTATGCACAGCGGGGGTTTATAAATTCATCCAGCCACTAAGATCGGCTGGGTAATAGATGATGAAGTCCCGTGAAAAGGTCATCGTTAAATGTCAGCACTCTGTCTCAATGGCTTTCCGGTTTCTGTCACAGTGCAGCCATGGAGAGAGTGTGTGTTCCCCCATCAGCTGCAGACAGGAGCAGAGACAGCTAGTCTGCTATCACAGTCTGCATAGTGCACTGCTACCACCCTGATTTTCTAGGCGCTGCCAAATCACACTGAGAGTTTGTCAGATTGCAACCTACAATCTAATAGACATGCTGTGTAAATCTCAAGTCCGGCCTGTCACATTGCCAAGAATGTCAAAACTAACCTGAACGCTGCAGTCAGCACAGACTAAGATATTCCTTCCTCATAAGAGTCTCATTTGATGCTAACAGCGTACTCGGAACAAGCCTGCTGCATTTCACACCCTTAAATGGAAAAGAGATGCAAAGTGCAAGTGTGGGTTTTTTGCAGGCTTAGTTGCTTTAGCAGGGCACTAATCAGAATCAGACACGTCTGATTGAGTGGAGAGGCATGACTGATTGGCTCACGCTCTGTCGACTGAGCGCTGCAGACCCGACGCACAACCACTTTTACGCCTGTCTACGAATTACACCAAGCTGGATGGCTGGCTGCTCAAGAGCAGGTGTCGGTGGAGTGCACTCGAGAGTGTGTGTGCGCGAGTGCATGTGTGTGTGTGTGTGTGTGTGTGCGAGAAAAAGAGAAAGTGTACAAAAGTTGTGTGCATATGTGTGTGGTAGCTGTCTGAGTAACGGGGCCACATCAGACTGGCACTCAGACCCCACTTTCTGACAGCTAATTAGACAAGGCCATCACATCCTGCCGTGGTAAAGGCCAGTCGTTGAAGTAAAGGCCAGCGAGGAGAGCACGAGCAGCTCCCACCTCCCCTTCGGTTATTTATTTAAGCATCCCCGCATCAAACAGACAAAGTCAAATTGATTGATTAAGCTATCTGGCCACTGGATCGATAGCCGTAGTCGGAGGAGGACAGCCAAGAAAGTGCTAAATGTGCAGCCTCAGTGATTCTGGGTCAGTCTGGATCAAAGGCACTTCGAGGAAGCCAGTTATGGCCAGGAGTGATTAAGTGTGGATGAACTCCCTAAAAAGCATGAGAAATGAAGACGCTCAGTCACACAGTCTGTGGTCAATGGGTATCTGTGGGGTTAGAAAAACCTTCCGTCCACAGCAGATTACATAAATGTGAGAAAGCAGAACTCAAGCCAAATCTGTGACCTATAACCAGCTTCACCAGCAGAAATAATAGAAAGCCGCAGTCACAACGGAAATGTAAACTGGGCATCAGCTTGCAAACTAGCCATATCTAACACAGAAAAAACATTTCCACATTTTAGCTATGGCTAGTGATACCAGAAGGACGAATGAGAAAACATGACTCTTGCCAGATTCATAAATTCAAAACAGCTTCCCCAAATAAATTTAGCTGTGCTAAAGCGAGAAATATGCTTAAGTTCGCTGTTTCTTTAAATTGACTAACAGTAACAATATTCTTTTTTGTGCCAGTAATGGCTCAAATGCTTAGAGCTCTAGGGTTGTTGAGCAAAGGATCAGTGTTCAAGCTACCAAACTTGGGTCCCTGAGCAAGGCCCTCAAGCCTCTATGCTCCTGAGTGGCCATATCATAGCTGATCCTTCACTTTGAGCAGAGTATGTGAGGGAAGTGGGAACAGAGCGATGAGTAAGTATCTATCTATCTATCTATCTATCTATCTATCTATCTATCTATCTATCTATCTGTCTGTCTGTCTGTCTGTCTGTCTGTCTGTCTGTCTGTAAAGTGTAGCATTGATAAAATGTAGCACACATTTAAATTCAGTTCCTATAACTGCTACTTTATTTCAAACAGGATGCTGGTAGAACACTTATGTGACTGGGCTTTAAACTGGCAAAACTGGTCTCAGGTCAGTTTCTAGAACTTCACACTACACACACCTATTCTAGGTTATTAGATGCTAAGAAGTAACTAAGTCTAGGTGCTGTGTGTATGTGTATGTGGTCATGTGTGTGTATGTTTGTGTGAATGTGTGTGAGAGAGGACAGAGGCGGCTAAAGTTAACAGCAGCATGGAAAGAGCGGCCAGCACACAGATATATGGCCAGAGCGTTTACCTGGCCCTGTGGTGTGCGGATATGCTGCGTAGCCGCCTCTTCCACGGGCCCCCCTACCTGAACCACGTGCCGCTGCCACTGCTGCTGCCGCCATCGGACCGTATGCCGCCGCAGGAAAGCCTGCAGGATGACAACAAAGACAGGTTGACATAGGCTGGAGAAGAGGGCAGAAAGCAGGTAGCAGATAATAAATAAAAAAGTGCTAGGCTATTTAAAAAAATGAAGCGATCTCGCCAATCACTGTCACAAACTCTTGTTCCAGTGTGATTTGGTGCCTGTGGGTATTGTCGAATGTGTCTCAGAAGCTGCGCTTAATATATTCAGCAAGCTACAGTGACTCTAGTGCATTTCTGCATGCATAGCTATGTCTTCATTTCGTGCTTTGCTCCTAAGAGCTTTGACCCCACAAGGCCACAAATGCAGATGGGCCTTTAGATTTGGTGGCTTGCTTTGTCACTCTGGTTAAATGCACGAAACAAGTATGCATCTTCAAGGCACTGAAAAAAGGGAAAAAGTAAAAGCAGAGTCCCTGAGGTAAAGTGACAGATCTTTAATCTAAGTACAGGATTGTACCTGAACATCTTTCTGTAAAACTAATAAGATGGTAGTAGGTAGGGGATGTGGTAGCTCAGTGGTTAAGTTGGACTTTTGGGCCCCCAAAAAGGAATATGAGGTTGGACTTATTACCACACCCATTCCTTAACAAACTGTCTTAACTGAGAAATTTTACACGATTCAGTTGGCAGGAGGGCAACAAAGGGCTAAATTAAATGAAAATGAAAATATTTAGCTAGGAGAACATTTAGCAACTAACAGGACAATGCAAACCCACATAACACAGCTATTACAACAGCATGACTTTGTGGTAGAAGAGTCCGGGTGCTGAAGTGGCCTGGACACTGGACAGAACAAGAGGAGATGCTACACCATAGTAACACGCCTCGTCCCAACTATTTTAAGACCTGTAGCAGGCATCAAATATAAAATGAACTCATTTTGTGGATAGAAGTGTAGAATTTCTCTTTAAACATTTATGTTATCTATATTTTATTGTAAATAATATTTTGGCTCATGTGATTTGAAAGTCTTTTAGTTTTTATTTTATTTACATTTAAAAAACAACCCAACTTTTCTAGAATTCGGGCTGTAGTATTACATTAATGCTAGTACTGTTACTACTAATAAAACACTTCTAAGGTCCTTAGATTCATCCTAATTTACCCTCCGTAGCACCCCCCCCCCCCCCCCTTTCCGGTTGGTCTACTGATCGTAAGATTGTGGGTTTGATTCCTTACACCAGTAAGCTGCCATTGCTGGGCCCCCGATTAAGTCCCTTAACCCTCAATTAACCCTTAATTAATGTACGTCGCTCTGCACAAAAGCATCTAGCGAATGCCAGAAATGTAATTGTGAATATGTTCGACAACAGTTACAACATTTACTCCAACTCTCTCTATTTTTCATTTTCTGAGGATTATTAACCACTGGTTGTGTAGCTCTGAAGAAATTATGAAATGCTGGTCCGTTTAGTACATAATACTCCAGATAATGGCAGTAAGAGACTATTATTTATAGAAGTGCAAATACGCTCTCTGTAGCTCGATGTCATAACAGAGGCAGTGGAGAGAAAGAGCAGCAGATGCTGCTGGGATTTTAACTGCCACTTGTGTTACTAAACACCAAAGAAATATGTCCAGATCAGAAGCGAACCAGGCTGAAGTCTAAGCGTGACCAATGCTGGCAGAACAACAGTGATATTCAGACGACTAAACAGTCAAACCATTTTGTAGTCCATCTAAGTCACTAAGTTATCTCTCTGGCACTGCTCATATAATGCTGAGAGACTGAGAGACGTAAAGCCGAGCAGGCGAATCTTTTTTTGTAGCTGGTGGTGGTGGTTTATGCTTTGGAACTTAATCAATCAGGGGGATAATTTGGTCCCCAGGCTGCATAAATAGCAGCTATAGCTGTGGTGGGTTTGGAGTGCTAAGCAGAAGGTTGATTTGTAAGGAGACCCAGGCAAGACTGGCTCCATCTCTTTCCTGTTTTATTAGCTCTCTTTGCTGTTATTAGCAGATTAGGCATCTGGGATTAATTGCTTGCCTCCAAGTGCTATTTAACTCATCTGTGACGCACAGGAAAAGAACAGGTAAATATGAATGGACCAAGTCTGAGTAAAGCAGGAAGTGGTAGCTTTGTGCTTACAGTGTTGGATTGCCGATCGAATAATCATTAGTTTAATTCCCAGCACCACCAAGCTGCCACTGCTGCCCTTAACCTTTAACTGCTCGGTTGAAAGTTAGAGATAAAAGGAATTCATGGAGATAAATCAGTGGTAGCAAATGTAGCTATTAGGATTGGCTGTGTTACTGTAATGCCCCAGAATACCAGTATTGAAAAATTGGGTTAATGGGTTAATTAAAACTGCTTCAGACGAGTATATGTTTGGGAGACTGAATAGTAGAAGGGAAATGCAAAGAATGTGGGATCATTTCTGGCAACACATTAAAATGGGATCAATGTGCAGGGCTATAAGTGACAAATGTATTGATTTCCAGGTATTTTTCTAATGACAAGTGGCTAAATATGTAATTATTAAGGCGAGTATGAAATACTGTCATGTACAAAAGTTAAATTACAAAAACAATCTGAAATAAGAAAGCAGAAATAAGAAATAAGCATAGAGGACACCAAGGACAATTAAAAATGTTCTCATTACAAAAGACTACCTATAAAAGAGAAACAAGATAAACAAGTAATAAGTACAAGTAGTCAAATACTACTAAAAAAACCATCTTAAAAAAAAGACCACTGGGAATCACTGAGATTCAGCACAAGGCAGCAAGTTTATTTTAACAGCCCAACAGAGTCACATGTGGCAGTGCTTTAATCTTCAGTAAAAATGCCGAAAAGTCTTAGTGACTTTACCAGACAGCAATAAGATTAGGAATCTGCCTAATTTTAATATTCAAATATCTGTAAGAGTTAATGAACGGATATTCAGTGAAGCGTTGGGAGAGAAGAAAAACAGCTTTAATGTGCCGTAATCAAGTATCATTTTTCCACTGCAATTAAACATTCCTCCTGTCGGGGGTGGTGCACGTGTTTATGAGTGTGACAGGCGTAATATAGTGAAATAATGAACGGAAATATTAAACGCACAGCAAAAGAGTAAGTTGATGTTACAGCAGTCTGACACTAAATGGTACTAAGAAGCTCTATTTCTTACATCGTTTAGAAAGGAAAATCGCATACAGTTAACAAACTTCACAGAAGCACATGGCAATGCAGTTTTTATGATAAAAACCACTTAAAAATCACATTCATACAGTAAGAAAACAAAAAAAAAAAGACTTGATCCCCTCCTGATTTCCGACAAAAGAATATCAGTCTATATTTTACTGGTGAGGTCAAAAACACCCAAAAAAATGACTGAAATAAGCATTTGGCCTCTTCGTAAAACAAGATTTGGCAATCACACAAGTCAGACCTTTTCTTGTATTTGGACACCAGGTTTGCAAACATCTCAGGAGGGATTTGTCCTACTCCTCTTTACAGATCCTCTCCAAGTCAGGCCCTCATACCCCAATATCCAATATCCTTGAGCCTGATATTTTACTTTGACCATATATTGCAATGTGGACGTTGAGGATCTTTTAAATATATATATATAACTTTATTGTCATTGTGCAAGGTACATGTACAGAGCCAATGAAATGCATTTTTCGCATATCCCATCTTAGTAAGTTGGGGTCAGAGCGCAGGGTCAGCTATGATACATAGCATACATATGATACCTTGCTCTTGCTCAAGATACCCAACAGTGGTTGACTTGCTGGAGGTGGGGTTTGAACCCAGGTGTTTCTGGTCTTCAGATTAACAACTCAGCACCTTAACCATTTGAGCCACCACTGCCCCTTAATAACTTCTATATACTGTGCAGCCCTAATTTACAATTTGCCAGTAGCAGTTGTCTGAACTGGCACCATTTACATTTCTGGCATGTTGCAGATGCCCTTATCCAGATCGACGTACATTTAACTCATTTCTAATCCATTCTGGCAGTTAAGGGTCCTGCTGGGACATAAACTTATAACCTTCTGATCACCGGTGCAACACCGCATCCATTAAGGCAGCACCTCGCCAATATCAACTCACAAAGCGACTGAAGACTGTTTATGCTTTAGAGAAGTGAGTTACACCACACACATTAATTTGGGGCAATTGGATAACAACTGTTTAGCCAATTTTTAATACATACCCATGTACAGCAGAGGTATGCTTATGTAAAAATAAAAACAGCAACAGAATGTAGCATTCTGGTTAATTTGCTAGTCTAGCCAAGCTGCAACATCTGGCGGAGAAGCACTATGTGAGACGTGTGTATATGTATATAATAATAATAATGATGATGATGATGATGATAATAATATCAGAAAATGTGCATGTATGATATGCGTTCCCAAAAATACGTAAAAGCACTCAGGCACCTAAATCTGACATGTCTAAGCATTATAATTAAATATTCTCATTTCAGTGAACAATGAAAGACAGTTATTCAAATTCTTTGACAAAGTCGTCATTAAAATATAAATATAATTATACATCAGCCCTAGAATTAAAACACACATCTTCAGCTGCAGCGGCCTGTTCATGATTGAGAGCCAATAGACAATAAGCGTCTGACACTGGCAGATGGTTGGGTTCAGATAGAGAAATGAATTGTAATTAGCCTTGTCTCTTATGGGTTGCCTCCTATTCTTCAACACACACACCCCCCCACACACACTGATATTAGTGGCTTTAATGACCTTTTATGTGCTGCTAATGCCTAATCAAAGCTGATTTTAGAACAGGATTAGCAGTGAAACAAAACACTGGAGCTAACTCACTGCATACGGTAGAGCTGCAGCCACCGTATTCATCTATATTCATGGTGTCAATGACTTGCAATGTTTACTGGATCTTTTTGCAATTTTTTATAAGAGGTTTTTTTTTTATATATATATCTTCGGTTGAAACATTACATGAGAAAGCTTTAGGCAAAAGCTGACATCAATCAATAAACATGAAATAAACACTAATAATATTTGTTGCCTAACCTTAAAAACTGAGACCTTGATTTTTAAATGATGGATTGTGCTCTAACAACAAGTACACCAAATAGACTCAGGCCATTAAATACACGTGGTTTGCATTAGTATTCACTACCTGGAACATTTTTACATTTAATAACTTTTTTTAAGTCGCCTCTTTGACTCATGCCCACTTTTTCTAGTTACTGACATTGACAAACTGGATTTTTTCGTTAGATTGTGCCGTTTTTTTGGGGTTTTTTTCATTTTTATTTTCATTATTATCAATTTTATAGATTTTTCCTTGGAAATATTTTAATATCTTAACAGTGTTCATAATGTTAACAGTGAAGGTGTGCCCTTAAATAATAAAAACTGGGGGTCGTCTATGAATTTCAAGAAGAAATTATATCACTTTTGCTGGCAAACTTAGGGTAGTTTTGCAACTAGTGTGACGGGCTATTTTCTGTAGATTCAGGACCTATTTTAACCATTCATTCATTCATCCCTTCATCTTTTATACCCGCTTATTCCCTAAATCGGGGTCACTGGGACAACGGGTATCTGCACAGCCTATTCCAGCCATTTCTAAGAAGGGCGGAGGAGCAGGAGGGGTTCACCCTGGACAGGTCGCCCTGTTAGGTTGACTGGTGATTCTAAATTGCCCATAATAGTGAGTGTAATTGTGTATGTGGCCAATTTAGAATCATCAATCAACCTAACATACATGTCTTTGCCCCTGTCTGGGAATCGAACCCGCGACCTTTTTACTGTGAGGCAACAGTGCTAACGACTAAGCCACAGTGCTGCCCAAGGTAGTAAATTATTGTTACTTTAAAATAGTATATTAAACATTTAAATGAAGGTTGTATGTTTCTTTTCTCCAGATTGACCAGTTTATTTAGTTTACTTTACTCCACAGCAGTTCACGTTCAAACCATTTGCATACAGGTTTTATATTTATGAAAGCCCCTTGCATACAATCTTTATCACTTTATCAGATCTTTTGGTATTAATCTATCCTGATTTTAATCTAATTTTCTCTAGTTGCTATCAGAAGTGACCAAAGCACCACAGCGTAAAAGTTGAGTTTGGCAAATGATCATCTGCAATTTGCTGCTAATTTGTGCTTTAATTTACAGCCATTTGCAGTCACTAACAGGTGAAGCCATTAATTTGGGAATTATTTTGAAAAGAACCTTAATTGGAGTCATTTGATTGACTGCATTAACTAAATTAATTTGTTGTTTATGGTGATTAGTGATTAACCATGTCATGTGAGCAGAGCATAGCGTCAAGACAGGGTAGCGTCATTAGAACAGTGACTATGACAATGACAACATGCAAACAGGAAAAAAGTCTTCTAGAAATTTCCTGTCACTGTGTTATTTGAGCGAGTAAAGCATTTGTACGGGGCATGAGCAACTCAACCGAACACACTTTCATAGAGCGGAATATTGAGGGAAGCGTCTCAACGCACAGTAATGATGGCTAGACCAAGAGTGAACCAAAACCTGTAGCACAGGACAGCATACATTTTCAGCTCATATTTCAGAAATTTATTTGCATCTCTATAAAAATCCACAGATCTTTTCCATGCTCCTATTATAACTCCACTCTCCCCCAAGGTCGTGCCCCCCAGTTCAGGAACCATTGTGCTAATATAACAGTGTATAGCTCTGAAGAATACAATAACGTAAATGAAACGCGGGGGAAGTGGTAGTGCAGTGGTTAAGTTGTTGGACTACCAAATTGAGGACCCGTGTTCTATTCCCAGCTCCACCAAGCCACCACTGGTAGGCCCCTGAGCAAGGCCCTTAACCCCTGATTGCTCAGTTGTCGCTCTGGATGAGGGTGTCTCGTAAATGTAAGCGCAAGTGGTTCTGTCTATACATGGCTTATCTTAGTAACAGGATTTAATATTGTTATTTTTGTAAATTGTCTGGAGTGTCTAATCTTCTGTACAGTTTCATGCCTTAAAAAACATAAGTGGCTCAGTGATTAAGGTGTTGGACTGCAGCACGGAAGATCATAGGTTCAATTCTCTGCACCAACAATCAGCCACTGCTGAGTCCCTGAGTAAGGCTCTTAACCCTCAACTGCTTACTTGGATAAATAGGACAAATGTGAGTCGCCCTCTGCATAAGCGTGTCTGCCAAATGCCATGATTGTAAATAAATGCAACAATTCACCATGAGCATGCTCTGAACAATGGAATCTGACTACTACCACAAAAGTGCTTCATAAAAGTGAATATTACAGTACTAATATTATGGTTGTTTGGCATCCCAACTACAATATTATCAGACTAATCAAAAGCCAGAGCAAAAGCAGTCTTATAATTATAACTGGCATATGATCGGTTAAAAAAGATTTATGTAGGCTATTCATCTTTACCACTTTATAAGGCTCTATAGCGACTTCGTATACCTGAAAATCTCCCTCCCCTTTACTCTTTTCTTTCATCATCAAAAGCATGACATTCAGTTAGAAAGAGCTAGCAAGCATTGTCTAGTCGTCTGCACACCTGCTGAGAATCTAATGATCACTCTTAAGCTTTTCTCTCCACAGAAAATGCAAACATTGTATCTTGACATTCAGAAGCAACTTTCACTAGTGCCCTATAGGCACAGAACAAGAACCCAGGAAGGCTCATGGGTGACCTCGATAATTTAGTCTCGTAGTCAGGCAAACACATCCCTGAACCTGCTCATCACCTAAACCATATACACACAATTCATCCTAACACCAGATCACAACAGTAAGGGCGATCTCAGAGGACATGAACACCGAGCGACCGAGCAAGGGGGAGTTCAGTTAATTAGGAAAACAAGCTCTAGAGCTGTTCACACATTCACACAAGCACTTTCCCCAGCTGGGAAAGTTACTTTCAACTTTGATAATGAAACGCAAAACAAACACCGACGTCCTACGGGATTATGTTACCTAAGCAGAAGTGGACCAGGTCTCAAGTCCCTCTGCCTACACAACCTGCATCCATGTGTGAACACATTTACTCTTTTAGTGGATTAAGAAGAACTTTCAGAACAGCACCCCAGTGGTTTGGGAGAGTACAATGACAGGTAACTTCACCCAGAACCATCTCCAGTCAAAAACCATTGGGGAATCTACAGGCAAACCAAACATCACCGAACTTCTCTACTCTATATTGCATAGATCTTACATTCATAGTATTGTGGCAGATCTAAATTGACCTAAACTGATTTATACTCTTAAATCTTAAAACAGACACAAGGTGGTGGCAAGAATCAGCTGATGCAAGATTTTAAAACCGATATAGGAATGTCTTAAATATCAAGAATAATCGGTATCAATAATAAATATCAATTATCGGTCGATCTCTAGTAAATATTATAACATGGAAAAAGTACAGTTATAATAAATAATACAGCTACATACTGTACATAAATTAGAACATGCATTCACCAGGGCATCGTTTCAGTGCACTTCTGCAACGTCCAGTGTTGCATTTACTTTTTGCCAAGATCTTGATTGGAAAGTCCGACTGCTGTACAAAGTTTTCTCCAGCGCCTCCCTATGATTTTCAGTGGGGTTAAAGTCTTGACTCTGTGGTGGCCAACCCATGTGTGAAAATAATGTCTCATGCTCCCTAAACCACTCTTTCACAATTTGAGCCAGTTGAATCATTGACATCTTGGAATATGCCTGTGCCATCAGTAAAGAAAAATCCACTGATGGAATAACCTGGTCATTCAATATATTCAGCTAGTCAGCTGACCCCATTCTTTGGGCACATAACATTGCTGACCCTGACCAGGTGCAGCAACCCCAGATCATAGTACTGCCCCCACAGGCTTTTACAGTAGGCACTAGGCATGATGGGTGCATCACTTCATCCACCTCTTTTCTTATACTAATGCGCCCATCACTCTGAAACAGGGTAAGTCTGGATTCATTAGACAACATGACCTTCTTCCTTTGTTTCAGAGTCCAATCTTTTTTCTCCCTAGTAAACTGAAGCCCTTTTTCTCATTAGCCTTACTGATAAATTTAGTCCCAATCCCTTGAGTTCTCTTTGTATTGTAAGTGTTGAAATGCTCTTACTTTCGCTATTAAACATAGCTGTGAGCTCTACTGTTTAAGTGACCACCAATCACAACCATTCAGGATGTTTTTCCAAACACATCTTCGCCTCGAAGATGATGGTTCCCTACTATTTTTCCAGTTTTTAAATAATGTGTTGCGCAGTCCTTAATCCAATTTTAGTAGTTTCAGCAATCTCTCTAGTGTTTCTCTGCTTGATGCCTGCCAAAAATTTGACTCTCCTAAAACAGATTAACATCTTTATTCTCATTTCATTTTTGTGTATTTGTATGAGATGAATTTAGTAGCGACTTCATCAATTAGGCAACAAATTTAAACCCCGATTTATTAACATCCTGAACAACAACAACAACACAAAGTAATTTTGGATTGCGGTTATATACATTATAAGTAAGTGTCGTGGGAGTGTTACAGTACGTGTGTTATACAAACGATCATTGCAATAGGAACACTGCGTGCGAGATAGGAGAAGGAAACAATATGGAAATGTTGCTGTTTTTGTAGCTTTGTGGCCACAGTGAGTTGAGATCTGTAAAAGATTTCCATTTCACATACAGTAAAACTGATATTTGCTAGATGTGAAAAAAATGTGTGTCTAATATTACTGCTGTTTAAATGCAGTGAGATGGACTGACAAACTGTTCCCGAATTCAGTTGAACGGAGATTTTGTTACAGTCTCTATTAAGACATGTTGTCACTGGAGGTATGACTGTGGTTGAAGTCTATTGTCTATAAATTCCGTTTTTGATCGGTCATGACTATCTGAAGCATTTCGAGATGATGACATCATTTGTCCATCTATGTTATCAAGCACTTAGCCTACACGGTGCCATAGAAGATATGGCAATCCATCACAGACACACACACATTCACGCACTGCACACAATTTAAGGACGCCAATCGTCCCACCTTGAATGTCTTTGATTGGAGGGAGGAAACTGGAAGAAGCCCAAACCACAGGATAACAGGAGGAAACAGGATTCCGCAAATACAATAGCTGAATTTCAGCTGTATTGATTTGTCAAGTAATACAGAAACTAAATGAAACATTGTGGAAGCTAAATTCCTACCGGGAGTGAGGAAATCTTTTTATGGTAGCTGCATTTATAATTAATTTCCTCATGAACATCATCAGCAATAAGCACAATATTATCAGTGTAGCCTGTTGTAGGTCAAATGATCCCAACTGATGTACCTCATCCTCCAAGGTTCCTGTGTTAGGCTTCAGTGCCTTCTGAGAACTATGTCAAATAGACACCTGTGCAGAGGATCTAGCAAGCCCTAGAAAGTGATTAACTTCGCTGAATTGGGATTAATTACGTGGGTTAATTAATAGACTATTCCAGCTCACTGTTTTGCATTTGTGGTGAAAGACACCACTCGGGAAAAACTTGGCAGCATCCAATCAATTTCATGGGGCTTTTATTACTGAAGAGATAAAGCCAATATTTAGCTTTCCTATTTTTCTCAGTTTCTTCCAGCCGGTTTGGTCTGTCAGTGGCTGTGCTCTGGCAGGCTGCTGTGGCCTGGAGGGAGAACAAGGACACATCTGTTCCACCCTGCAGCCCTGGAGGAAAATCCTGGTTGTCCTGGTCTACATCATCACCCACATCTCTCTTTATTTTTCCTCTCTTTTCCTCTCTATCTTAGCTTAAAAAGTTACTTTATCGGGGAAATCTATGTAATAAATTCGAAACTGTGCACCAGGGTGATAACGTTTGGAGAGTAATTAGAAGCGTTCACAGTTTTCTTATGAAGTAAAACATTTTATGAGAAAAGCATTACTTGCCAACTCTGTCAAGTGTGTCTCTGATGAATTCAAGCTCTTTGAAGAGAACGTCTTAACAAAATTCTCATAATCCTGAGAGCTAAAATATGATTTTTATGACTTTTATTATTTCTGTACATATTTTTTTGGAATGTTTCCCAAATGATTATCTTCACCAATAAATATATTTTCTTTCTAACTATCTATAGTTTAGATTCAGTTGTTTTGTTTTTTTTAATTAAGTTTGCATTCTTTAAAAAAAAAAAAAAAAATTCCATATAGATACTGTACATTGTTTAATATATCCAGAAAATAAATGTTATATTTCAGAACAAAACTGTTCTTTTACTGCCTTAGCCGTCTGTTAGCCGCCATAAACAATTTGTTATCCCTGCTGTACCCCATCTACCGCCACTGACCCGAAATTATTTGGGAGGGAAAGAATTTTCAGTACAGAAGTGAAAATAATATGGTACTGTATCAGGCACAGCAATGCTACTAAGACTTTGGAGCCTTGTGTATTTGTATTTGACACAGCTAGACCACTTGATATAATGCAATTTCTGTCAGATCTGTTATTTTTCTGGTCGGTGGTTGTTTTTTATCCAAGCACTGAGAACGAGGTGTTAAAATACTCAGGAATTGAGGAACCCACGTTCATGTCAGAACTTGAGTATATGACAGTATATAAGAAGAGTCAGTTACATGGGAAAGTCTCCACAGCAACACATAGAACACAGTCATTTATTTGATATTAATTGTAATGGGTGTTTGTTATGACTAAGCCGGCTATAATTTAACATTTGAAACTAAACTGTGTACTACATTCAAAGCATAGTTTGGTATAATTTCAATAAAAGATTATCTAAATACACGGAAAAAATCGTTTGCTGTAAACTTTAGTCTCTATTTCAGAAACACTCAGAAACAGCTTTATAGATCGATTCGCATATTATGAAAGCCACTAAAGGAGGGATGGATTTTTTTAAGCGAGGGCTAGCTTTAAAGAGGAAAAAAATGCTAATGTAAAAGGTCGGCATCACAATCTCAACAAACCATCTTTTTATTCAGCAAAAGAGAGGTGAGTCATTCCTCTCCAGAAAAAGCCCTTGACTTGGATTGCTTTCAAGCAGGTCTTTCTGCCAAGCTATCAAAAACAAAAAAGATGCACCTGGGTGATGAGGATCCCCAATCTAAGAATGCTACAGTGCCATTCATGTGCTGTGAACTCGGCCATGTCAAAGCCTCATGTCTACATCTCCCTCTAATGAGCATGCTGATAGTGAAAGCAACATGGAACATGCCACCTTGCTGCCCATCACATCTCGGCAGCCTTCAGCCCCGGGGAATTATATGCATGAGCACAGTGAGTTAATGATGACTGTAGGGGTTCGGCTCCGTTGAGAACATGGGTCTGAACTGAACAGTGTGACGTTAATCATGTGTGGTTACAGTAGGTAGATCACACATCGGTGTAAGTAATTCATCCGCTAACGAAAGTGGACATTTCCATATGAGATCTACGGGAAATGTAGAAAATAATGTAGAAAAGGATGAGATGATGAAAGTTCAATTAGGATTCAATACCATAGAGAAATCTACAACACACTTGTCAACAAGATCTAGTGTCAATCAATTCTGTCAGTTTACTCAGGCAGGTTCTCAAAGTGAAAAAATATGTATTCAGCCATATATCAGAATCACATACAAGCGAGGTCTGATTAATTGTGCATTACATGGATCCATTTTTCAGAATGCATAAAGCATGACGAGAACTCATAGACATATCTATCATCCCATGGGTACGGCAGACTCGACAATCTCAGAGAGCTGTGCTGTACTGTGTCGCACAAACAACTGGGGGTACCGATAATTAAAAGGGTAGACTGTGAATAAGGAAACAAAGGAACAAACAAACAAAAACAGGATTATGGGCTTAGGAACACCTCCAAATGTAGCTAAGGAACTTCAATGGTAATGAGATAGACGTTGAATTTATGTAAAGATGGATGAGGTGCAAGGTTATAAAGGAGAGGGGACATGTAAGTGTTTTAGGAGAGCCTAGAAAGCTTTTTATTTCAAAGCATGGCATCTTCCACGATGGAGAAATGTCTCTTACGTACGATGGCAGAGAATGAAAACCTAGTGAAATAAAATTGGCAAATACTTTTAGAATTCTCAATAAGCACAGATCTCTTTTAGTGTGTATTATTGGTCTGAATGTGAATTTTGATATGCTATTTTTACTCGGTATATTTCACAAATGTAATGTAAGTAAACATGGTGTTGCCAAACAGACAACAACAGTTTATCTACTTTCTTTTTAAAGTAGATTCTCCAATTTCAGCATGTGATTACAGATGAACCTGGCCACAAGAAATAAAGTAGCACCGCCCACTTTTAATTGGTATCATGTACTGTATTCAAGAATATATCTAAAGTATTTGCTTCTGTTACCATACTATTACTACCAGGGACATCAATACAGTAGGGGCACCGAGACATGTTAAAAATAACATTTCACGGTGAAGTTATTATGCTGTAACACTGCAGTCGAAATGCGCTAAATTGAGAGGACGACTCCTCAGTTCTCACTTCAGCCTGAACTTGTATTTAACGACACAGTGTCTTTATAAGCCCTGAAAAGCAATTCATGCTTTCTCCACATGTGGCTTCCATGTAGATACAGGTACAACACTGTGATGCAAATAAATACAAAACAGACACAAGTATTGTCCCCAGGCAGCCCCTTGTCCCATTTTACTTGATGTCACCTCCTTGACTACAGCAATTACCAGACAGATGAGTAGCATCTCTCTGGCTGAGAGACATGAGGATTAACCTAGAGGGCAGGAGAAAGTCATCCTTTTTTTCATCCCACTATCTAAGGGAGCTCATTTAAGGAGACTGGAATTGTCCTTGGTTAGGAAATTGAGAAAGCCAAAGGCAAATTTAGCTCCAAAGCAGGAAGACAAGCGGAAACAAACACTAGTGAAACAACACACATTGAAACAATCATGGACATTTTCCTGCTGTATTTTTCTCGAATTATTTTTTTCTCTGTTATAATAAAAAGTAGAAAAATATTATAATATGGGGTAAAAAATAAAATAAGGGGATGTTGTGTGGGGTAAATATATTATACTTTCTTCTTCTTTATCTTGTTATTGTTTGTGTTACTATTAAATGTCAATAAATTACAGTCATTCATTTATCTCCTATACCTGCTTATTCCCTAATTCGGGATCACAGGGATCTGCTGGAGCCCATCCCAGCTGTCTCTGAAAGGGGCGAATAGCAGGAGGGGTACACCCTGGTCAGGTATAAATTACATTACACAATATAATACATTCACTACACAATAATACCATTATTGTTGTCTCTACAAATGACATTTTTTTACTGTTATGCTTTTGACTTATTCATCCAAACTTGTATACAAACTGTTGCTGGTCACATGCAGTTCAGCTGCAGAACAGTAAGTGATGTGGTTCAGCTGGTGATTAAGGTTTGCTAGAGTTTGCCACTTGGGGTCTGTTGATGAGTAAACCTAAACCCGAGGGATGTAGGTGTATGAGACAGAAAGCTTCAGAGACTAATCAGCATCTTTATAAGACTTCATCTCCTTCATCTGCTTTGCTTATGCTTTATTCTTAGATAATTATACCACAGCAGGTGTTATTTCTGGATACATTTGTGTTTTTGTACTGTATATTTGAACGCCCTTGTTATGTTTCAATAGTGTGGTCTGAGCTTTGAGCATGTAACATGCTGCTAACCGCTTTAATCATCATCAAAGGCATTAAAATATTAAAAAACATGCTACTGCTGATGTATTTCTGTCTCTACATAACACGTTCCTCCAGCCATGGTTGGATACTGTCAGTGTCCGGCAGTAAATGTCTCGTATCATAACCTGTTTTACCAAAAGCAAACTACCAACATCTACCATCTCTATTTCTTTCTTCTCCACTAAAATGTTAAATGCAGCAGGTTTATTTATTTGTTTGTGTTCCAATTTCCGTCAAGCCTCGGTGTGTTACATGCCCGGTAGGTTAGCGAGGATCGGTGTGGGGGAAACGAGGGTTTGAGAAAGAAGTAGGTGTGCAGACAGGGGCCTGTCCCTGACAGCTTCTGTGTTTGCATAACTGATTGGGCCCTAATCAAAAGTGAAGCGCCAATTCCAGCTCTCCCTTCTGTTCTCCACAAGGAGGAGAGAAAGAAGAAATGAAGGAGTGGACGCTAAAAGACAGGGTTATTATAGATAGGGTTACTTAGCACACTTGGACTCGGAAAGGCTGTGACCTTGACTATGCTCAATCCTTCAGCTCTCATCAGTGCGGGCCGTGTCCGACAGCGCAAATCAAGGCCGAACGGAGACGAGACAATTCAGTCTGCAGAAATAGAGAGGAATGGCCGTGTAATGCGGGCCAAATCAAAACCCATGCATGAAGAAGGCGAAGCTATATTGTATGGGTGAGATAAAATAAAGATACAATTATTAAATAGGGAATAGATAGCTGCATTTTCTGGTACAAAAATTGGACCAGCTGCTGCCCTCGTCTATCGCTTTGCCTTGAACATCCAGCAGGCAATAACCTTCCTTATTATATTCAACAAATGCAGTTAACGTGCCCTTATCAGTAGGACATGGCACAACACAGTTTTAATAATTTTATACAAAAGCATTTAAGGGTATTTCCATGATCAAACCATTTCCATACTGATTAACGCTAGAAGACAGTGGAAGAGACCAGGAAGAAATGAAAAGAACCTACAGGCCTACACAACAAACTAATCTCAGGTTATTCTTACAGGGTAGAACTGCAAAGAGTTTGGTTTTTTTTTTCCTGTGACCTGGTACAAATGCAGTCACCTGCGGAGATTAGAAGGAGTGCCTTGAAAAATATTAGCTTCCCTCTATTCAACAGCCAATTTGAACCTGTGCTGTAGCTGAGCTTCCGGTAAATCCCCAGGTGCTACAAGTTGTCTGGAAAAAGCTCATTCACCCTACAAGTTTAACACCAAGGTCATAGACGATATGTGAATCGGAAGCGAAGGAGGGCTTTATTCTGAGTGGCAGTAGGAAAGATAATTTTACAAGGAAAGCTGTAGGATTAAAGGAAAGCAGGCCTGCTCTTTTTACTAGCTTGGAAAATGCAGGTGACACTGAAGTATCCAACTCTCTGGTGAGTCATTGGCATAAAGCCAGAACTAGAAAGTGTCTCACTTGACACATCCGTGGGGGTCAATATCTCCTTCAATAGTACATATATTCAGTACATAGATCAAAAACATTTAGAGGAACATAACTCGAGAAATATAATGTTCGGGCATGACAAGAATGTTTTCCTGATAGACAAGGGTATTACAAGGCTTTCTTAGAGTTTCTAGAGGCTTCTAAAAAAAGACTACGATGCGTAGCACAATATTAAGCTAGGCCGACCGACAGAAGACAAGAAAGCTAGGCTAATGCTAACCGAGAGAGAGAAAGAGGGGGAGAAAAAGGAAGAGAGAGAGAAACAGAGAGGCCTTCCTCCACTTTTTAATCCTCAACTCCAGGCTTAGTCACAGCAGAGCTTTCTCAAGTGCCTGCCAATTCATGCTTGCTCATTATCCCTTCCCTCCCTCATTTATCTATCCAGCACAGCTCGGGAACAATCTGTCTCTACCACCAAGTCCTTTTAAGACACTTGTTTGAGGTTTATTTGCACCCTGGCATCAAAGTGGTCCTGCCATGTGCTTTAAAAAGCAGCAATCGGCTATCTTTACCCGGCGATGGTAGTATATGCACTTTAGCTTTTGAAGTTGCCTGGGAGGAATAAATATTTAAACGCTTTTAACCCTTTTAAATGATTTTTTAAACATGTACATACTGACTGGTAAGAACCAAACGCATTTATTATTCTATGATTTATTATCAGAGCATTTTAAAAGATGCGTTAGTTTTAATAGCTAACTGAATTATGCAAAAAGCACCTCAACATCACAGTAGCCACATGACCTATAACCGTCTTTGGAATAATGTGTGTTCGATATACAGGCTATCTTGGCTTGATTTTAATTCGCTGTTTCAAGTTGCTGAAATAACAACACAATTTTGTTTATTTATTGCTAATGAAATGTGTCTATTGATTAAAGAATAAGCAGGTCATGTTTAATATAATTCTGAGGAGAATGTAACTGTGTACTTACACCCGAGGTCTGGATATCGATACAAATTTCATGACTGCATGGAAGCCAAATTCACACAGTTGTCTAAAATGTTTTGATATGTTATAGTTTTATATTACACCTTCACTGAAACTAGGAGACCCAAACACTGTTCCAGCATGACAATAACCCTGTGCAAAAAGCCTGATATGGAGAACTCGATTGTCTTTATAAGCCCTAAACTTAGCACAGCTTAACCAGAATGTCGACTAAAACTCAGACCTCCTTACCCAACATTAGTGGACAAGCTTAAAACCCCAACAAACCCTAAAATTTTGTGGAGGTTATTATAGAATAATAGTGTGACAAAATCTAAAATAAATCACGTATAGATGTGATAGTCGGGTGTCCAAAAACTTTTGTCCATGTAGTGTAAGGTTCTGCTTCAACTCATAAGCCCGGGACTCACAATGAGAACAACAGGAACAGTTCATTCGAGTCGTTAGATCACTAATAAAGGATTATGGCAATGTGTGATAAATCACTTGTATTTGATTGGATCTGCATCTCAAGCTGTCTTTCCAGGAAAGATTCTTTTCTTTAGAAAATTCATTACATACATAATACCTTTACTTAAGCACATCCCATTACATTAAGACATTCAGCACTGCTAAAAAAAAATCGTCAAAATCAGTTAATACACACTCGGAAAACATGCTGTAAACTTTTGGCATGCTTTGCATATATAGAGTGTTAAGTGACCCTCTGTGCTGTTTTATAGTATCAAAGCTGGGGTCTGCGTCTATCTTTATGTACAGTATATGATCAGAATGGGGTTCTGCAGGGGGCAAAAATGAGTGGGTGTGTGTGCTTACTGGCCAGCCGGGAAGCCATTACTAGATAGCAGCAGGAGAAAGCGAAGCATACAGCGCTTAATAAGATGGAACTTACCAGGGAACTGGTAGCTGTAACTTGGGGCGAAGCCAGTGTATCCACGGCCGTACGTTGCTACAATGTTTGGGTAACCTGACGAGACAGAAGAAAAAAAAATCTGCGCTGTCATAAATCATTTAGACCTCTCAATGAACTACTATTACACAGTACAGAAATCCAAACGCACACACACACACACACACATGCACAGAAATACAATTGCACCTGCTCATCCACCAATACACACACATTCACACTTTCTGATTTTCCCCTCCACAAACACCTTATAATAGGTGCTAGATAACAGATTAGCAAAGATGGGGCAGCACACTCCGAGATAATGAGCAGTGTAAGCATCATAAGAAGTGATAGCTGTTTTTGTCCCTGCAGCTCATCCTCTTCCCTGTGGCGATGAAAGTGGACATATTCGCTGCTGTCACCTCTCTCCCTCACTCAACCCCCCTCCCCCTCCCCCAACTCTGCTGTCATTGATCGATAACCTTTCTTTTATAGCCTGGGCTAATCGATCATGAAGGACACGACAGCGCGAGACAATGGCAAGCTGATAGCTGTGCCAGGACATCACGGATTAGAGTCTCTCCAAACCGCAGAGCCGCAGCCGCTTGCACGCTAATACCGGATGAGAATGGCAGGAATATGATCGAGCGATTGCAAAAGTCATTCCAAAGTGGAGTGAAAGACAGAGCTAGCATGCTGGCGCTCTAGTCTGGAATTTACTCGCAATCTGTTTTACCCGCTGTTTGCTGAGGCAGAACTTTTAAATGAAGGTGATTTGGTGAGCTAGTTGGCATCTCAGCGCCTCATTTTCTAAAATACATCGTTGACTTCTCTATGGTGAAGAAATAGCAAATCAGCAGTATTTACATGTCGTTTTTTTCTGTTAGTGTACATCCTGGAGGTGCTGTTAAGAAAACTGGTATAAGACCCAATGCACATGCTTAGGCTATCTTACAGCGAACAATGAGTGGCTACCGCTTAAGCTTCCATGCAAAAAGAGGTCGAGGATATCATTGTTTTTGTACAGCAAGCATGCAGACACTTATTTTAAGTCAAGGCTTCAGTCATGGCATATACAAAAGGTATGGGAGAACCAAAGACAGCCATCAAACTGTATTCCTGCAATATCTGATTAGTAACATTCTTGGAGCCTGGAGCAGATAGACAGTCTTTTATGAGCACAAGCGAATGTACCTGCATGTTCTAGGTTTGAACAGTAAAAACACAAACATGAAATTATTATGACAGAGATGATGTTGACCAGCAGGAAATAGAAATTGATCCTGTCTTGAAGAGTTTAGTATTTGACTTTCATACAGACTTCTTTATCCTTGCCTCACATATTTGAATGGAATCTTGAAAGCTGCAAGTGATTGATTGATGTATTTACATTACAGCATATCCAGGACGACTTACATTTTTATCTTTTTTATACAACTGAGCGATTGGGGGTTAAGAGTGCGGTTGCTCAGGGGCCCAGCAGCGGCAGCTTGGTAGTGCTGGGAATCAAACCCAGGTCTTCCAATTAGTGGTCCAACACCTTAACCACTGTGCTACCAGTACTTTATACTGTGTGTTATAGCATCTCCCTTACACATATCTTTTTAAAATGTACTAGTTTAGTGTTTTACCTTAATCCCTAAGGAGCTAGAAACTACATAACTCCAAAATATATAAACAACCAACAGCACGGCATGAATCAGTCAACAACGTGCGTGGGGGAGGGGGTCGGCTTTCCCCCTTAGGTTTACTTTCACACACATTATTTTCTTACTTTTTTAAAGCTAGTTTTTTAGGACATTTTACTTCACCTTGAGGTTTTTCCTTTCTTCACCTTAGTAAAAAAAAGCTGTATTCGAGGGTGATTCTAAACATTTATTTATATTTATTTCTATATTTCTAGCTGTATAAACTTAAGTGCTAAGAGTTTGCCTATAACTCTTGCAAGGCTCTGTTAAAACGTGTACTCTATTATGATTTAAACCTAAAATAAGGCTACAGACACATTCAATACTCTGTACAAACAGATTCACTATACTGATGTAAAAGCAACAATACTAAAATGTTTACCTGATTTCATTACATTAATTATGTTGAGAGAAATTTCATGTAATAATTCAATGTTCTTGTTCCTGACACACATCTAATATAATATTAAGGATCTCTGTTCCACAATTCTGAGAAACCAATGCGACACATGTGAGATGTGGATTGTCACTTTAAACAATAGAAAAGAAGCGCTGTGACACTACTAAAATGTGAGTGAACGAAAAAAGATCTCACATGTACTATTCTAGGAAGTTATTGAATACATTTGCATGTTTGGTCGAAGTCTTCAGTTTTAAGATACAGATAAATCACAATGACAGCTGGAGCTTTGGATGACATCGACTCAAAGCACCGTCCTGAACATTTCCGAAGAATGCCACGTGCATTGCCAGTGCAAACAAATACATAAGTGTATATATATATATATATATATATATATATATATATATATATATATATATATATATATATATATATATATATATCATGTGAATTACATTAGTTTCTTTGATAACATTTAAAAGGTGTAATCTTCAGCCTTGGACTTTTGTCCATTGTGGTTCAACAATTAATATGGAAATTAAGAAATAGTTAGAAATATTAAAACTAATTATTGTAATAGAAACTGATAAATTACACTATTAAAAGACTTAAATACCTTATTTAAATGTGCTTAATTGCTTATTAAAACATAAAATAAATTATTACTTTATTAAATTATTTATTTAAGTGCTGAGGCCTTGTTACATGCCATAAAATAATTACTCTGTCAGCATCATCTATCAAACCCAGTGGGTAGAATCTTCCATCAGATTGGATCAATTAGATGGATTACTCGAAGTCAGCATCATCAGTACCAGCATGAGCAGTTTGAAGCATTAGAGCCTGATTAAAATTAGAAATTCGCTTCTATACCAAACAAGATTCCGTCACCTTAGAGTTTTGGAAAGGCACTTAAGATGGCCTGAAGGGTGGAAGTAAAAAAAAAAATCGAACCAAACCAATGTTTTTGAACTGCCCGATCACCTCCTCAGTGATCAACCTGTAGAGACAGGTGACGAGATGGTAGGGATTGTAAGGTGACAGGTGCTCGGACTGTGTCTAAGACCAACTCAGCCTAGCTGGTAGGCTTAGTCACAGACTTAGTTAAAAAATAGTGAGCTCTCACAAATCAGCTATTACACTGAACACGCAATAACAGTTAAACAGCTTAATTTACTAGTTAGACATATTACATAGCTTGTATTTTATGGTATCTTAAGTTATAAATACAAGTAATAAATCTCTTTCATTTGCTTAACAAGTTAACAAATTTTTTTATAAATAATAGACAAACAGAGATAATAAGAAAAATAAATATCACAAATAAAATAAAAATAATAATAATAAAAATTATTATGAAGATTAATGAAAAGTCTTACTTATTAAAATAGTTTTTAAATACCTGTATAATAATATAATTTTAAGCTGTTGTTTTAACTAAATAATTAAAATAAGTATTTACTAAATTATACAGTGCATACGCATATATAGTACTTATTCAGTATAAATATGCAATATAAAATCAATTTGTGGTAGCTCAGTGGTTAAGGTGTTGGGTTCAATTCCCAGCACTACCAGCCACTGCTGAGTCCCTAAGCAAGGCCCCTAACCCCTTGATTGCCCAGTTAAAGTGCGAAAAATATATTTTAAAAAATTAATATAAAAGTCATGCAGGTTAGGTATTCAAAAATAAATAAATTATAATTTATTTATTTTATATTGGCACCCATAGTAAATATGAAAATAAATGTTTTTTGTAAACATAATTTATTGCTTTTCTGAAAATGCTGATGATAACTATCAAAATATTCAGAAAACTTTTTTTAAATCATTTTTAATCTTTTTTTTTTCAGCCAGATGTTTGTTTAGACCCTGACCAGAGGTTGCAGAGGATAAATCAGTGTGAATCGTCTGGTTTATGTTAAAGCTGCTGCGTTTGCATGTGCTGTTTTCTGGTAGCTGCGCCATTTCTTTACAGAGATCTACTCTTTGTCCTGTGTAAATAAGGCTTTGCTGTGTAGTCTCACTCTTAAAAGGAATCAGATACCTTAGATAAATATACATGACATGCTTTTCCTTTGATATTTAAAGAGCTTACAATCAATGTAGTGTGTCAAGTGTGTACTGACAATTAACAATGGCTTGTGTGTTTGCGATTTATGCAAAAATCATGCCTAAGAGAAAGAGCAAGAGGTGCGATCAGCGCTTCAGTTTGTCCGCCCCTCCCTGCTCTTGTTTTATTACAGGTGGTGATGAGCCTGGTCTGTGCGTTGCCTGCTTGGGACAAAACATGCACCGTTAGCCTTCGAGGAGACTGGCTGCATGTTCTACAGTCATGTTTAACATTGTTCGAAAACAACAGGCAGGTTTGCAGTCCCCGTGGGTCTGGTCATGCTGTAGCTAAGGATCAGCAGTCTTTGTGGGGATTGCAAGTAGAGCTAGAAAGTACTTTAATAATATCTTCACCTACAAACCCGAGGGGCCATTGTGTGCTTGTTAGCACGGACTCAATTGGTGGTCTCTTACATCAATCGCCAAAGAGTCTATGTTCGCGCCTTTCCTTTAAATTAGTGGATCGGATCCTGTAAAAGGCCCACAGGAAACCTTGCTCAATACGAGCAATGACCCTGGGTACCTAAATCAGAGATCCTTTTAAGACAGGGGCTGAAGTCCAGGAAGTGGAGACTCCATACCGTACAGTACTCCATGGATACTCTATTTCAGCCTAGCATCCAAAAAGACGCACTATCTACTATGGTTCGTCCTCACACATCCAGCTCCTCTTGGACTGGATGCCCTTACAAAATATTAAAAAGGACCTCTTACTTAAAAGTGAAAAAAAAGTAAAACAGAGCTTTCCGATGAAGCTTTGGCCGAATCTTCACCCTAGACGCCAAACCGTCATCAGATACCGCCAAACCGTCATGTTTTACTTTTTTTTCACTTATAAAAATATTTTTACTAATGGAAATGTTAGAACAATGATAAAACTTTCTAAAATATTCTTTGGGGGTACAAATAATTAGACAGATAACTGTAAGTCTTTTAGTTTTTGTTCCCATTGTATCAGTGGGTTTAACCTCTACAAGCAACACAGAAAACCAAACTTTCACGTTGATTTTAAAGTCAAATTTTAGTCTATCCTTAGCATTAGTTTCCTGTTTAAAATTTTAACTCATCCATTACTACCAGGTGCACTTTAAAAAAGGGGGACAAGTCTTAGCTAGAGGCATGAGAACATACAATGTGAGGCTACAGACATGAAGAAAACACATTAAGCCCTGTCAGTGAAGCTGTAGGCTGAATCTGTCTACTGGCAACACGATAAGTAAAGGCTGTCACCTGATCTGGCCCACTGGTGGTGGCCTCACCCTCTTATTTGCGTTTATTAATATGCATGCTAATGTCCCTATTTTATGGCTCAACAGTTTGGATTTATTTTAAAATCAATTATCCATCTGGTAAAGCCACACTTTGCATGGGCTAAGATGTGTATTAATTTCAGCAAACATACATGGGGCTTAACACAATAAAGATAAATGGTTCGATTAGGTGTGGTAAACATGAGAGCTCAGAGTGCAGCTCTAATGAGATTTTGGCACATAAGGAATTACAGTTCCTTGAATAATGAGCCTTGTTGATTTTTGTATGCAAATTACCAAAAGGAATGTTTCGCTGTCCTGCTTTTCCAATTTCATTTAGATAAGAGTGCGCTGCAAGTGAATGAACTCGCATGCTCTTAACTGACTCTCTTCCTCATTGCGTCTTCCACTTCATTCATTTCATATCCTTCGTTTATTCTGTTTGTTCAACATTGGCCCACTGATCTGCTATAACTTCTAATAAGGTCAGGGAATGCTCTTTGCTTAGAATTTCATCAACTTCAAATGGAATCTGCTTGTCAGTATCTACAGAGCAAGAAATATCAATAGAAATAGTAATGAGATGACTATTTTTTTTTTTTTTTTTATTTAAACCCACCCAGAATTTTATAGTCAGATATGCAGATCCAAACGTCCAGACGGTGGTGTTAGAATTGATTCAACCAATCCTAGACTTAAAACTAACCATCTAACCCTTTACTATAAAACCTGGGTAAAATATGCTGTGTGAATTTGGGTGTAAACATGTGTCACTGTTAAAACCTTTGCTTGTTTAGGATGTGTACTGTAAATGTGAGGTAAAGCACCATCCGCTTAACAGTACCTAGATTTGTGTATTGGAATCTAATATGAATTTTATGCATACGGAGTTTCTGAAATATTCTGCTTTTATCACTGCGTAAGGATTGCCGTCATCAAATCTAAAGCCTGCTGCAATTACGGCCTTATAACCTTACATTTACAAGTAATTACTAACCTACAAATTCCAAACATGTGCAAAACAAAGCTGTAAACCACAACCAGTGAACTTACTGAATTTTCTCAAGAAGGTCTTAACCATAGATGAATTGTAGGTTTGTGATCCAGAAAAGAAAGCCCAATGGAAAATGACTGGTTCTCCACAGCTTAAGACAACATGACAAATGTGCAGCGAGATCAAGACCATGTCAACAGTAAATAACTTGTAGTTAATTTGGGGTACCGGCTTACCGGCTTAATTTACTTTATCAGTAAAGAGAACTGTGCGAGGGTCCAAGGTGCTTATTTTGATGGGAACTGAGGACTCATTGTCCTTTGTTCAATGTTTTCAGTATCTTGTTGTTTTCTTTAATAAATTTAAGCTGGCATAGTATGTACTGTGTACAGTATATACTTTAAGGATGCATGTTGCCATTGTATGCAGATACTATGTTGATTCTTGAGGACATGCACAAGAAAACGCTCCTCAACTTCATGTAAATACAACCCAAATCACAGAAAAGTTAAGACGTCTTTTTTTTATTATTTGAATATAAAACTAAAAGACTTTTAAATCACATGAGCCAATATTTTATTCACAATAAAACTTAGATAACAAATGTTTAAACTGAAAAATATTTACAATCTTATGCACAAAATGCGCTAATTTCAAATTAGATTCCTGCTACAGATCTAAAAAGTAGTTAGGACGGGGCATGTTTACCATGGTGTAGCATCTCCTTTTCTTTTCAAAACAGTTTTGAAGATGTCTGGGAATTAAGGTTATTTGTTTATGAGTTATTTGAATTATGAGATTCTGGGGTTCTGGTGTTGAAATCTCATGTATCCCTGGTATCAGAATATCTCATTTTGATACAGGTTTCCAGCTGCTGAGGAGTTCTTGGTCGTCTTTGACGTATTTTTTTGTTTATGACGTGCCAAATGTTCTATATAGGTGAAAGATCTGACTGTAAATTTTGACTCGTCTAACCATAGAACATTTTTTCTACTTAAACTCCACTTTTACCACTTAGTCCATTTTAAACGAGTTTTGGCCCACAGGACATGATGGTGCTTCTGGACCATTTTTTACATATGCCTTTTTGCATAAAAGAGCTTAACTTGGCATCTGCAGATGGCACTGTGGATTGTGTTTACTGACAGCAGCTTCTGGAAGTATTCCTCAGCCCATTTAGTAATGTCAATCAGTTGCAGTGTCATCTGAGGGGCTGAAGACTATGGGCATCAGACAAAGATCTTCGGCCTTGTCACCTACGCACTGAGATTACTCCAGTTTCTTAGAACTGTTTTGATGATGTTATGCACTGTAGATGATGAGATTTGCAAAGCTTTTGCAAATTGACATTGAGAAACATTGTTTTTAAAGTATTTTCACTTAAACCTCACTCTTTCACAGACTGGAGAGACTCTTCCCATTTTTATTTCTGAGAGATTCTGCCACTCTAAGACCTCCCTTTTATAGCTAATCATGTTACAGACCTGATTTAGTTACTAAATGTTCTCCCAGCTAAATCTTTCCAAAATGTATTGCTTTTTTTGCCCCTAGTTTTAACTTTTTCAAACCCTGTAGCAGGCATAGAATTTTAAATGATAAAATTGTAAAGTTTAAACATTTGTTATTTAAGTTTTAGTGTAAATAAAATATTGAATTATGTGGGTTTTTATTTTATTCAAATTTAAAATCGTCCCAACGTTTCCAGAATTCGGACTGTATTTACATGAAGTTGTGGACAGAAAAACACAGATCAAATAAACTTATCCAGCTTTAAAACAAGCTAAGTTGCCCTCACGCCCCGGATTTTAAAATTTGAATATGTACAAGACTAATTTGGTTTTTACATCATTGACAATACATTTCCTTTACAGTAAGGAAATGTAAGGAAAAACAGGAGTTTTTCGAAGTAATGAAAAAGGAAAACTTGATAAAGCCAACTTGTCTCTTTATGCCACAAACAGAAAAAACACTGGAAGAACAACCAAGCGAAAGTTGTTTAACACATTGACGCTTCATTGAACCCTGAAGCAGCAGGTTTGGTGGGTGTGAGCTGGGGGCCTGGCACAGTTATCCAAAGAGCCATTTTCTGAATATCAATAACATATTTTACACTGGCCTAGGTAAGGATGCTTCATCAGACCAAATTATGGGCAGGACGACCTCTCCTGCAGCTTCCCTATAAGCTATTCTGCACCAGGCATCAAACGATTTATTTGCTTCAGTTACTTTCAGCAGCCGATCAATCTCATAGTCATTATCTCTTGTCACTGGAGCTGTTTGGAGGAAGAGATGCTGGAAGGAAAGGATTGGAGGGGTTTGATATTTGCAGCTGCATGTCCTGTGCTCAAACAAATGTCAAAATTGAAGGAAAAGACCACAAACGTGTTTGGAGAATGGTGGTTGTGTGTGACGGTTTGATGGAGACTAAGATTTGCACAGAGAGAGAGAGAGAGAGAGAGAGAGAGAGAGAGAAAGAGCACATATGGGGACAGTTCCACACTGTTCCTGACTAAAACTCCCAACACAAATGCTGAGAGATCTTCACTGGCAGGACGCCGGTGAAGATTGGCAGCCGTGGATTGCCGCATTAACCAGAAAATAGTGCCAGCACGAGCATGCCAGTCCTGCTTCTGTCTCTGAGGAGAACATATTGAAGGCGGCTGCCTTTTTCTGTCTGCCTCTTTTTAACACAGTGATGTGTTGGTTTCTTCTTCTTCTTCTTCTTCTATAAGTGTACAGTCACAAACCTCTGCACATCAGTGCCCCTTCTATCTGCATGTTGCAAAATCAAAATGCTTCTCATTTAAATTAGATCACTGGTGTGCATTTAATCTAAATTATATTTCTCATCACAATGAAATATTGATCCGTCTTATATATTTCAGTGACTAGTGATCGTTAGCAATGTTATATTATAGTCCAATGCCGCAATTGAAAAATTTTACATTTTCTTCCCCAATGTGAAAGCATTTTCAATACAAAGGTCTAGTTAGTTTCTTAAACCATGTTTTGCTGTATTTTATTGGTGTTCCAGTTTATCCAAATGGTGTTTGAGGTTGATGGGCTGAGGTCAATCGTCTGTACACGTTTTTTCACTCAAACCATAACACACCATGTCTTTATGGAGATTTAGGCCTTAAATCATATGGACAAACTAAGATTAGCATATATGCTAAATATCTAAATGTGGCGTGCATATGTATTCAGCCCCCTGTACTCTGATACCCCTAAATAAAATCCAGTGCAATCAATTGCCTTCAGAAGTCACCTAATAGAGTCCACCTGTGTGTAAATTAGTCTCAGTATAAATTCACCTGTTCTGTAGAGGCCTCAATGACTTGTTAGAAAACACTAGTGAACAAACAGCATCATGAAGACCAAGCAACTCACCAAACAGGTCATGCATAAAGTTGTGAAGAAGTTTAAAGCAAGCTTTGATCATCTTAAGGAGAACTGTTCAATCCTTCATTTAAAAATAGGAAAAGTATGCCACAACTGCAAACCTGCCAAAACAGGGCCGTCCATCTAAAGTCACAGACAGAAAAGGAGAGCACTGGTCAGAAAAGCAGCCAAAAAGCCCATGGTAACTTTGGAGGAGCTGCAGAAATCCACAGCTCAGGTGGGAGAATATGTCCACAGGACAACTAAAAATCGTGTACTCCACAAATCTGGCCTTTATGGAAGACTGGCAATAAGAAAGCTATTGTTGAAAGTAAGACATAGGAAGTCCCATTTGCAGTTTGTCACAAGCCATGTAGGGGACACAGCAAGAAGGTGGAGGAAGGTGCTCTGTGTGGCAGAAAAGTAACACTGGTCATCACCCTAAACACACCATCCCCACTGTAAAACATGGTGGTGGCAGCATCATGCTGTGGGGATGCTTTTCTTCAGCAGGGACAGGAAAGCTGGTTAATGGGAAGATGGGTGGAGCTAAATACAGAGCAATCCTGGAAGAAAACCTGTTGGAGGCTGCAAAAGACTTGAGACTGGGAAGGAGATTCACCCTTCAGCAAGAAATTGACGCTAAACATACAGCCAGAGTTATAATGCAATGGTTTGGATCAAAGAATATTTATGTTGGAATGACCCAGTCAAAGTCCAGACCTGTATCCCATTAGGCATCTGTGGCAAGACTTGCTATTCACAGATGCTTCCCATCCAATCTGGCTGAATTTGAGCTATTTTGCAAAAAAGAATAGGCAAAAATTTCAGTCTCTAGATGTGCAAAGCTGGTAGAGACATACCCCAGAGGACTTGCAGCTGTAATTACAGCGAAAGGTGGCTATACAAAGTATTATTGCAGGGGGGCTGAATACAAATGCACACCACACTTTTTGGATTTTTATTTGCTTAAAAATTTTCAAAACCATGTATAATTTTCAATTCACTTCACAGTTACGTAAATCACCAAACAATTATTCATGTTGGTCTATCACATACAATCTCAATAAATTACACTCAATAAATTAAGTTTGTGCTTGTAAGGTGACAAAATGTGCAAAAGTTCAAGGGGTATGTATACTTTTTCAAGGCATGGATATCATTCCTAGTATAAGAGCCAATAAGCAAAATTCATAAAAAATATCTGAATCACTTTGTATCTCTGATTAAAATTTAAATTTCAGATACTGGCACAGATTTGTAAGATTATTTACTACTCTGTCATTGTATTTGTAATGATAACTTTATCTGCTATCTAAATGTGTATGCCTTTTAGTATTAAATACCCAAATTGGGTTTTATGTGTTCCTTTCCAGCTTCTTGCCAAATGATTTTAACCTTCTGTGACACATAAAGGCTATTAAACAAAATGAAATAATCTACTTAAATCACATTAAAGCTGAGAAGTAAAATAATTACCTCCAAAAAAAGCACATTTTGCCATGATTTATCACAATATCAGTGTCACAATATAAACAGCTCTTGCTGTGAGGAAATGGGAAATTGAAGTGGCTGGTAAGTAAATAAGGTAAAGCACTACACACTACAGCACTACACTTATGATTGGTATTTTTGTTTGGAAAGTGTGCTCTTACTTAGCATTCCCATTCCTAGCATGAAGGCATCCATGGTGTAGGGTAGACCCCTGGCTCGCCCTCGTGTCCCTGGTGGAAACATCACCTCCTTGGGTTGAGCCTTCTTACATTCTACCTGTGAACAGAGAACACAGCAAACCTCAGCTCTTCTGCAAGAAAACAGGAATTTCAAATTCGTAGATACTTGTATATACTTATATTCATCCTCTCAAGCCAGTGTCAGAGTAAATGAATAGTCCTCCAGCTGTTAAAACTGAAAGTACATCATAAGAAATGAAAACTGCTTGGGTGTATGCAATCGCAATATTTATATTCCCCAGACGTTACCGCACAGCCCCACTGGCTCCACAATGCTAACAGTGAGTTATATGTGGGTCTGTTTGGGGGAGCATGTTATGTGGTGTCTCCAGGCAAAAGTTAGATTTTCTCCCTTAATTTTTTTTTGCACAGAAATGTTCCCATCTCTCGCTCCATTTCGCTGCTCTTGGCTGGCCCTCATCATTGAACCAATTCCACCCAGGGCGTTTTCTCCTCCGCCACCACCCCATTCCGTCTGCCTGAGTCTGCCACCATATCGCGTTCTTTTCCCTGCTGTGTTGATTGACATTTACCCCTCCCTCTCAATGCACAGGTAAGTGTCCGCGATTCAAAATAGCATGACACAAAATGGAAATCGGGCATGATGCAAAACATGAGAGGTATCAAGGTGAAGCATTATGTTAGCATGGATACAAGTTAAAATAAAGCTACCATTGTAATGTGGAGTTCAATGTTCTATGGGTAACACTCGATGCCACTTCTGTATCTATAGCAGCGTGCAAATATCCGTTTTAGCATTTAAAAGTCTAAAGTGTCTGTGACCTGTGATCTGTGGAAATATTTGCAAATGGCCGTAATATTATCCAATACATTTAACCGTTTAAATTTCCCAAAATATAAACAATTTAACTGTTCGATTCAAACCACTGTAACCCAGCCCATGTAGTTATAAACCATTAACATAACCCTTTTTTGCATCCTATCATATCTTTTAGCTTTTGGTTTCTGCATTTTACAACACTACTTTTACAGCCCTTTTCTACAAGATCATCCTTAATACCAGGTCCAAACTAACACTCTGGTGCACACTGCTCTGCAATGGATCTTATTCAGTTAGATTATAATTTCGGCCAATAGGAGTAAAGAGACTGACAGTATATTAACCTGAATTTACTTTTTAAGTTTTTGGTATAGCTAAAAGTGGTAAGTGAGGTTCATCTCTCTACAGGAAAGTGATGGCTCAGTGGTTAAGGTGTTGGACTGCTAATCTGAAGATCAAGGCCTTGCCCTGCTTCTTGCTGTTCACATTGCTCTCTTTCTTGGTTATAGTTCCTCAGTGTTTGTGGAGTGGGTGGTGGCCCTTCCTGTATTTGGCTCTGCCCCCTGTCTTTGCTAAGTATTTTGCTCCGCCCCCTGTCTCAGCTGAGGATGTCGCTCTGCTCCTTTTCTCAACTGAGGACATCGCTCCGCCCCTGTTTCAGCTGAGGAAATTGCTCTGCCCCTGTCTCAGCTGAGAACATTGCCCCCCCGGCCTTTCGTGTTCCTCCTTCCCCCCTCTAGCCTTGCCTTATTCCTTGCTCCCCCTTCTGACCTCGCTGGGTTTTTCGCTCCCCCCCTCTGTCCTCACCCTGGTTCTTGCTCCTTGGCATGCTGCTCGCTGTCCCCCTTGTTTTCCTTAGTTAAATTGTGTATATATACACTTGTGTTTTAGTCTCTCTTTGTCTTGCATGCACACCGTCATTCTCTCCTGTCATATCAGCATCATCAAGTTCTTTTTAATGTCACAACCTGTGACGTTGCCACAATGTAGATTTCAGCTTAAAAGCTATTTTTTCCTACTCTTAAAGCTTTTTTTTAATACAATTAAACTGAACATTGCCTTAAATGATGACACATAAATCTGTTTGAGTTTAGGGTTTAGTTTAGAGTTATGACTCCTAAACAGTTTTAATAGCTAATTCAGTTGTGTTTGTGTTAGAGTATGTTAAGCCAAGCAAACTGAAATAAAATGACAAATGCCAGAACTAATCCAAATCCAGAAAAAGTGCCAAGAAACATACAAAGTGCTCTTCAGTCTTCCCAACACAACACAAGTCGTAATTAAACAATGACTCTGAGTAGAGTGTGGAAACACGCCTGAGAGGAGTGTGACATGTGTAATTGTGTCAGTGTGTGGTTTCAGCGACAAAGCCGCACACACCAAACTACTAATGGGCACAGAAAGAACTTGCTTCTGATCTGTTTGCTATCAATGGGCCATTAGGAGCCATGACTGCTGTTCCACATTATTACATAACTAATTAGCCAACTGGTTGAGGTAGGCCATTGATGAGCTCCTTTACTCGGTAATGGTGATACAAAGCTCACGGCTAATGACGTGAAAGCACAGAGCTAAGTAGGGTGGTGGGAGGATAAAGGTGGCAGAGATGAGGGAGTAGAAACAACGAAACATGGAGCAAACTTACACAAAGTTACAGAGATGGTTTTATGTAACTCTAAATACACTTTCACACTTAGGTTTATTTAGCTTGATGCCAATTTAAAACAAAACTAGATTTTTGCATGGGTTTAATTACATTTCCTTAAACAGTGAAGTCTATACAACACAAGTTTTTGCACCGTCTGCAGCATGGACCTGCTAGCGGTTCAGCATCTGTTAGTTGTACGACACTGTAGACATCAGTAAATACGCCCAGATAAATAATAAGATGTTCAGAAAAAAAAACACACTCTCATCACGATCAGGCCGACAAGGAGAAAAACATGGAGTTAATGGGGGAAAAAAATCACTGCCAAAGTGATTAATAAGTAAAACAGTAAATAAAAATAATACAGGATTGAAAAAAAGCGATAACAAGAGATAGTTAGTGTTTCTGGTTAAATGTTGGTGACCGAACGGGTTCTGCTATTTGGTGTAAAATAGAAAGAATATATATGTTTTTTAACCTGATATTATTATGCTGTCCTAAGAATATATACAGAATATACTATACATTTAGAAATGTTGTGTATTATTCTCTGTAATTTCTAAGTTCTTAACGATGATTATAAATTGATAATGTACTATAAACACAGATTTATTTGCATAATGCATTCCCAGTACTTTACATTATCATTTCAACAAAGCCTGTTTTTCTTTCTAAAATAGCTCTTCCGCACTCACACTCTTGCGCACATGCTTATTCACCTGCTGGCAGGGTGCCCATGTTTAACATTTACTGCCTGGCCTTTCACCCATCTCATAACCTACAGCTAGACTAAAATCAGCAGGAAAATGTGAGGCTAAATATCTACAGTTGACCACAGACAGGATAATAGCTGAAGAGAAAGAGTTCAGTAGGCGGACTAATTATCAGAAAATGAAAGGTGCAAGAGCAGCCGTTCTACAGTGAAACAAAGAGGGCCATTAGCTTCTGTGTTCTTAGCGGCAGGTTGAAGTGAACAGGCTGAGGTGCGAGACAAGGTGGCAGGAAATCGGTCAGCTTATTAGCTGGCTGGTTAGATATGAAACAGATCCAATCTGTTAATCTGCTGCCACCAATGAAATGACCTTCTGACATGTGATGTCACATGCAGGAAATGTGTTATCTAAGGAAAAGGTGTAAAAAAAATATGCTTTTTACTCAGACCGCATGTACACGATGTCTCAAGCCACCACCAGGAATGTATGTGAAATTAAAAAATGGAATTTTTTTAATATCTATAATTTTTATTTACATTTAATAATACATTAAATAAACATTAACAATAAACAGCTAATCCGAAACCGCCTTTCAGTCACATTCAAAAGAGAAGAAAAAACATTGTGCCATTTACACAACAGCGACAAAACAGGCAGCAGTTTAGACTCACTCTTTTAGACTTTTTTTTCTACTTGTTAAATTGCAGCGATGCACATTGCCAGTTACCTGCCAACCTCCTGAGAACTGGTGACCAAATAATGTTCAACTTAACCGAATGCCATAAAAAAAACACGCCTCCCAGACAAGCAGGCCCTTGGACGAAGGACACCTTCAGCAGCCTTGTCAAAATGATGACTTTGGGATTCCCGGCAATGACTCAATGTGTCATAAAGAGCTAGTCAAAAGATTTCCACTGAATAAAATCGCCCCGGCCAAGGCTATTGTGTCTTCTATTTGAACTACCAAAAGTGTTTCTGCCCTGCCCATTAGGTGTTTCATTTGTATGTCAATGTTTTTGCATTCTCTTTTAAATATAATAAGTATGTTATGTTGTCTACATAAGAACTTATGTTGTCTGCAATTTTTAGCAGCGGGGAAGCCAGTATCAATTTGAGCTATATTGCATTGTGGTTAAATCTGCGCTTTTTACTTTAACTTTCAGTCCGCGATCGTGTAAACTGTGTACAGCGTGCAGTGCTGATTTTACACCATTTTTGTCAATGACGCTCTGACTCTGCTGCGCACCAATTTCGCCGGCATCGTCCTGTCAGTCATTACTCTCCTCACTTGACAAGTGAAATCACACGCTGCAGGATTTAACATGTGATAACGATACATCCATAGAAAACGGCAAAAGTTGAAGACATCTAAAATAGGATGTTCAGCTTGAACCCAAAATTTATAGTAATGATTTGATTATTTGATAGCCTATGACAGTTTACTTGCATTTCAAAAATGTTCTGAATAAATGTCCTGTCTATCTTACAGTATTCCACCAAAAAATTGGCTACCTGAAGGGCTACTAAAAATTTTTTTATTTCTGAGCCCTGAATTTAAAGTGTAGCAAACAGGGGTAAGACCTTGTTTAGGGAGCCAACAATGGCAGCTTGGCAGTGGTGGGGCTTGAACCCCAATCCTCCTGATCAACTCTTGATTCTTAACCAATTAAGCTGCCACTGCCCTTTTTCTGGTAGATTTATTTATGGTGAAAATAGCAAAGTGGCAACAGGAAGTTGTAGCGCAGTGGTAAAGGTGTTGGACTGCTAATTGCAAGATCCGGGTTCGAATTTTCAGCACCACCAAGCTGCCACTGCTGGGCCCCTGAGCAAGGCTCTTTACCCTCGATTGCTCAAAATGTGTGAAAGAAATAAATGTAAGTCCCTCTGGATAAGGGAGTCTACCGAATGCGAGAAGAAAGAATGTAAAATAAGAATAAAGAGGAATTGGTGTTGGCTACAATATGTTTTGTTTACAGTTACATCAGTATTGCCAACTCAACTGACTGGATATCTACTACATCAATTCTCCCTATACAAGCCAGCTGATCCCTGTCAACGACTTTAGTGTTTACCAGCATCTCCTGTATTGTAATATAGTTGTATGACATGTATTTTCAGCCCTTGAGATTACGTGCTAGAAGGTGTAATAAACTGCACACATTAGGATATGAAAGAATTATCTGCAGACAGGAGGTCTGTTTGAAAGGGATTCTCCTACTGTTAATATTAATCTCTGATTTATTTTGTGTCTGCTATCATAAATGCTTCCTCTACATCATTAGAGCTTCTTGACCTAAACAGAGCTGATGTTACTTTTACCGGGGTCAAAGGGAGTATGTTTCTACTGTTTAGAGTTTTTTAGGAGGGGAGATAAAAACAGATACCGAAGGTAACAGGATCAAGCCTGTGCTCTTTTCTGCCGAAAGGCGGCTTAACACAGAGACATAATTCATCGTAACTTGAATGAAATTACATTGGAGACTTGGGGCTCCTGTACATTATTGATACACTTACAGCTCTTCCTTCCAACAAAAAAATCTATATTTGCCAACAAAACGAAAAGGCTGTCAGATTCTCTTTATAACCCGCGAACCGAATGTCTGTTTCTACTGAACGCTACAATAAAAACAACATCCGGATGCTGTGTCACGAAACTGAAGACTATACTCACACAATCTTTTATTTTTCACGAGCAATATGGGGCAGTAAATGCTTTGTAATCATCATGAACTCAGCCTGTATCAATGCGTTGTTTCGGCAAGGTCATGTCATGCACAAAAAGAGCATTTTTCTCTCGCACCAGCCCTTTTCTCTCTCTCTCCCTTTATCTATCTATTTTACTCCCGTAATTTAAGAGGTGAAAGCACTGAAATGTCCTCTTTTCTATGTTTTGACATTTCCTGATCTTAACAAGAATGGCAAAAGTACCACGTTCCATTATAACCCAGCTAAATTACTGCGATCCTTTCAAATATCACAATTCCCCCTCTATTACTTAAAATAACTCTTAAGACACTACCACATGAGCGTAAACACACCTTCGGTCACCAAGGATGGCAGTGGTGCTGTAATAAACAGTGAATTTGATTTGAAAAAAAAAAAAAAAAAGATAAAAGGTTTCGCACAAATTACAGGGCGCAAATCAACTGATCCGTTTCTAAATAGCGTTTAACAGCCTTTTAGAACATAAACTGAGGGCTGGGTTCAGGCTCGTCGGAGTCTAACTCGACCTAGAAGACGCTGTTTCAAGGAAAGAGAAACAAAAAAGACCTTTTTTTTCTCTCATTCTAAACTGCTACTTTTTTCAACTCCCCTCACAGCAGTAGATTATCTTCCTATGATATTGCAGGCCAGTCCCTCAGCGTGGCGAGGGAGACGCCAAATTGGCCAGCCGACACTCTCGTCACTTATCATACATGCTAATGGGCCGAGTCGCAGCAGGCAGGCGGTGGGCTAGCTGGGCGTCCTGAACTAGCTGAGAGTAAGGTGGAGGAATATCTAGAGGAAATGAGAGCGGTAATATCTACACCGCCTGCAGGAGGTAAGGAGGACAAGAGGAAAGAATTTACATCAGACTGGCACAGGCACGGAAAACTGTGGCACAGCTTCGCACTTTACAAACACTGAGTGGGAGAGACGGAGCATAAAATTACTCGGTAAAAAAAAAAACAGAATAAAAAACTGATTTTCGAGACTACTGTCAAGGATCAGATATACTGTAAAAAAAAGGATATTTACATTTACATTGCTGGCATTTGACAGTGCAACTTTGATCCAAAAGGGCAGTTTAGGGTGAAGGACCTTGCTCAGGGCAAGGGCCCAGAATTAATAACTGGGTTGGAACCTATGATAATTGCGATCAGCAGTCTAACACCTTAACCACCGAGCTAACACCTCCTTTCTTTATATAAAATAAACTTTACACATTCTGATTTGAATATTTGCTAATAGAACAGATAAATCTTGTCTGATTTTTACCCCCTTTTTTGTGTTATAGTACAAAAAAAACACAAAAGAAATTCTTGTATTTAGCCTTGTATTTATTTAACTTATCTTCTGACTACATAAGTATTTTCAACATACTATAAAGAAGCGATTGTACCGTATTCAAGAATAAAAGTAATGCGATGTTTGACAGATCAGGAAATGTATTCCCAAACCGTCAGATATACCATGACCTCTATGAAGATCTTTGACAAGTGGAGAAAGAGGAGCACTATCATTTGATATCTCTTATTAAACTGAGAAAAATAGGCTGTCAGAAGACTTTTACTAAAATCAAAGAAGCTACAAAAATATCTGGCATGTACTGGGAACTCCCTGTATGTAAGAAGTTCTTTTACTTTTCATATGTCTAGTCTGAGGGCGAGGGCGAGGGCGAGTTCCACCCTGCCCATTAGGTATCTCATAGGAAGGGAAATTATATGTGAATGCTTTTGCATTCTGTGGCGAAAATACTAAGTATGATATGTTGTGTATATAAGTTGTTATCTTGTCTGTAATTTTTGGCCATGGGGAAGCCACTATCAATATGTGCTGTACTGAAATCGTAGTTAAAAATTTTTGCCAAAACATCTTAAGAAATCAAGGTTGAACCTTTTGGATCGAAATTTTTTACATGCAAATTTTTGTTATTCCGACTGCGATAATTCAGATTAAAATACTCCAGTTGACTGTTTACATGCGATATATTCCGACCTGCTGTTTGCGCAGACGCTTTTGGTCAAATTCATTTTGTGACATTTGTACAGTTTGTCTGTCACTGCGTGACTGTTATTATTATTTCCTGCGTTTGTAATTTTGTAAATATGACCTGCGTCGCTTGATTGCGCTATTGTGTTGCGTTAATTGCACCATTGTGTTGCTCTTAAGCACGTGAAATCCTTTATGGGCACAAGAAGCCCCTTCCTCCTTGGAAGAGTAGAACCCAGTGAGTGAAAGTCTATAATAAGAACTGGTGGGACTTCTGCTCTTGAAATTTAGCAACTTGGAATGAAAACGATATTTCCGCATGCTACACAGATCATTTCCTGGGAAATGGCACCAAGACCAGAAAGTGTGGAAGGACGTCTGCTCAAAGTAATCGGAAGAACTAATTGACACCCCTCAACCTGATATTTTAATCATCTTCTGCATTTTTTTTTTCAGATTAAGGTGTATACATGAAGCATTTTTGGATCAGACTTTTAAAACTATTGTAAATGGAACACATGCTAATCCATGGTTACATGTATTGATTATTCAAATACATACTTTACCTTCCAGCAAAACACAACTCTATATATATTATAACCCAGATATAATTGTTAGAAAAACATCTGGCATAATTTGATCAGGGCTGTGCAGCAGATATTTCCCTGAATCTTTTGATAGACCCACAGCTTGTTTGCAAGGAAGAGGAGGATGAGTGAAATCAAATTGAAAAATCAATATGTGCTAAATTAGTGGACTCTTAGCCAAAGACGTTCGATGTGTGCATAATTATGTAACCAAGTTATCGCACCCACTTTCCCAGTTCTATTTGTTTTTATGTCTTTTTTTCTTTTCTTTATCATGCTGTAGGTTTGACAGGGATATTATTTATATAATTGTATTTTTCTTTCATAGCCTCAAAAACATACAATTTTAACAGTGGACTGTAGACACAGTCAGACACACACACAAAAAGTAAGAAAGAGACAGAGAGAGAGACAGAAACAGAGAGTGCAGACTATAATGTGTCAAAACGGACTCCCAGAGTGTTTATTCCACGTCAGGATCAGTCACTTCTTCCATGGTGTCAAACAGCCCTCACACTATAAATAACACTTCCACTAAAATTAGCCTCGCTTCGAACACTCCTGCACACACACAAACATGCACACACACAGATTTCTCTAAGGTCACAGAACCGGTCATGATCCCTCTCCTTCAACCCGCTGCCGGCTAAGTGTTCTGCTATTTTCCAATAGATGCAACTTAGAGCCAGTGTGCTGGCTGTCCAGATGTTTCACAGCTGTCTGAAAAGGAGCAGGTGAACTAAAGCTCTCATCAAGTCTGTTCACTGTTAACCTCCTAACCTCCATCAGTGTAGGAGAGTTAAGAAGGACGATGGAAAAAAGGACTGTGGGCCAGGAGTGTGAAAGTGTGTAACTTGAGCATCAGGCACAAATCAAAAGATATTACAAGATCCAAGGACACCTAACAAGGACACCTGCAATTGCATCTAATTCTGTATTCAATTTGCTAGTTTCACTGTCTAACATATGTTAGTGAAGTAGTGTGTGGGTGGTTTATGAGTAATCACTCAATGCTTGCTATTTATATTGAAAAGAATAGTCTTTTTCAGTCTAGTTCTGTGTCTCAAGTAGAAAAGATTTGCTTGGTTAACTGAAACCAGAGACACTAAAGCAGTACAGGTCATTGCATCATAAGGGTCTTAAAAAAAGACAGTGTTTAAAGGGCTGCATCACACCTGAGACCTAATTTAAACCTGAATTTAGTGAAATCTTCACTATTATGATTATTCTAATAGGTACACGCCATTTGCTTTCGTCGACCTTAATACGCTGCCCATCTAAGAAAAAATTACAGAACGCATTTGCGGTGGCATCATTTCAATATGCTTCTTCCACTTCATTACATTTATTCTGCATAATTTTTTTTTGCGGAAGATATTGTATCGATAATGATAGTGTCGGACTGCTGTGCAAAGTCTTTTCCAGCACATCCCTACGATTTTCAGTGAAGATAAGGTCTGGACTCTCTGGTGGCCAATCCATGTGTAAAAATGATATCCCATGCTCCGTAAACCACTCTTTAACAATTTAAGCCCAACAAATCCTGGCATTATCATCTTGGAAAATACCTGTGGAATCAGGAAAGAAAAAATCCATTGATTCTCTTAAAACAAATATATACTTGACTGTAACTTAAAGATTAAAATACAGTCCAAAGGTTTGTGGAAAACTTCCAGCACAACCACAAGTGTGCACTTCCCAAAACGTTGTCAGAAAGTCAGAAGCACATTGGTCCAGGATTACATTACATATTTACTGGAACTAAAAGATCCAATCACTGTTCCAGCGTGACTATACCCCTGTGCACAAAGCACCTGAGCTCCATGCAACACATACATTCCCAAGGTTGGTGTAGAAGAACTCCTGTAGCGTCCTGTACAGAACCCTGCCTCCACCAACATTAAACACAAATGCTAACACTAGCTAATACTATTGAGCCCAGATTTCTCAAAATCCAGTGGAAATCATCTTTAGCAAGGTGGAGATTAAAACAGGAATAGGATTGAGGATAAATCTGCAATAGGATGTTTTAAAACACATAATATGAACATATGATATGAAGGTGATACTACTGTATCGTTTGACCAGATACTGTATGTATATCTTGTAACAGCCAGGTTGAACTGGGTTCATGGTAACATGCATCATATTCATTGTCTTTTTCTTTAATTGAAATTAAACATAGATTACACATGCACATGGTTATCGATTTTCTTTACACCAGACCAGATTAGATCAAGGGCTCTATTGCCGCAGCCTCTCGAATTTTGTCCACAGCAGAAATGAACAGCAAGCCTGGGGTTCGGGATGTCCATTTTTTTGTACTTGGAAGCATTCAGAGCCACTTAAGGCCCTCCAGAGCCCTGTCAGCGTTTGAGTGGCCTCTCTGGGTCATCAGAGCCTCTCTAAAAAGGGCTCCTCCACTCACCCAAAGCTCAGGGCTAGTGGGTCACAGATGGTGCTTCTGGAGATGGCTGCAGACCAACCAAGTAGCACACGTATCGAGCTGGACCTCTGTTAGCAGAGGGGGATCATTACTGCCGTATTGCAAAAAATTCATCATAATAACAATATTACCACGGATGAATTAGCAAGTCAAATATTCACACAGAGCCGGCAAGCCAACGATGCTTCAGAGAGCACTTTGATCTTTCTGGCAAACGGAACTAGACAACGGCATTGATATTGCTAGAAAAAGGCAAACACAGAGCAACACTGGGATTTACTTCAAAACTGCTTCCCAGTGTGCACTTTTTCATTGTTTATACTGCCTAATACTTAACATATTGTCCGAGTCGACCCATAAAAACAAAACAAACTTGTCACTTGGATGGATGGAAGTCAATAATGAAAATCTTCTTTCCCACCTCCACGCAATCATATTTTTTTCCTCAAACCCCACCAACTGCTACTAACGAATCCTGCAATCCCCCTATGGTCCAATTTAATGCTGCCAGTCGATAGATAGTTTCCTGCTCATAGAGATAACTGAAGAAGAAAAAGGATGAATTTGCACAGCGCTCCCTAAACAATGAGGGGAATTTGATGCCATATTATTTAAAAATCAATAATGGGGCCATGTTTTGCCCTGTTTCATGAGAAAATCGGGACGTGAAGCGTAACAAATGTAGTAGCAGTTTACCACATTATTTACATGTTTCTATGACAAGTGTAACAAGGCAAAAGTTTGAGGCCAGTAAGTGCCGTTTTATTTTGCTTTTTAAGACCATTCCCATTCATTAGTGATTCAGCAGCTTGGTGATAAAGCAGAATGATTGAAGCTCGCACACTTGTACTGAATATAATGCTACACAGCGTATGGCGAAAGAGTGCTTTGCTAGTCAAAATAGTGTCCTTACCGTCTTATCCTCAGGGTTGCAACCCTGTCCCTCATGCACCATTCATTCAAAAAACCCCAGGCAGGTAAGAAATCGAATGAAAAATTCAGTAGAAACCATAAAACAGTAAGCAGGGTGTCAAGTACCACACAGTATACGCTGCCAAGGCTATGATTTTAAATCTCCACGCAATCTTTCCACCATACACTTTTAACAAGGCCCTTAAATGGATGCCAGCTCATCCTCCATCTCCCACTGGCTGACGGAATTGCAGCTAAAGGAATTGACAGGTTAGCTCACCCAGTCTAGTGGACTGAACACAAGACACAATTTCATGCTTTGTGCCCAGTGCACACCAATATCATGCCACATCCCTGACCAAGGATGGTAGGGAATAGGGCAGACTCCTTGCTTCCCTGCTTCTTGGCCACTCAGCCAGTCTCCCATCACCACAGCTGTTACACCAACCGACTCAGCTTTGCTATCAAATATTAATCCCACCCCGGTCTGAAAAATTGAGGGAAAACTGACTTACCATTTTATTATTGATTTCATGAAAATGAATCTCACAGACTTTCTCCACCACATCCTCATTCTCGAAAGTTACAAAGCCAAATCCTGCAGGAGAGAGGAAGTAGAGAGAGAGGAGAGGAGAGGTAGGAAAAAAGAGAGAGCGAGAGAGATGGGAAACAGAGAGGGAAGAACAAGAAAATAAAGCACATGATTGAGATAAACTAATACGGAAGCCGTTGAATGAACAGGAAAAGCAACAAATATCTGTTGATTGCTAATATTGCATGGTGCAGACATGAATGAGTCATTGAGGCATGCAAGCAATCTACACTTTATTGGCTTCTAATGATGTGCAAATTATGTATCCAGTACAACGCAGGAGCTCTTTTGCTGTTAAAAAGATGAAGACCTGGACATTATTAAAATAGCACTGAATGTGTTCCTCTGAGAGGCAGGAAGCTCAAAGCCCGTTTAATGAGATTCATAGAGCCGAGCCTGCATCTGAATCCCATTACTAAATATTTGGTGTTTCTTTGCTGGTGTTTCAAATGCATAACACTATTTTCCATATAGCTAAAATTCTCAACTAAAAGCTTCCTCAACCATACAAAAATATACTGTCTCAAAATCCTACTGTTTCCACTAAGAATCTAGTGACTTCCAAAAGAGCATCCCAACCTCTGTAGAGTGAAATATTTCACTGCAGATATAATATCCAAATAGGTAAAACAACACTTGCATACAGGCCATTGAAGCATTTATATCCACACAAACACACCAGCAAAGCCGTCGGTAATAGATCAGAGTCTCCCTTCAGCAACCAGAGATAAAGCAAAAAACAAAAAAAAAAAAAGGAAAAATTCTCGTGGCAACCCGATGCATTTGTCTGGCTTTTCGAAAAGTGTGAGATAAGCCTGAGGGTCAGCAGGTCAACAAGGTTGAGAGAGAACCTAAAACAGGAAGCGGTGAAGCCTACTTCATGCATACTGTGATAAAAGCAGATAAAAAAGCAGGAGGGATGATAAGAGGGCAGCAGATAAACAATCCTTCGGGCTCGGCTCTGACTCCACGTGACCTCTGAGTGATTATAAGTACAGTTCTTTACGTTTGGGGAGGAGAACATTTTCCTCTGTTTGTGATCTTTGACTTCATAACTACCAGATTTTTCTGTCTCCTCTGAGGGGTAAATATAAATCGTTTTTTTTTTTTTTAATTAATAGTGTTGAAGTATCTGGAGGTCACTGGATGGCGTACTAATATCTGTGACATGACTGAGCGTGTAAATATACAAGCCCTTCTGGCTGGAATGCGGGAAAGGTTAACGGCAGTCATTTCTGTATGTACAGACTAGAGGGTGATGTATGGTTATTGCCCTGATGTCACTTGTACAAATTCATCCACTGGATAAAAAGAAGCTCCTTTCCTGTTCCTGCCAGGGTGCAGCAGTGTCTCCGGCTGACATCCTTAAAATGATATAAGTTATGGGAGCCTCTGGTTCAGGTTCTCATGGGTAGATATCGGTGTGCAATTTGCAGCCAATTACCGTGACCTCTCCTTTGACAATGGCTTCCTGCATGAGGCCATCAGGGCATCCTTTTGTTGCCGCAGGCTAATACTTGGCTGGAGACTGAACCATGCCCCCTTTCTCACTCCTGGCTCTGATATATACCCCTCAGTTCAGCCTCATACCTTCTTACCTTTCCTGGTAAGCCCTTGGGTGACAGGCATATGGACCTGAGATGCTAGCTCTCTGATGCCTCAATCGCTCTCTCTCGCCTTCTCTCTATACCTGACGTGTCCACTCTGTTTGACAGATCCGCCTGTCTCAACCTAGTCGCTCTGGGGCCATTTCCACATCGAGCGCTTTTATGCCCTTAAACACTACAGAGCCGGCCTGCTGCGTCAGCTAATCAGAAAAGATGTTACAGTTTTCTATCTTTGGCTCGTGCCGCACGCTCTCTGGGGCTGATTATCGCATTTTACGATCCATTCTTCTTCCTTTATTCTTTTCTTTTTTACAATATGCCTGCATATTGCTGGAATGGCAATAACTACTGTATATGGTTTATAAAAACATACACAATGTACAGAACAACTTAATGGTGCCTGAGTAAAAAGTAAAACCAGTCTGGGGAAAATGTCTCTCTACATGTAAGACATTTACATGTGTCTGCAGTACGTGCCTCGATGGACTTGCCTTTGAAATCATAAGAAGCAGTTAGTTTTCCATCCTGGGCTTTCGCACCCTTATCATTCGACCAACGACCACTTCTGACAACCAACAAATCAGCTGTCAGAAGCAATTTTTCAGCAGATGGGAAAGAGGGGGCAGAAGTGGGGCAGTGGGTGCTGCTGTACCTGCCATACTCTCCGCTCAGCACCAACACAACCAATATTACACACATCACAAACCAAATGAGAGCCATTTGTAATCCTTGGAATACAAATAAATTATACTGTATAATCTATATAGTGAAGGTAGCACAAGCATACACAATGTTGTTATATACCCGTTACGGCAATGTGTAATGAGAACAACCCTAAGTAATTCTCTGTCTTTGTACACTTAGAATGTACAAAACTTGTGAAAGGGGGTCAGGTAACAATCTTTCTGGTCATCTGTGTCAGAGATCAGAGTGGTTTCGGCAGAACGAGCTACCAGCCCGGCACTGCAGCTGGCAGTCAATCAAAAGCACTCCATGTTGCTTAATGACAAGGCTGACTGGCACAGTGGCAGACAGGATCTCTTAATGAAGAACGCGATACACTGAGGCCTCTCCTCAGCCCCGTCGAAGAAGAGGGCACAACAGAACAAAACAACATCTGCTTCCGTGTGTCAGCAGCATGGAGATCTTAAGGTTGTTGTTTTTTTGTCTGCAACCCCAAAAGGATCATTCTATTCATTTAGCCAGCCATGTGAACCGAGCAAGCTGTTGCAGACATCTGAAAACATGTCTGCTGTTACTTACCCAAAGCGACAGGGTACTAAATATGAAATCTGTGCTATTCAAAAAAAAAAAAGGGGGTATTTATTTCTGTACTGTATTTTCTATCCTAAACTTTCTCTTTTCACACTATTCCTCAATGACAACATGTGGATTTCCAATCTCGGGAAGGATAATAAGTGTTAGTGGCTATTACAGAGGTGTCTGCGCCGCATCTCACACTTATTAAGCAGAGAGCAAGGCAGGCCTGGTCTCCGCAGACACGCAGACATTCACAGCCTCTTACAAAACAAAGAGCCTCCGCCACGCTTAATGCCAGTCCCCCTCGGAGCCCAGCACAAATAAAATTAAAATGCTAAATCAATGAGTCTTCCACTGACCTTTGCTTAAACAGCTGAGGGTGCCCGGAGCAGTTCGATGTATTTGAAGGGAAGAGGTACACAACCAAATCAGATATTATTACCAATGCGCCGTATCCTTCCCAGAGGAGAGATGGGACATAGATTGCACGTTGCATATTAAACACGGAAAAAGCTGAGCTTTCCGGATGACTGCCTCCAGTCTTTCTCAAAAGCAGGCACACACACAGACACACACAAACTCTTACTTTCAGGTGCACATCTACACAATCCACAGTGAGACCCTATCGTGATTAAATCAGCTAGTTTGCAAACCATTATCCAAGATGATTTTTACTATTTTATTACTTTTATTAAGTTACAGTATAACAAAGTAAAGACAAAAATTTGACTTAATTATATGGTGTTCATCTGGGTTAAGATCTGTGATTGTAAAGGTAGCATATAATTGATGTAACTTACACACTTACTGCACCATTTAGTGAAGTTAGCAAAGATTTTGTATATTGGGGATGGATTCATCCTAAAAAAAGAGACCACTCCTACCTTAATCACATTTACATTTCTAGCAGTTTTTCAGTTTAACTGAGAAGTTCAAATTTAAGCAGTGGCAGCTTGGTGGTGCTGGGTATAGAACAGCACTCCAACACCTTAACCACTGAACTATACGGCTTTCCCTAACCTTAAAAGACTGTCAGTCCCAATAACTTTGTATTAATTTGTACTGATTCTTTAGTAAAGAATTGAATTAAAAGGATAAATGCTGTCTTTATATATATATATATATATAGAGAGAGAGAGAGAGAGAGAGAGAGAGAGAGAGAGTGCAAAACATGACAAAATTTTTTTGTCAAAACCTATTTCTTTTACCCTCCCTGAAAACTAGACGGACTCTCTTTTAAACTAGGGTTTGATGGGTATGACTCTGTTATTCAGCAATAACAATGCTGTTCAGAGCCAACAATGATCCTTAAGCGTCAATAAATAAATTGGCATGAATTGATGTGGGTTTATGGCCTTATTTACACGTCCTCTTAATCAAAAAGGAGAGAAGCGGAGAGAAAAATCGCCTCTATGTAAGCTCTTTGGAACTAGGAACCCCTTGTAAAGTAAATGAGAGTGGACAGAGTAATCGATTGTAGTAGCAGCCATCCTGCTACATTATAATGACCTGAATGAAAGGCGGCTTGAACAGAAACAGACCCGAAACAGCAGCGGAAAAGAGAATATGTGAACGTTTTATGTGGGAAATATATTCACAGGCACTCTATAAATCTTCTGTGTGTTTTGAAAAATATGCACTGGAATAGCTTTCCAGGTGTGTATTAGAAACCCATTTGAGTTTTCCTGAGCAATAAAAATCCTTCTTTTCTAGGTAAAAGTTTCTACTTAGAGGTGAAAAATCAAAGCTGTTTTGAATTCTTGGCTGACTGTTTCCAAGGAGGACAAAATCTTCGCTAAGCCTTTTATCGAATCTTTAGCGACGCCTCAAAGAGCTTTAAACTCCAGGAAGAATATACACTTTCTGCGCTGATCAATCGCCATGCTTTACTGAATGCCATGGCTGCTGAGGCCTCTGCAGAGTTTTAGTTTCTGAAAGGTGGTTCAGAAGATGGCGGCAGACTTGGAAACACACCTATAACGCCGTTATAACTCCGTGGACAGAGTTAACTTACTATAAATCCCTCTTTACATGGAGAGCTTCATTACTCCAAACATTCCTGCTGATATTTATCTCTAAAACCTTGAACTCACAGGCAGTAAAAAGCTACGACTAAATCAATTGTGAGAAGACAGATTTTATAAAAAATAATACTAGGGAAACAAGGGTGTCCTTCTTACACACAGAGCGAGGTAAGATTTCAAGTGACGATTCATCAAACGATCCAAAAGTCACCTAAAAATCAACCAGCAATTCTTCCAAAGGAAGCTATTCGTTCCTAATGGCTAATCATCGGACTCCATCCTGTCTCATTAAAGAAGATGGATGAGAAGAAAGGTGCTACGTGTGCACATTAGGCAGCATCCATCTGCAGGAAAAAAGTGCAACGACAAGGTTAAGATTGGGGAACCGTGATCACGTACTGTAGATACAGGAATCCCTCAGACCCTGGACCTGAATGGCAGTGATGGCAGTGGCGTTTTTGCAGTCAGGATCAGCAAGTCCTTCTCTGCTGCCTAAACACTTTCAGAAGCTGACCTACATTTTCAACCTAAATTCTGAAATTTGTGTTATAAAATTGTATTAATTTATTCCCAACAGTCATTTGGTAGCGTTTCTCCTGCCACACTGCTTCCAGTACGTGTATGTGGATGTTAGATTTTTTTGTCCAGTCAGATTGTAGTTTCTAAAATGAATGCTGCCATGTTAATCTAACCTGCCAGGGCCTTCAGAATCAGTAGTGCTGCCTATGTAACTTAAACTATATTCGCAGTGGCAGATTGCTAATAGATTAATATTATTAAAGACTGTTTCTTTAACCAATCGGATTTCAAGTCCTCCTCCCGAGACCCACTAGCTAGCGTACAATGATGTCAGCGTTTTTCTATCCTCTAATTGGTTAATCAGAGTAAAACTGTTTTAGCCCAGTTCAGAATAGAAAAAATTCTGAATCAGAAAGAACTTTATTGCTAAGTAGGTTTGTATTTACAAGAAATTTGTTTTGTTGACAGAAGCTTCCAGTTGCGCGTTTGTAAGTAAAATAGAAATAAAAAAGTATGAATAAAAAAAGGGAGTAAAAGGTTATTGCACATTTTTATACGAAAAATAAATAGGAGTGTTATTGCACAGAAAAGTATGTGCATGGTTAGCAAAACACGTCTGTACAGTTGAATTAGAATTTTTACGCCCACAATGGCTGACAGAAGAAGGGAAATTTATTTGGTGTTAGACATACTTAAAAATACGTTTTTAAAAAAAGACATTGTGAGGTGAGCTCGGCTAACCCCAAAGCTGACTAGCTCGTTTCAGCCCCCCCAAAAAAACGGTAAGACGAACGGTAATGCTGGATTACAGCCTTTACATGTATTATATATTTTATTTACATCTCTAATGTTTTTGTTTGGTTTTTATGTTTTTGTCTTGTTTTTGTATAGTATTAATGGTTTCTATAATCGTGACGTGATAGTGGTGGTATTAAGAGGTGTATCAGTCGGGTAAATCCCCACTGAAGGCCCAGGTACCAAATGCACCGATCCAAAGATTTAAGCCAGGGGTCACCAAACTCGGTCCTGGAGGGACGGTGTCCTGCAGAGTTGAGCTTCAACCCTGATCAAAGACACCTGAACTAGCTAATCTCTTGCTAAGTATACTTTAAACTTACAGGCGGGTGTTTTTAGTCAAGTTGGAACTAAAGTCCCTTCGGGCCCTGCAGAAGTCTGTTGACCCCTGGTTTAAGATAAAAATGCTTGTTTCCCCAACTATTTTAAATACACAATTATTTAATTTCTTAGCAGTTGGTATTCGATTTGGCTTTAAAGTAACAGGTTTGTGTAAACTGTGTGATGATCCATGATAAAGTACAAGGGAATAAACATACCGGATGTATTTAGATTTATACATTAACTATACTAATTATGAGTATGATACTGAAACTTTAGCAAATAGATATGACAAATCATTTTATACGAGTTTTTTTTCAATACATTTGGACTTAAGTACAAAATAATAGTGTCTATAACTATAATAGAGGAAATTGTGCTCTGTACAACTGATTGAGAAAATCCTTAAAGCCAATAAAATGCTAGCTAGCTTAGCTAGAATTCCACCCACTTTCATAACATGGTCTAATTCAGTGACTGCTCTGATAAAGAAATCAACAGAAAAGTGAATATCAACCAGGAGCCAAAATAAACACAAAATAATTTCACATACGATTGAGTCGTATTTCTGTATGGTTCCAGAGCATTTATCTTCTTCTTGTCTTTAACTATAAGAAAGACAAGCTGATTGTGTCTGTGGCTGTGCATTCAGCTCTGACAGGCCCGGTAATGGAGCGCCATATGGGAGGGAGCTTTGAGCACGATGCATTCTGACAGTTCTTTGTTTCATAATCCATAAACTCCATGCAGGCTGCTGGCTTCTCACAGGCGCTGAAGCAACAAGTCCAATTTCACCCTTCTCCTCTGCAAAGGCTAATGTGATTACACTAGCATCAAAACAATTTGGGCCTTAATTACAGAAGACACATCAAGGCGAGAGCCATGATAGGAATTTCTCAAAGGAAGCAATTGGCATGACAAATTAAGAAAGGCTGGAAAAAATATATGATTTTTTTCGTAACATGATGCTTGATGCATAAATGCTTTTGCTGGCAGCGCAGGCTCAGATACGGCATCCTCCGGTTGTAGTGTTTATGGAAAAAATAGGTATTATTATTATTATTTGCTTTTTACTAACTGTTCAGCTTAATTTTAGGTTCTGGTCAAAAACAGCTAATAAATATGATCAAATCTTTCGCCTAAGAAAAGCAGAAAAGTTTATTTACGACGCTGATACTTTCTCTTTGTTCCTCGGACCCTTTTTTTCTTCCTGAACTAATCCCCAGCAGTGTAAATGACCATAAAGAGGCAAAGCTTCTCTTCAGTCTGCTGCTGAATAATGCATCCAGATCCGTTTCTCACCCCGTCACTTTAAGGCCTCACACGGGGCCACAAGACCTCAATCATTAGGTCTAATTAGCCATTCCAAACTCCCAGCAGTCAACTTCTGTACAGCTAAACCAATAGAGCTCATTACTCTACTCCTCATTTGCTGGGGCTTTTAGGACGTTGGAATTGTTAAGTTCAAGCGCCCTTGAGCAGCATGTAGAATGGATAAAAAGTAAAAGAAACTAATGAAGCCTGGCTCACCCATGTCTCCTTCTCGAACACACATGTAATATGTTGCATGTCTGTAGTGCTTCATACAGTATTGGCTGCTGGTTGGGTGTGGAACCCGGCATAGCTGTGACAATAATTATGAATTATTGCCCCTTTTATAACTAATAATGCATTGAAGTGATTGTCTGATTACAAACTGTGTACATTGCTGTGTGCATTAGCATTTAAATCAACATGCATTGAAACGGGTTGCTGTGACCAGAATTGTGTGTTTTTTTATAATACCAATGTGAATTTTTAATCAAAGTAAAAATTAGACTTTTAAAAAAAAATAGACTTTTTATTAAGACCCCAAAGAATCATATCAATTTGTGGAGAAATAGACATCCGATGACTCCTTTAACCCTCAAATAGAGGTGTGAAGAGGGGTTGTGAGGAAATTTTCTAACTCGTTTATTGGCATGTGACAACACCGGTAATACCGACATCACTCTCTTTTTCTCACTTTTAATTAGCTTACAATTACCTGAGCGCATTTTACTTTCACTTTAAATCGAGTGCCGATTTGCAATTCGGCAACAAAACAGGAACTCAGAACCTGTATTAACATAATGAATATCTCACATGATAAACCAAATGCTGCTGGTGTGTGAAGTGATGTGAGTGTCGCTCTGCACGTTGTCTTAAAACTAAGGTGGGGGGGGTGCCATGGTGGGCAAGTGACATAACCGGTGGAGAGGCTTAAGCCCGGTAACACTGTCAACACCAACTATTACAGCAAGCCTACTCTCAGCTTCTCAGTCGCATAAATAAAAGTGTTTGCTGAACTGAAAATAGCAGATCATTGTTGGGCCCCTAAAAAAAGATAAACGTACAGTAAGTTGCTCTGGATAAGGGCGTCCACCAAATGCCAGAAATGAATCATTTTAAGCTTAGGACAGAAAGAGAAACTGGTAGCACTTTAATATGAAGAATCCTGTAAGTATGATAATTCTCTGATTTAAGAAACAGAGAACGTATGGCACACTCCTATAACTATTATTCTCAAAGCACGAGAAGCACGTGGGCCCTTCACTCCTGCTCCCACCTACATCCCCACTTGTGTGCGTTCGGGGATCTGTTCTGGCCAGACTTGAGTATGTAGGTCACCTAGCAGCACTGGGCCATCAATTTCACTGTCCTACTTAAACAGACACACACTGTGCGCTGGAAAAAAAAGTGGGAATTTTTCACTCAAAGCACCAAGAGAAAACCCCTTTACCCCAGCTTCCCTCCATCTAACCAATATTTCATCCTGTGAGTTGAGAAATTGGTGCACACTAGTGAGACGATTGGAAAAAGCAAAAGCAAAAGCAAAAGAAATAAAGCAACAACCTAATAAGGTGTGGTGGAGGAGCTGAGCTCGTGATAAGGAAAGCTGTACATAGACAAATCCAATGTAAAGCGTTCAGACTAATAATAAAACAGAGTCAAGGCTCGTGAACTTTTCCATAGAAAAAAAAAAAACGCTACGACTGAAATCACATGCTACTTAAGTACTAAATACATTTATATTAGCACAGTAGATCTACGTCCTATTATAGTTCTGCGCAGTATGAATTTTGCATGTAATACAGCCGCCATGTTGATATTATCATCTGACAACTTTACAACAAAGAAAATTTCAATTATAATTATTTTTACTTGGATAATGTTAAACAAGCACAATTTACCCACTATAAACTTAAAGTATTTAAACTATTTCAAGTAATTAAAATAAAAGTGCTGCTTGCCGCCTACCATTATGACAAGTTGTTTCTCTGTGAGCTCCTGGGACAGTAAAGTCAACACAAAATCAGGTGTAGATCATCCGAGAAATTTCCACACTACGGATCTGGAAATATTATATTACTTGCTATTCGCATACTATATAATATAAAAAGTATGAAGCTTTAGACGATCCTGCCCTGTCCTGGTTTGGTTGACTTAAAAATGGGGTTAGCTCAAAAAATGGTAGCCAAAATTAAAAGTTGTCATTTTCAGTCCACTTAGCAGTTTATTTCCTTATTAAAACAAATAGAGAGAAATAATGACCCTCAGCTTAGCATCTAATGAAGACCGAGAGAACTAAAACAAACGGCTAATTCTAACATCACGCCATATTACAGAGCTCCATCAGCGGCCCAGTAAGTGAAGGATGAACTAAAACAAAGTGCCGGCAATTCTAAAAAGTCGATCAAAGACAAGAGACTGGAATAAAACCTGTAAATAAAATGATCGAGATCATACAACTAGCAATTGGGATTAAATGTTCGAAGAAAAATTAATTAAGTGGAAAAAATGCAAATGCAAATTCATTAGGTTGAACATATCAGTCAAGTTTGCTCGATGCTTTGAAGCCGATTTTTACATTTGCAACGTGGGTCTCCTTGCGGCTAATCATACACTACATTAAGCGCCAAAAATTCACAGATGACTGAGGGAGCATGACAGATTCAAATCAAACCATCAAATGTGTTTACAAACGCAGACAGTGACAAGACGAGAGGGAAAAGCAGAGAGAGAGAGAGAAAAAGAAAAGACAGATAAAATGCAAAATCAGAGAAAGAAAGACAGAGGCAGAAAGAGAGTGATGGCATGAGAGAGAGAGAGAGAGAGAGAGAGAGAGGGAGAAAGCAAGAAAAACAAAAAGAGACAACAAGACAGTAAAAAAGAAAAAAAAAGAGAAAGGTGGTGCATAATCAGAAAGAAAAACAGAGGCAGAGACAAAGAGATATAGACACAGAGACACAGCTAAAGAGAAAGAAGTAAAAAAAAAACAAAAAGAGAAGGGAGAAAAAAGGAAAGCAAAAATAAGATTTTTCTCTCTCTGTCTCAATGTCTTTCTGTCTTTTTCAAAGCACTTTTTCTTTTCTCTCTTTATATCCCACTCTGTCACACCCCCCTCTCTTTTTCTTCTTTATCTTTTTCTCCTGTCTTTTTGTCTCTCTGTCTCTTCCTGTATCTTCTCTCTCGTTTTCTTTCTCCTTGATTTTGATTCTCATAACAGAAAAAAAAAAAGAGAGAGAGAGAGACAACCAGAAAGAAAGTGAGATAGACATTAAAAGAGACGGAGAGTGAGAGACAGTAAAAGACAGTAAGAGAGAGTGAGAAAGAAAATAAGAGAGAGTGTAAGTGAGAGTAAACGAAGGCGTAACAATATCTTCCAGGGAAGGACGACACTCCAACACTAATAGAATGTAATTGAGCCACTCGCTAGGACTGGCCAAGACTTTGACTTTTCAGCACATATGGTGCATTCAAAGAGATGAATGATAAACTCTTGCCCAGTTAATAACACACGTACAAACACACACACACACACACCTACAGAAGGTGCTGACAGTTTCCCCGCTGAACACACTGTCCACTGAATCCACGTTCAGACCCGACATATGTTTAGGATTTATGTGCATCTTCATTAAAACGAATAAGACGCCATGCAAACCCACCTGCAAAATATCAGACTGTGAAACATCTCCAGAGCTAATAGTCACTCTGTTTTATCTCATACGGAGAAATATTAAATACAAACTACATAAAAAAATCTGTTAGCATCATTTAAGGAAAGATTTTTCCCACTACTTTGATCTCACTACTAATTAAAAATTATTATAATAATCCTTATGACTAGTTTATTTTTTCCCCATCATGATGTGTCATAACTAAGACACACTTCTAAATACTCTCACCACTGATTACTGTATGAAATGAAAGGAAAGTCAGTACACTGAGAGACTAAAGGCTACCGGGTGCCATTTTTCCAGTCTGAATATGTTACCCGTGCACCGCGCGGCCTCCTCGTCACAGCCTCCTTAGCACAATTTGCAATTTTATCAAGTGCAACATAATTGCTTGTATAATCAAATGTGGAAATGTACATTACAGAGCCATTGCAGCACATTTTCACTGTCTTAATCACCAGGCCTGGGACAGCGCCAAGGTGAATTAGCAGAAATGAAAAGCTCTGGTGCGCCTTCTGCTTCCTGCTGTCTTTCTGCACCTCCCCTGACCCGCTGCTTCCTCTTCCTTTAACAGCGGAGTAGGGAAAAAAAAGCAAAGCAAGATTTAAGAGCGCTGTGACTAACAGATGACTGCAGCCAGGAGGCAGCATTAGGCAAAGGCGGGAGAGGAGACGGGGTGCCTTTCAGGAATGTTCAGAGAGAGATCATGCGATAGCTCTGCAGTGCTGGGGAAACACAGGAAAGGTAAACGAACCAACAAACAAGAAATAAAAATGAACTTTAAACACCCCTTTAGTGCTTCAGCTCAGAATTTCCGATGGGGAGGGGCTTAAGGTGTTAGACTGCTGATCGGAATATTGTAGGTTCAACTCCCAGCTCCACTAAGCTGCCATTACTGGGCCTTTAAGCAAGGCCCTTATTCTCCATGGATACCATAAATGAGATAAATGCAAGTGGCTCTGGATATGGGTGTCTGCTGTAAATATAAATAAACTAAGTGAAAGTATTATTTGAAATGTTAATATTAATAGAAATGTAGCATTGGAAAAAAATGATCTGAAACAGTGATTTAACTGGGAAAAGAGAGGAGAAACAACTATAATAACAATACCAAAATCAATTCTTTTGACATGTCTACCTTTTGAAAATAAGCCCAATTTTCATGTCATCTGTTGTCTTATCTTACATTTGTCATTATAAAAGAAACCCAACCAGTCTTACTATTAAATCGAGTTTATTCACTCTGTCCAAGAAAAAAAAAACTTCTAGAACCGAGAAATTCTTATATACAAAATAGAACTGTAAAAGTTTTTATTTGTATGTGTGTATTTTTTGGTAGACATCTTTATCTAGATTGACTTACATTTAACTCATGTATACATGTGCAGTTAAGGGTTAGGAGGCGTTGCTTAGGGGCCCAGCCGTGGCAGCTTGGTAGTGCTGGGGATTGAACCTACGATCTTTTGATCGGCGTCAAACTCTTTACACCTTCGCCTCCTTCTTATAATGGAGTTTACATGTAAATATTATCCCTATTCTTTGATATAGTGAAGAACCTGTGATAACTTTGTTATCATGGTCTACATGAATCACCAGAACAGTTTAAAACAAATTTGTGCAGCTGGATCTACATTTTGCACAACTGTTCTGCGATAGGATTCAACCCTAAAACCCAGTATCAAGGTTTTGAACAAGTTATCCTAAACCCCCAACCTACTGTACACTGGGAATGTAGGGGAAGTGGGGGGGCTCTTTGGTTAAGGTGTTGGACTGCTGTTTGGAACGTCAATTCCCAGACCACCAAGCTAATACTTCCTAGTCCCCTGAGCAAGGGCCCTTAACCCTCAACCTGCTCAGTTAGATTTTACGATGAGTCTAAGTCACTCTCCATACAGGCATCAGCCAAAGATGACTGAAAGATGACTAAGTAGAGAGAATATTCCTGAGAGACCTGGAGAGAGACATATTACAGAAGTACCAGTTATTTTGACAGGTGTTTTAATAATTATTTTAATAAAATACCTTAGAAGTCATTTCTAGTTTTCAGTTTCTAGTTTTTAGTTTACTGAGCGTGTCACTATTTCAGGAACGCATATTTGTTGCGTTGCACTTTGTTGCGCGTCTTTTTTCAAACAATACTCTCGTAAATCCTGTCTCACCGTGTTGTGCCGTGTGTGCACTAGGTGTGCTGCTTGAACAGCTGTATTGTATATTAATATATGTAGTACTGTACACAAGGGAAAAGTTTATGAGGCTACATAAAGCCTTCACTGACAAATACACATAACAGCTACAAAGCCTTTTTCTAACAGGTGTAGAAATTTAGAAAAAAAGACTGCTCCTGTCAATTTTGATTGTCCTCCAACAGTTTTTTTGACAGCAAATTGTTATTTGTGCTCAGTGTGAATAGCTTCACGCAAACTAAGCTATTACTGCATCCCAGATGAATTATTGCCATTAAACATTTGCAGAAATGCCTCAGCTAGTAAAAACAGACAAGGAAAAATGATCAAAGCCCAGGGCTATTAGCTTGAGGCCGGTAATTCAGCCACAGATCGATATTTTAAGGTGCTCTGAACATGAGGGAAAGAAAGAGGCTAAAGACTGGATTTTTAAAAGCACATTTCAGCTTAAGGTGTTTTATCCCCTTTAATTGCCATTTGAGATAGGCCTGATCAATCTGATAGCCTGAATTCCAGCTGTGCGCTACTATTAGCCAACCTTTGAAGATGCAAACGGAGGGGGTCTCACAGCTGGCCCACATGCCTAGAATTCATCTAAAGGTTATTCAGATAGAGCCAACAGGATATGGCATGGAACTGCCATTTTTTTTCTGCAGTAGGAAGAGCTTGGTGGAGGTCAGTCTACTCACTGATGTATTACCAACTTTGGTGGATAATTTTATAATGCCTAAACCAAAGCTTGATGACTAAACGGAAATATTCCTGCCTAAAATAAAGGCGATATTACTTTCAGGCGGGCTTACACTGTGCGATTTTTTTGCTGACCATTTGGTCATCTGAGACAAAGTTTGAAAAAAATCCAGAATTTAACTTCTTCCAGTGTCAAAAGATTTCAGTCACTGCGACGATCATCACAACGAGAAACAATAGGGGTGCCGAACTTGATGATGACATTAGGGCGATAACTTTAAACCACCAGAGGGAAATGTCAAAACGAGTCCGGTGGACAGTACAAATGAAACTTATTGAGGTATGTCAAGAGCAAAATTACATTTTATATAACTGCAAAATTACATCCACAAAACTATTGACAAGAGTAGCATGATTATTTTTTTGGAAACGTCAGGTATTTGAAAAACAGGTGGGTCTTTAATCATCTCTTGAAGACAGCCAGTGACTCTGCTGTTCTGACATTGATAAGAAGTTTATTCCAGTATCATGGTGGCAAAAAAGAGAAGAGTCTTGAGGCAGACCTGCCACCTTAGGGGATCAGTCGAGCGGTACTTAAGGATTTTGAAACTTGGAGGTTAAAGAAAACTCGCACAGCTGTTCCACAATGATAGGTCTGCCCCTCATGCCGAGATTCGGGCAGATGCTGTAGTGTCTATGGAAGGAAAATTTTGGGTGTCATCTGCATAACAATGGTAGGAGAACCCACATACGGAAATAAATTTGCCAAGTGAGTAGGTGTGAAGAGAAAACGGTAAAGGTTGTGGTACATCAGTAGAGAGTCTGCATGGAGCAGATGTCGATCCTTTCCATGTTACCAGATATGAACGACCATCCAAGTAGGAAGCAAACCACTGACATTCTGTTGCACAAATATCAAGACTTGTGAGGGTGGACAGCAGAACCTTGTGGTTGACCATGTCAAACACAACTTAAAGGTCCAGATGGATGAATTACTGCTACAGATTTACCATTTAATAAGATAAAACGGGTTATGAAACGTGTCATGGATTGATGTTAAAAACTATGCAAGAGTCTTCCTGTGCACATTTGAGTTGTGACATTATGTCAACGCAGATCCTACAGTGTGACATGGGGATCATATTTGTACAGTCTGACAAGCAACAATTGCAAAGGAGTATTAATCATACGGTGTAATCCTGGCCTAATAATAGCGACTCGTACTTCTACACAAATTATTTGCTAATTCAAAGCATGAGCACTCACAAAGTAGCATATGTTCACAGGCTCTTGTATAATTTGCAGAATGCTACAACCAATACTGCAAACTATACTGCAAACTATTGTGCAATACATTGAGAGAATGCCAGATGCATTTCGTCAGAAGAAAGGCATCAGATGCTCAGCACCTCAAGAGAAATGAGAGCTGTTATGTTAAAAAAAGGACCGCAGACAGAGTCTGGAAAAGCAGCATCCTCTACATTTTGATGACATGCAAGTGGGCCAGCATTAGCAACATCCTGGGTCATTTGTGAGGGCCAAAGGGCCACTTCAGCCGAACCCTGAGAGACTAGCTTTCAAAGAGCCTCTTCCCACACACATTTTCATTCATATTCCTCTCTCTCAATCTTTTTGTCTCGCTCGGGTTCTCTCTATCTCAGGCACACTTTTCTTTTTCGCCCTCAAGGCTGTGTCCAGGCGAAGGTCTGAAGAGCACAGGGAGCAAATTACATCTTCATTAATAGATAGCCCTCTTCATAATCTGGCGTGCCCTCCCTGTTATCATGTCCTTGTAATCCTTGACTATGACACTGCTCTTAACAAGGTTTAATGTAGCTGAAAGCTGATGCTTAATAATCTATCAAAGATAGCAGGGGCGCTAGCAGTAATAGAGGGTCCCTTGCACATAATCAGGGAGCTCGGCTGCAATTCAGAGTGGTTCAGCAAAAATTCGCCGGGCTGGAGATATGGCTATAGAGTGGAGGCTAATCATACCCCAAGAGCCTGCATCCTAACATACATAGCTATTTTATGTACACGCTCTTGCTCTCTGGCTGCGGACTGTGTATTTGTTTGGAGACGTTGACACACACACACACAACGTCTCCATACAAATACATACCGTCCACAGCCAGAGAGCAAGTGGATTTGTGCAGTGCCTATGGATGTCTAGACTAATTAATAGGAAGGGTAGAACTGATATTAGGATCTCAAAACTTGGAATTGCTATGAGTTCATTTTCGATCAACATGTCATCATTCTGCACTGGCGTGTAACTACATTTACAGCATTTGAAAGATCCCCTTATCCAAATATATTTATCTCTCTTATACAACTGAGCAATTGGGGGTTATAGCCCTTACTTAGGGGCCCAGCAGATTCAACTTGGTGGTGCTGGTAATCAAACCCTGATCTTTCAATTAGTAGTCCAACACCTTAACCACTGTTCTACCACTTCCCCAAACAGTATATAGTCCATTTTGCTGATTGTGTACACGTCACAGTCCCACCACTCCTGACAGCAGCTCCACATCCACACACGCCTCTATACTAAAGTAGCAGCCAGTTTTTATAAAAAATTTGTCTCAGTCCTCTTCCTCCTCAACCACTGCTCATTAATTCGCTGTAGTCCGCTGCACATCACCTTATGAATGTAAGCACCTAACCATGTATAAATATACATAAGAAGACAAAGGAATATTTTTTTTTTTGCACATACGGGTCAGTTTGGGACCGTGATCAGTTCACACTGGAAATAGAAAATAGAAATAGAAAAATATCTGATCTGAGGATAAAATCAGAATCGAGCACCAAGCCTCGCGGTGTAAACATAGCCCAAGAGCCTTCCTATAGTTACATAATAATTTGGAGACATTTCAAGAAAATTCTCGATCCACTCCTTTCGTGGATGACAGAGTGAATCCATATCATGATTACATCACTCAAAACATACCTTAATGTAGAGGTGTCTATGCTCTACAGCATGAATGTCTGATTGTTTGAGTTTCACACTGGACTTTGTCTCTCTTATGGTTTTGTGTAATGTTTCTATAGATGTGCGTGTGGGTGTAAGTGTGAAATTTTTATCTAACCGGAGATTCCCAGAGAAAGATGATGCAATAGTGGTCAGTTTGTTTGTGTGTATGTGGGATGAAACTGTATAAAGTGTATTTTCCTTTTCCTGCAAGTAAAGCTATTTAGTTCAGCTTTGTGTGTGTGTGTGTGTGTGTGTGTGTGTGTGTGTGTGTGTTTTATCGCTTCAGTTTAATTTAAAGAGCAAATCTGTGCAGATCTAAATCAGCCAGACTACCCTGACCTTCACCAGAGCCTGAGGTAGTGGTCAACCTCCAGCTGTCCGTTCTCCTCAGAGACTCTCCACACAATAGTGCTGAGCCAATGGACGTCTAAGCAGCCAGCCTTTTTTTTGTCTCCCCTACTGATCAGCGTGGGCAAGATAAAGCAATAGGCTTTCACAAACACAGTTTAAAAGTCGCTCCTAAATGCAATAGCCCCCGCCTCCCCCACCCTTTCCTTCTGGTCTCATGCATAAGGGGATTGCTCACTGCGAAATGTCACTCGCTGTCATTTTTATAATTTGATTTATACGTTGTCAGAAATCTACTTATGCCTCGCAGGCTGCCAGAGTCCAAAAGCCATCCAGGATCGTTGTACAACAGATCGTCACACATATTCTCCCTACAATTTCCTTTAATAACGCTTTCCAACTACAAGAAGGAAGGAAATGGAATTTTAATGATATCGCCAGCTCCCAACCCCCCCCGTCTCCTTCTACTATACTGTACGTACGTTACCACTTTCAAGTTAAACGCCAATTCCCCAAATTTCCTCTCTCTGTAATTTCCATGCCACCACAAGCACATATTTCTTTTATTAACCTTTTCTCCACGAAATGTTAAAAAAAAATCTTTAGTAAAGTTAATGCTTCTGAATGATGGGTGTGAGCAGAGTGTAGCTCAAAATAGAACTGATCTGCAATTGCTAATTCAGATATGGTGAAAAGGGGACATTAATAAGGACAAGCGATAGACAGGCACCGAGACACTTTCAGCTATCATGGCAATAATATGTACTGTTGAGTAACACAGAGGTGAGACTCACAAGAGGATGTTTTACTGACATGTGTCTATTATCCAAAAGGTAAAGAAACTATGTAGTGCAGATTTTTTACAGATTTGTGTGGAGATACAACGTATGATGTCACTACAACATGCATTCATCCTAAAGCCCCTTGAAAAACGTGTGTAAAACTATCAGAGAAGGCCATAACATAAGTTGCATCACTGCAGCAGAAATAAACATTTTTGGCCACAATAATACTAAAATCTAGTATTTTTCCTATGTGTGATTTTGTGTATGGTATCCTGCTAAAGTCAAGTGGCCCATTCTTTTCCTAAGTGTCTCTTGAAATAAGTCTTTAAATATTACATTACCTCTTTATATTCATTAGGGCTGCATTTCAGCAAGCAAGCATTCCTGAAAGTCTATTCAGTTCACCAGCGTCTTGTGAATTTAATTCAGAGTCGATGCAAAGACGTGAATAGATGCGGTTGCCGCAGACACGATATTCGCCTTAATTGCGTGCAAGTTGAGCAGAAAATTTGCATGATGTGTTGTCAAGCAAACCAGTTGGCGAATAGTTTATTAACACATCTGTTGTATCAGAGCATTACTGTAGCCGTCTGCGGGCATTGCATAATGTACGCTTTACGAATAAAAAACATTTCTTGACTGACGCAAAAGACATCCGGCAAAGCACTGTTTTTATTTTGCCAGAGATTATCAAATGTCCTGCACCGTTCCTCAACATTGCTGACGCCATTTCTGTGTCCATCCGGCAAACACACAAGCAGAGTAAAACCCATTTTCAGCTTTGTTTTTCTACTCCTACCTGATTCTCATCCCAAGAGTGAGGTACATTACTTTTGGGCTTACTGAAAAAACTAGCCAGGTTTTGGATCTTCTGTTTTCTCTTCAGTGAAAGCGCTCTCTCTCTCTCTCTCTCTCTCTCTCTCTCTCTGTCTCTCTCTCTCTCTCTCTCACTTACTCACTCGCTCTCAGCTCCAGGATGAATTTTGCTTTGTTTAGAGCTCTCTGATTCTTTACAAAGTCCAGGCATCTAAGCTTTTGAGAACAAAGCAGCAGGTCCTGGAGGCTGATGCACTGAAAAAAGAGGATGGATTTGATGGGGCTATATAGTAGTATTAGATTTGAAGGACTAGACAGGCTCTTATATGTGTTACTTTCCAGTGAAACTGTGGTTAAAGAAAGCTTGCTACATCCACGCTATTATATAATTAGTTCAAGAATAAAGTCTATACTCTATACCAGGGCTTTTCAAACTGGCTTGTGCTTGGACCCTATGGTAATTTTTGTTTATTTGTGCATGAAACGAACCTGTCCATTTTGCGTCATTTTTGCGTGGCATTGACGTTTTCTAATATTGTGTCCTTTGTCACATGACGCAAATAGATTTTTGTAAGCTTTATTTAGTTTTTTCTTTTATTTTAATATTACTTACTGCATTATTTGTTTTTTTTTTTAATAATTATAATTTAATTAATCTGGTTGTCATAAACCCAGGATTCCCCCCCCCCCCAGGGGTTTGTCAAACCATGCTCTGTACTAAAGCTTTGTGATTGTTGGATGCATGGCTGGGGGTTTACCGAAATGTGCACATCATAATGCTGCATAACACATCAGTAAACAAAAGTGCAAAAACACATCTCTCTTTGTTCCATTCAGCAATAGCAAGCGTTTTCACTGGCTCTGTCTCTCAGCATGTTGGTGATTGTTTCAAAGCTGGAAAAGCATTTATCTCTGTGCCTGTTACGTGTCCCAACATTAGTGCTGCTTGTTGCCATTCACAACCCCATTGTCACCATGGCTACAACACAGTGTTGCCATACGGGCCCGGACAGCTTTATTTGTCTGAAACGGATGTATGCTTTCCTTTCAGCAGGACTGTTCAAGTCTCAAATTTATGTTCTTGTACGTGGACATTTCATGAATTTATCAGCAGTAAATTGCGTGCTGCAAAAACCCATGCCAGGAAACGGAAATAAAAACTAGATGTGATGGAAGTCTGTGGCGAGGTATCATATATACTTGTACACACATTCGCATTTAAATTTACATTTGCATCTTTTACAATGCTTTTTCTTACAACGAAGGTTAAAGTATTGTTCAATGGTGCAAAAGTTTGGTGGTACAAGGATTTCACAACCATAAACATACACCTTTCAGTAGTGCACAGTCCTAAATGCTGAGCCTCCTTCACCTCTCCTGCAGGTTTTTGCAAAGAAACTCATTTAGAAACATTTCATTTGCATTGTACATTTCTGGAATTTTGGCCTCATTCTTATCTTATTCTTATCTTATTTTTGTCCATCTGAAAAGTTGCCTTGCTCAGGGGTCCAGCAGTGGCAGCTTGCTGGTGCTGAGATTTGAACCTACAATCTTCCAATCCGCAGTCCAACACCTCGACCAACCGAGCTGCCACCTCCCACAAAAGTACAAAAGCTGATGGTGCACCAGAACGTCTTGCGTATCACTTCAGTACACAACGTTTTTAGATCTTTGAAGGCGGGGAGCCATGCACAAAAATCTATCACAATATTAGTGTTTTTTTCACATTGCACATTTTTTTATCACTCAATTAATTATACATTTTCATGCTGACATCCAGGTGGAGCTTTCGCTTCGTCTTCTCCAGAACATTGTTCTTCTTTGCTTTTCTTGGTGCTTTCACAACCAATACAAACCATTACCATTGTGTGATATCCAAACAGAGGCAAAATTCATGAACGTGTCATTGTTAATCATGCTCGGCAAGGGCCATCACCTTCGTCCCTCCTATCGCCATTAATCTCACTCAAGTCTGGCTCCGAAGCACCTGGATTCTCATCATTATGAACAAAAGGGGACGGCTGTACGTGGGGGGTGGAGGTTGGAGTGAATCTGCAATGCCTGTGCTATATTCTTCTATTTATTGGAAGTGACATGGTGAGAAATAAAGGCCTGGTAAACACTATGAAAACTATTTCATATGTGCAGATATGGTGATTATCCTTGAGCAAAACAAAAAAGCAATCTAAGCCTTGAAGCAGATGTGAGCATGTTGTAGCAGTGTTTTAAGACACGGAGAAATTAAGGGTGCTCAGTCTTCTGGCCATACAGTATATATATATATATATATATATATATATATATATATATATATATATATATATATATATATATTTCTGTTTCTTTATTTTGTGTATATATACACTGTATATGACAAAAGACAGGTAATTATTAACAATGAGCAGGCAATGAGCATTATTCAAGATCGATTAAAATGCTTGATTCTTGAAATGTTCATGATATAAGATGTTTACAAGATGTTTAAGAGTTTTGCTTGAGACACTTGGTGACGTCCATAAACGTCATTGGTTGCTTTACCCGTCAGTCATACGTCCTCTTGGACAGGCCTTAGCCATTCAGTGGCCATGGTTCCCAGACCTTCTGCTATTAGTCTGTGCGAAACATGGAGCTTAGGGGCTTTGTGCACAGGGGAATTGTCCTGCTGGGACAGTGTTTGGGTCTCATAGTTCCAGTAAAAGAAAACTCTAATGTATTGGCATATTAGGCATTCTAAACTTTGTGATTCTGGCTTTTTGGAACCGAATTAAAGAGAAACCACCAACCTGATGTGAAAACTAAATTGTGGCGCTATAGTGTGTGCATACATATAGGGAAAAAGGATGTTTGCCTTTACTTTAGCTTTTGAGTATCCTTTCATGGCCAGCGGGAGACGGCTTCAAAAGCCTTCCATAAGGATCTTTCTCGACTCTTTCCTACATCGAGCTAATCCCGACAGAATCAGGATGCAGGTGGATGGAAGTTCTGTCCATATAATGTGACTGCTAGGAGTAAATACACTTAACAGGTCATGAAGGAGCAGACAAATAAAAGATGTGCTAGTGTGAGTGTGTGTGTGCTGGCCACACATTGCTCAGGGCCTCTGTGCCTCAGACTGCTCCTGATAAGCTTTTTCATTGGCATTGTTCTGAAGAGATAGAAGCTATTGAAATGAAATCTAAAGGCTGAAAGAGCCAATTCTCCCTCTCTTTCTCTCGCTCTCTCCCACTCTCTGTGAACTTATCTGTGAGAAGGACAGGTGAAAATGGGCACAAGGAGAGAGGGGGGAAAAAAGGCCAGATTGCTCACCTCCCTCTTTCGTTCAGTTCCTTTCAAATCGACCGCTGACAGACCGTCCGGTCTACACCTCACACCCAACTTCATGGGTTTGTCTTTGCCGTAATCAGCCTGCGAAACAGAGTTCACCGCAGCGCACAGACAAACTGGCCGTTACATTCCTGCGCTTCGGGGGACTGGCGTGGAGAAGAACACAGCCTTTCTTGCAGATTTTCACCTTTTAGCTCGACACCTCTCCGACAAAACTCGATCAGCGTTGCTCCTTCAGTGCTGCCAGCCTTCAGCAAGCGCCACCCATGAGAACTGTTCTCATTAACCTTTTACGCCTTTACTTGCTGCCATTTAAAGGCAGAAAAATTCCCCTCCCGTGTCAGATCGATTCTTTTCGTGGCCTTGTGGTGCTTACCGCTCGCTCTGAACCCAGATAGTCTTCGTATCTTCAGCGCTCACACCAGCTCCCGGCTGAGGAGCAAATTCCTCCACTTTTGCTTTTAACATTATATGATTTTATTCGGCGCTTCTCTACCGAGCTTTTGGGATCGGTTTTAAGCAAAGGTGCTTGATTAAGCTGCCCTTCAAATAAAAGTGATGCAATTACCCATAAGCAGTGGAGGGACATGACGAGGATAGTGATGAGTAGTGGAAAAAAATGAAGTGCAAACAGATATTTGCATCATCTCTCATGGTAGCTGAACTACAAATATTCACCTGATTTGTTCACCTACAGTCAAAACTGTCAAAATGTAATAAGATCCAAAGCATCCAGGGAATTTGATCCCTTGCAATGCAGCACTAAATAGTATAATATACACTATAGCATATTTATGATGTGACCTGTTTGGCACAGAGATAAAGCAGAGCATCACCGATCTACCCGCAGATGACCGTTTCTCACCTTAATGCTAGGAAGCTGAAGTTGTAATTAGATGCCTAGCAGGAGAAAAATATTCTCGCACCCGCTGCATACGTTTGGATACCATGTCTGTGTAGATGACAGCAAGTCAATCGCAGCTTGTTTCTGGCAAATGGGTTACTTCAAGGTTATTACAGGACGGGAAAGAGATTCCTGTATAGGGGTCAGAGTTCAGACTGCAAGCGATAAGAGAGACGAGGCCCTTCATTTCACTCATCACATGCTCTGAATAGAAAACCTGTCTATAAAAAAGGCTGGTGTAAAAATTTTATCACAATGATGCCATGGAGCCTGTTTTATTATCTTGTTGATATTGAATAAATAATGATAAAATGAATCAATAATGTATATCGTTTATTATGCAGAGAGAAGGAAAAAACAACACAACAAACTGTTGCTGTTTTAGTCATTGGAGTAATTAGTTCTCTTTCATTTTTGGATTTGTAATTAAAACGGAGTGAGAGCTGAGAGCTGAGAGCTCAGAGTAGAGCGCAGACTGCCAGAGCCGGCCCTTTCCGTCTTTTTTCTCTTATCAATTAGTGTAACAATAATATTGCTCCCTTGCTGCATGAGCCATTAGCATTTTGATTGAACATCTCAAACACAAAGTGGCAAGGCTGTTTAATGCCACAGGATTGTCTCGTGCTGTTCTGCATTGCTGCATTCTTCCTCCGCCGGGGCCTGTCATTTCTCAGCCTCTTGGATCCGCCGGGGCCTGTCACTTTCATCGGAATAAAGTCTCTGATGGAGGGAAATGGGGGGGGGGGGGGGGGGGATTGTAAAACATGGCTGGAGACGGAGAGTATGAGTTAGTTGCTTAGAAAATAAAGAAAAAAGGTTAGAGATAAGTTGTTAGAAAGAGAGAGGAAGAGAAAGGGGGAGAGAGAGAATACGAAAGAAAAAAATCAAGAATAGGAGAGAGAGAAAGAGAGATAGAGAGAGCAAAAGAAAGAGGAATAAGAGTAAGAGTAGGAGAAATAAGAATGAGAGAGATAGAGATGAAAGGGTTAGCAAAAGTAGCAGAGAGAGCAAAAGGAGGTGTGACAGAGAGAGCAAAAAAATAAGAGAGAGAAAGATAGAGAGGGCAAGAGAAAGATAAAGCAAGAATTAGAGAGCAAGATAGAGAGAGAGAGAGAGAGAGAGAGAGATAGAGAGAAGGCAAAAGTATAAGATAGCAAGAACAGGAGCGAAAGAGTAAGCAAGAATAAGTGAGAGCGATAGAGAAAGAGAGACAGAGAATGCAAGAGAAAGCAAAAATAAGAGAGATAAAGAAAGCGAGACAGAGAGAGAGGGAGAGAAAAAGAAAAAGAGAGTAAGATAGAGACGAAAAGAGAACAGCGCACGAAAGAGAAAGAGAGAGAAGGAGAGGCAGACAAATGATGCCTCTTGAATCACAGCTTGATCAGAATATTCTCTTTAATCACGGAGGTTTCAAAAATCAAACTTTGTGCAGAAACTCGGATTCAGTCGGGAGACACAACAGAGGAGGAGCAGGAGCTCCTGTAAAGCTTAGACTCTCATACCTACTGTAGCTCTGTGAACTCTGCTCCATGTGGCTACTTTAATGCAAATGAAAAAAAGGCTGGGTTACAGCAGAGCTCTGAAAATAATTAAACAGTAGCTGAAGCAGAGTGTGTAAACGCAGACTATTAACGTTACTGTGTAACACACACACTAGACTCAGTTGATCACGGCAACCATATGAAAGCTCCAGTTAGAGGAGTGGAAAAATAAAGATGCTGCTACTAATGGCGACTGAAGCTAAAAAATCAAACTGTTAGTAACGCAGGACTGTAAATAGTCGATGATGTATAAGTACTGCTGGCTAAAATATTGAACATTTTAACAATAAAATCAACAGTGAACTGTGAAGAATGCAAGAAATGTGTCAGGAACCAGTAAAGTAATCCAGGTAACCATTTAAATTATTATCAGCCATTTATTTTCAATCGGATTCAGAGATAAGGGTCTTAATACTAATTTTGCCCACCAGAGGGAGGCAGAGGAAAAACAACAAAAGGCATGACCTACATTGCATCCAGCCGAGCGGTAATAAAATTGGGTGAGAACGGTCCAATCACATGAGGTTAAAAATATAAAACAATATTGATTTGCTAACATCGAAATTGGGAGGATTAAAACAAGCCAATTAGAGCTCACCCTCCAATCACATGCTTTTCAAAAGTTTACAGACCTCCATACATACATATATATATATATAGTAGCCCCCTATTATAGTTTCCCTATTGACCAGCCGCTACCAGCTGCACCCTTAGCGAATGATAGCAATAGTGCTAGAGTAGAAAAAGATAGAAAGAGAGAGAGAGAGAGAGAGAGAGAGTGTTCGTGTGTGTGGGTGGGATGGGGCAAGATTTTCTATATTAGTGACCGAATGTCCTCACAAGCGTAGGCATAAGTGTCAGCTTTAAACAAGCTCGGAGATCTAGCGGATCTCCACAAAGAAAAACAGCTTTTTTAAAAAAAAAAAAAAAGTACTAAAACAAAATGTACTTAGAGTTTGTGTGTGTGTGTAGTGTTGCCCTGAAAAAAAAATAAAGACACTGATTCAATTTTCCTTAGCTCTATACTTGTGTCTTGAAGAAAAAAAACAAAAACAAAGACGTGTGTGTGTGTGTGTGTGTTTGCATGCTGTTTTTGCAAGCATGTGAGCCGTGTTGAAGGATATACTGTAAAGCTGGTAAAATGATCACAGGTATGACTGGGACATTTTGTAAGAGGAAGTACGCATTGATCTTTTCTCTTCTTAGGCTCAGGAGGTGCGCTGTAATGGTAGTGTAAAATACTCTGACTACACACACTCCCGGGGTGTTGCAGACGGGAGGAATCGATGTGGTAAAGTGGTAGACACACCTACAGGAAACCGTACCACAGCAGAGGGCCTAATTTTCAACTGTATAGCTCTGTATCTGCACTGGTGCTAGAAGTTCTTTCTCTCTTAAGTGAGTCAACAATTATTACAGAACAGCGGTCATCACACTCGACACACGCGCACACACACTCACGCTTGCAGAGGATGATATTTTAGTGGCCATGTAAGGACTTGGGATTTTAGCATGTGGAGTTACCAACCGGGGGCTGGGCTAAATAATGCATGAACCAATGAAATTGCCATGAAGTCATTATTTGCATGGCAGGTGTGGCGGAAGGTCATGTGACCTATAAAGCAGCTGGTTATTACCACTGTTTTATTATTTATCAAAACCATTTCACATCCAAGAGGCCAGGCTCTCTGAGCAGCTGCTCCCTGCCTACCCCCTGCCTCGCCAGCCGGCGACCCCCTGCCAGTCCCACTGCCTGCCAACCGGGTAAAGGCAATCTCAAATAAGCCGGCCAATCATCGCAGGGAAAAGAGGTTTTTTACTCAACCAATGGCCAAAAACGAAAGGTCAGAAGTGCCAATCAGTCAGAGTTGTTTTGGAGAAGATTGAGAAGTTGATGGCGGATTAGTGAGTGAGGAAGTTCTCCGACTGAAGAGATCACAGGAGACAGTAGTAAAAAGCATAAATAAAAAAGTGCATACCTTCTAGCCATCAATTCGACTCTTCCTGTCATCCTGTCATTTTCCTATCCCCTAAATCTGTTGGAAAGACGGCTATAACTAAAGAAAGAACTCTCTGTCTCAACAACAACCATGACGATAAAAACCTTCCAGATTTTCCCAACAAATCAAACACAACACAATGCCAGAATCAGGGAACATTACAAACATTTACTCTGAATGCGTCCAAGCTCGGGCTGAGTTCTTAATGATAATTAATGATAATTACACATTGCTCATTTATCAAGCGCCGCAAGCTACAGGTTCTGCGGCGCTGCTGCGGGGAGAAGGAGGGAACAACTTGCAAGCCAATAAAAACCCGTTTTTAAATCTAATGTTTACACAATTTACAAACAAAGTCTTCCAGTCTTCGGGGTCACAGGTGGAAGAAAGGAAACCAAACAATGGCTGCCTTCAAAATATGTCCAAAATAACAGTCAGCGATGACAATTGGTAAATGCAGATCGTTTGAATCATATTTACAAAATAAAAGTCATCGTGTTTCCGCCTGCTAATGGATGATTCTGCATGCGCCTGTGCTGCACAACACAATCAAACATGGCTACTGTACATCTATCAAAAATGAGAATGAAACAGGCTTTCAGGTTAACAATCCAGAGAGTATTACTCCACTAATGTAATATACGAGCCCCCTTTAAGACCAGTGTACCTACTTATATAAAAAACAGCAATCTATCTGACAAAAATAAAAGCTGGAATTTCACGGTAAGGCTGTGTAAAGCTTTATCTGAATCATAAAACACAACGGTGTCATTGCGATCGCTTTTCCTTTCCGAGCACGTGTGCCAAACCCCTGCAGTGCTTAACCTCTGAAAACGGCAGTGTTCAGGACTCTATGAATGCTGATGTACTGCGTAGTAGTAGCTTCTCCTCCTCCCCTCCATTCACCCCCCCCCCACGATGATCATAAAGGATTTGCTCTTTGAGAAATGAGAGCTTTTCAAGGTTACAAATCGGCAAAACTGGGAGCGTTTAAAAAGGTCAGTAATTCTCCACAAAGTAGAAAATTTTGAGCTTCTCGCTCACTTCCTGCTGGGGCATTACTCCTCACAGCATTTGGATATAGATGCATTCATGGCATTCTGGCTTTAGTGGTGTACTTTCCTTTAATTTGAAAAGTGAAATTATAATTCATTTGGAAATAATTGTGACGAGTATTAGAGATGCTGATCGATGACAAAATGAAGTGATGGATATTTTCCTATGTCATTATTAAGACCTATCGTCATTTTTGTCTATAATCTTGATTTTGCAACAACTCAACAAAATGTTCCTTTTTACAACAGTAATGATTAACGAAGAAAAGTCATGAAAAAGGTTAAGTACTCTAATCAGAGGGAACTGACACCGAGTAGTAATCCTAGTCGATATGTATGAAACCTTTTCTGTTTGCGTCAAATTAAATGCAATCAAATAACCAAAGGGCAAAAAATAATAATTTTCGCATCATTTCAGATTTAAAAAATGGACTAATTGGTGAAAATAAAGCTACCAGGCTTAGAAAACAGCTACAGTCATTAATTTATCCTCAGTAATAACTTAGTCTTTCTCTGGGCTGTGATACATTAAGAGCGAATCCTGAGCACACTTTGTTTAGAGACCAAAAAAAACCATTTCCTGTTCAGAGCAACATAATAGTTCCTTTGTTTAATGGGAAAAGAACAAATGTAGTATTCATATCAATTCTTGATTAATTAAAAAAACGCTATAAAAATTAAAATGTATTATTATTAATTCATTAACTCATATAAACAAGGAATTCTACTCTTTGTCAGTTCCCTCTGATTCGAGTATTTAAACCCTTTTCAAGGCTTTTCTTCGCTAATGTTGAGTTATTGCGAAGTCAGGATATAGACAACAATAATGATGGAACATGGACAAATTAAAAAACGTGTTGTGTAACTCTGTAATTCCTATAGCTTTAAGCTACTGTAAACTTTGGGGAAATGAAGAAGTTTTCTGCAGGAATTTGCTCATCGATCTGGTTTCTTTCACTATTTCTTGAGCTCTATTGTGTTATATCAGCTGTGCACTGTGGTGGAATTTGGATGCCACCCAGATGCATCAAGTTTCCTTACAGTCATGATAAACAAGCCAACATCAAAAGGCAATTTGCAGCAAACGTTGCCTTTCCGAATGAAATCGTAGCAATCAGCTGCACCTACGATGCAATAAAGACGCCATCTGTGAAGGAATATGTGTTCGTAAAGAGAATGCATTATCACCCTGTTATTTGGGCTAGGGATCTCTAAATTGCAGTTGGCATTCGAAAGCTTGGTTCAAGCCAAAAGGATATTATCAGTATATTGCAATATTAACATTATGAACTATGTTTTTTTTTTAACTTTAGATTGATTTTATCACGGTTGATTCATCAGAATATTTTGTCCTCACATTTTTGCTAGTTTATTTGATATTCGGAGTCGATCAGGTACTACAGTACACTGTTAATTGTTGGGTCACACTGATCTTATTCTGATTTTAGAGCTTGACATGAAAAGTGATTGCATGTTTAAAGATTTAGCTCCAGTGTATTGTACACATCTTTGGCAGACTTGCTCGATGTCTGGGCCTTGCTCAAGGGCTCAACAGTGGCATGGCATGGATGGCTGGATGGATAAATGAATTGATGAAAGGTTGATAAATGAATGGTTGGATAGCTAGATGAATGGATAGGTAGATGGATTTTGGAATGAATGGATAGATAAAAAAAGGATGAATGGATTGATGGATGGATCAGTGCCTAAAAAGAGGGATTGCTCAATAGGTTAATAATTGGATTGACTTGGATTTGACTTACAGCAAACTCAACCTTCCTGCTTGCGCAATACATCAGTAACACCTCTATGTTCTTTTACTCTAAGCCTGCAAAATCTGACATTATCAATAAGAATTGCCTAATTCAGGTCGTTTTCTTATTCGGAAAAAAAAAAAAAAAACTGCTACAAACCCCCTCAATTAAAGGTACAACAGAGAAAAGAGTGAGTCAAAGATCACTTTCAATGGCATTCCCCACTAATTGCTGACACCACCCTCAGCTTCTCATGTGCAGAATATCTCAGGATATTAAACACTAACATGAGAGAATGGCGAAGCCCCTTTTCCGAAAGCATGCCAGGAAAGGTGAAGGTGTATCTAATTAGGTTTACTCAGGGATCTCTGACAGAGAAGCGTGCTGTATGTGAAGCCGCTGGAAATTGCTGCCATTATGCTGCAAAAGGCCAGAGCAAACTCCGCTAACCTTTTGGTGATCTAAAAGCGTTTCTGTGGATCAACACCTCTTTTATTGTTTACACTGCCGACGCTATATCATTGCCACACTTCTTGCTCGCATTAGCACAAAGTGGATATAGTGGAAAGGATGGATAAAGAGATAAGGGACAACTGATAGGGAGAGTTTTTTTATGTTTTACAGCAGGTACATCCAGTTAAAAAAGTTTAGGTGCTTTTCTCTATACTTCCGTTATTGTATTTAAGTATATACGCTTAAGTACATAAAAAAAACTACACTGTCTATAGCTTAAACAGCGGCGTACCTTCAGGGCTAACAGGGCGTTTTCTGCTGGCCCTATATATAGTGCTTAAAATACTTAAAATATCGCAAAAACTTTAATTATTAAGAATTGTAATTTATTCAAACTAAATATTGTGTTTGTGAAATTAGGTTTGAATGTTTAACCATTGAAATTTAACACAACTGATTTTTATCTGTTCTAAATAATTAGAAAGCAGATATTCAGTTTTTTTTAAAAATAAGTTTCCAATATGAAGAAAAATCAGAATCATTAAATTCAATGTTTAAGAATTCAAACCAGTCGGAGGTCATCCAAGGAAAGAGTAGACATCTCTGAGAAGTCAAACAACCATTTCGCCATTATTTAAAGTTAATTCTCAGTTTTGCGTTCCCAGCATGTGTCTAAGCGGTTTCTGCTGTTTGTTTTGAAGTATATTCGATGGGATCATTTCACTGTGTCGGTAAACTGTGTTTGGAGCTGAAGTCTTGAACATAATAAACATTGGTGTAACTACAGTGGTGCAATGGTCCAGTGGTGGAGTTTTCAACACACACACACACACACACACACAGGCCTATGCCACTTTTTGGAAAATCTTACAGCACACACAGATACACAATAACTACAACGCCTAATCTTCCCACAGACGTTCAACATTGGTTCTGGTAAAAGCACAAAACTAATGCACCCAAACGTGTCCCTGCTCCTAATGTACAATAACTGATGAACACCTTTAGTTAAAATGTAAAAAAAACACAATATAATATTTGAACCCTGAACCTCAGATATGCTGTTGAAAGCTCCACCACTGGACCATTGCACCACTGTAGTTACACCATGTTTTATTATGTTCAAGACTTCAGCTCCAAACACAGTTTACCGACACAGTGAAATGATCCCATCGAATATACTTCAAAACAAACAGCAGAAACCGCTTAGACACATGCTCCACATGCCGGAAATGCAGAACTTATAAATACTAAACCATGCAATCTTTAAGAATCACTTTTCTATGGGTAAAAGGTGAGATGGTTGGTTGGACTTTTCAGTGATTAAACTCGAATCTGTATTTTGAAAAACTGAATATCTGCTGTCTAAAAAACCAGAAGAAACTAATTTGGTGTGTTAAATTTCAATGCTTAAATATTCAATGAATATTTATTCATTTATTAATTAATTTAAATTTCACTTGTAAATAAATCAAATTCAAATAGTTAAATAGTTAAAAAAGTATATAAAGGTCTAAAAACTGTAGTTCTTGATCATTGCCTAGGGTTAGTTTTGTTAAGGTTTTATGGGCTATTTGATCATTTGCACCTACGAGCACTTTGAGTGGCTAACAGATAACAGCACAGAGCACAATACTTTGTTGACCTTGTTTCCTTTTCAACACGAGTAAAAGGACATCGAATGATTCTGCCTTTAACGGTCTAAACAGCTTTTCCAAGGCAGCTCTTAAACACCAAATGCTTGGAGCACTATATAATGTCAGTCGTGCATAATATGCGCATTGTACTTATATAGCTGCGCTAGCTGTAACGGGGATGTGTGTTTGTGGTTTACAGTTTCTTACTGAAGGCCCGGAGTAAAACCCCACTGAGTACTGTATTGTATGTATTACATGTACAGTTAATAAAGCATTTTAATAAACAGAGTTGATTCAATCATCTGAATGTGTATGAAGAGTGAGATTTGGGTTTTCTACAGCACTTTTAATCAATTTAAATCAGTCTCTTTAAGATTTTGCAGAGGTTTGGGGTTCGTTGCAGCTAAGAAATCTTGTATTATTTTTGTAAAAATCCACATGCACTGGTGAATCTTTTAAACCAGTACCAGTGTGGCAGTAATTGTTTTCTGTGATAACTGTGCTTCTCTTCAACGCGAGAGAATGACTTTGAGTCAATGTTATATCTTTTTACTCAATGGTGCAAATCTATAGAAAAAACTAAAAAAAATTGTCAAATGCAGGTGGACAAACATATGTCTTAAAGCTGTCCCCGGTCCAAGCTGATGTTTCTTAGCTGGAATACAATTCCAGAAGGCTGCAGCAATGACACCGGCTGTGATATCTGCCCCGAGAGTAATACTGTAATAATGACGTCCAGCAGTACACAAAGTCATTCTGCATTATAAAAATTCCACCTGATTTAATATCAATATTATGCAACATTAAATGCATGTTTACGGCTCAGTTTAAAACACCAGCCTATTTGTGAAGTTGTTACTCGGCTCGCATAAAACTCAAATTACAGGGCGAGAAATGCTCCGAGATTCTTCAAGGTCAGCTGGAGTGAACAACAACCGATGCCTCCTCTCCTCCTCTCCTCCTAAAATGTGAAATGTTTTGCCGTGCTGCGACTAATCGAGCTCTAATTGCTGATGGGGGGAGCTGGAGAGTGAAGGGCATGGTGTTCTCTATGAGAGCTCGACTCCAGCAGATAGATAGATAGCAAAGAGATAGAGAGAGAGAGAGAAAAAGAGAGAGTGAGGAAGTGAAAAGGAAAAAAGATCAGGAGGAAAAAGGGGAAAAAGTCAGAATGAGGAGAGAGAGAGAGAGAGAGAGAGAGAGAGAGAGAGAGACGAAGAGAGCTCACTCAGGAATCATTCTTTATGTTGGTTTCCTGCCAGGCCTCCTCTTCAGCTCAATCACTCCATCAGAGCAACTCTCCGCATGTTTCGAGCGTCTGATAATCACGCCGTAATCAGAGTAAACAGAGGGGAACTGCATTTTAGACGAAGCCACTTTACAACTTAAACAGCCTTAATGCAGTGACTAGAGAGAAAAATAACGTCTTTCCAGGGGCATAAATCTTAGCAACTCTCTTCTAAAAACAAAATGGCCTACTGTGTATTTCAAATGTGTTTGTAAGTGAAATAATGTTTCAGTAATCATAACATTCCCCTGAAAAATGCTTTCCATTTGACATGAAAGATAATAAATGTGCACGTTAAAACTATTACCAACCTAAAGCCCTGAACAGTGAAAGTCTCCTAAAACACACATAAGTACAGACAGCCGTTTTATTACTGACGCAGTGACAGGCCTCGCTGTTGATGGGAGATGTGATAGGTCTGTCCCCTAGCAGCTTATTCCTCCTAAGCAGATTAAATTAATTCACTCTCTGTCACTCACTCCAATATGTGTCACCAAAAACACCTACAGGACACATCCTACAAACATAATAACCTCCTCTGTCTACAGGACACATCCTACAAACATAATAACCTCCTCTGTCTACAGGACACATCCTACAAACATAATAACCTCCTCTGTCTACAGGACACATCCTACAAACATAATAACAACCTCCTGCACATACAGGACATACTCTACAACCTAATTAACAACCTCCTGCACATACGGGACATACTCTACAACCTAAATAACAACCTCCTGCACATACAGGACATACTCTACAACAATACTCCTACAACCTAAATAACTAAATAACACCTGCACCTACAGGACACCTACCTACAGGACAACTGCACTACAGACTACAACCTAAATAACAACCTCCTGCACATACAGGACATACTCTACAACCTAAATAACACAACCATACTACAGGCACCTCCTGCACATACAGGTACTTACAACCTATGCACAACCTGGACATATTCTACAACTAAAATACCTCCTCTACAACCTAAATAACAACCTCCTGCACATACAGGACATACTCTACAACCTAAATAACAACCTCCTGCACATACAGGACATACTGGACCTATACAACCTCCTGCCTACACATACTCTACAACCAACCTCCTACAGGCACATACACCTCCTGGACATACTCTAAACAACCTAAATAACAACCTCCTGCACATACAGGCATCCTCTACCAGACTACTCTACAACCTAATAACAACCTCTGCACATAAGGACCTAACCCATAACAACCTCCTAAATACCACCATACAGGAAATAACATATAACCTAAATAACAACCTCCTGCACATACAGGACATACTCTACAACCTAAATAACAACCTCCTGCACATACAGGACATACTCTACAACCTAAATAACAACCTCCTGCACATACAGGGACATACTCTACAACCTAAATAACAACCTCCTGCACATACAGGACATACTCTACAACCTAAATACAACCTCCTGCACTAAATACGGACATACTCTACACCTACCTAATAACAACCTCCTGCACATACAGGACATACTCTACAACCTAAATAACAACCTCCTGCACATACAGGACATACTCTACAACCTAAATAACAACCTACAACCTGCACACCTCACTGCACATACAGGACATCCAACAACTCTACATATCCTAACCTAAATAACAACCTCCTACAGGACATACTCTACAACCTAAATACAACACTACAGGACATAACACTCTACAACCTAAATACACAACCTCCTGCACATACAGGACACTCTACTCTAAATACAAACCTAAATAACAACTGCCTAAATAACAACCTCCTACAGGCACATACAGGACATACTCACACCTAACAACCTAAATAACAAACCTAACAACCTCCTGCACATACAGGACATACTCTACAACCTCAAAAAAACAACCTCACCTACAGGCACAACATACAACCTCCTGCACATACAGGAATACTCTACAACCTAAATAACAACCTCCTGCACATACAGGACATACTCTACAACCTAAATAACAACCTCCTGCACATACAGGACATACTCTACAAACCTAAATAACACCTCCTGCACATACATACTACTCTACAACCTAAATACAACTGCACATACACATACAACCTCTACAACTGCACTACAACCTAATAACAACCTCCTGCACATACAGCACATACAGACACATACTCTACAACCTAAATAACAACCTCCGGCACATACAGGACCTAATACTGCACAACATGACATACTCTACAACCTAATAACAACCTCCTGCTAACATACAGGACATACTCTAATAACAACCTCCTGCACATAAATACCACCTAAATAACCCCTGCACATACAGGACATACTCACATACTCTACAACCTAAATAACACCTCCTGCCTACAGGCACATACAGGACATACTCTACAACCCTAAATAACAACCTCCTGCACATACAGGACATATCTAACCTAAATAACAACCTCCTCGCCTACAGGACATACTCTACCTACTCTACAAACCTAAATACAACAACCTACAACCTCCTGCACACTCTGCCTCAAACAATACACTGCAAATACAGGACTAACAACCACCTCAACACCTACTGCACATACAGGACATACTCTACAACCTAAATAACAACCTCCTGCACATACAGGACATACTCTACAACCTAAATAACAACCTCCTGCACATACAGGACATACTCTACACAACACCTCCTCCTAAAATGACAACCTACACATACACCCCTGCACTACAGACATACTACAACCTAAATACAACCGAATAACAACCTCCTGGCACCATACAGGACATAAATCTCCTAAATAACAACCTCCTGCCATACAGGAATACTCTACACTAAATACAACATACTCTACCCTAAATACAACCTCCTGCCATACAGGACAATAACAACCAACCTGCCTCCTGCTAAACCTAAATAACAACCTCCTGCACATACAGGACATACTCTACAACCTAAATAACAACCTCCTGCACATACAGGCAACTAACCTACAACACAAGGCTAACATACATACCTCTACTAAATAACAACCTCCCTCCACATAACATACTCCAACCTAAATAACAACCTCACATACAGGCTACAACCTAAATAACAACCTCCTGCACATACAGGACATACTCTACAACCTAAATAACAACCTCCTGCACATACAGGACATACTCTACAACCTAAATAACAACCTTCTGCACCTACAGGAAACATTCTTCAGTTAAAAACAAATTCCTTTACATATCGAAAAAACCATACTGTCAAAAAATAGGGACACACAGGGGATATCCTACTACCAAAATCAACACGCATCCACAGGTAACATCCTAGAGTCAAAACACAACATCTTGAAAATACAGAAAACATTCTGTGGTTAAAAGGTACAGGTACCATAAAACATTTTATACTACTGGCCTGCACATAGTACTACATTCCTGCACATATAGGAAGCATCGAACTGTTAAAAACAACTTTATGTATATACAGGAAAAAACAACAAACAACAAGCTCAGGCACAGTAAACATCCTAGTGTCCATCAACAATACTCTGACCTTCACATGTCAATTCACAGCTACATCCTCTGTTATCTGTACCATCTGACTTAGTGTCCAATCTCATAGTTCTAACACTGCTTTAACATCTATTTGACATAATTCCTGATTTATAGATAGACTCAAACTTTTTTATGGATTTTTATATTCCTTCACTCCACATTTTTCTCTTTCTCCTGCTGCTTCCTGGAAACTGACTGAAGTCTTTCGGTGGATTTTAGCACATCATTCATTATTAGCTGATGCTGAAATATTCACAGGTGTGGAAATCCTTTATGGCTTGTGCAGGATGTCAAATTATGTAGCGTAATCACATGAATGCACACACACACACACACACACACACACACACACACACACACACTTTTTTTCCCTTAACATGCTGAAAAAAATCTGAATATCAGGATTTCTGCATGACTGGCTTCTAAAATGCAACCTAGGCCTCTAGTTATAATAATAAATAAACCACCGTTATCTACTGTACATAAACAAAGGTTAGACCAATGGCACAGGGCGATGATCCAAAGTAAACGAGTGGCTCGAACAGAAAACACTAATCTGCATTTAGTATGGCTTGATTCTTGTTGAAATTAACTACATTTATAGAAAACGTCGCTCTAAATCGTGCTTTATTATAACGTCGTATGCTTTCTTCTTCCTGTTGTCCCTGGGTCAAAACGGACCTGTTCGTCTTTCTGGATTTGGGCTTTGGCTTGTCTGATGGCTCTGAATTTTAAAAAAATTGCCAAAAAATAAAAAAAAAATAAAAGCCAATCAAAATATTTGTATGATAGATGAAGGTTTTTGTAACATCTAAAAATGTCAGACCTTTACAGTTCTGGAAGACCCTCTTATTCAGAGTGACCTTCTATCTGAGCAGCTGAGGGTTAAGGAACTTGCTCAGAGGTCCAGCAGTTTGGTGGGGCCAGGAATTAAACCTATGAACCTTTGATCAGCAGTCCAACACCTTCACCATCAGTCAGCATGTTAAATCCTCTACAGTATTTTATACATTTTATATCCTATTGACTTCTACACTGGCTTCATATGAACAACTGTCTGTCCAGATAGAGAATTTAGAAGCAAAGTGCGACGTCTAACAATTTAGTTTTAATTATTTAAAGAAAAAACCTAGTGAAAACAGTCATAGAGACGCTATTGCACATACTGCCGTACTCGTTCTGTGAAAAAGCTGGCAAATGAATTATTTATAATCAGACTTGCGTCTTGTTAATGTTTTTGATTCCCTTTTTTACCCGAGGCCAGAAAATGAGATTTGTGTCTGTTTTGTGTTTTTTTGAGATTCTTTGTCACAGAGGTGCATAATGACTTCTATGGAAGGAGACACTTAGGGCTTTAAGAGTGTGTTCTTCACATATTTTAGTTTTTAAGCCTACTACAGGCAATATTCTTATATAGAAAATGTTTACATTTATTTCTTTAAAATACACGATATTTGACCTATTATTTCTACAAAAAAAGCTTGTTCATAAGCATCTACAATTTTAAAGCATTACCTTTAGCGTCAAGATTCTATGTAAGGTCATCTAAAAATGAAAAAAAGCTTCACACTGAAATGCTTCTGTATCAGAGGTGTGGTAATAGAATAATGTCCTGGTAAAAAGGGGTTGAGACTTGTTTTGAGGTACATCAGATTCACTGGGGCTTTGTTCCCCTTTTTTAACTAAGGCACAGATGACATGATCATGCTAAAATACGTGAAATAGATTAAAAAACGAAAGGATATGAACGACATACTGTAAACACGAGAGCCAGGATGAAAGGAAAGACACGACCCAACATGTTTTCATTTCCATTTGTAAATAAACGGCGAGCCTGTAGACGGCAGGAGTCTCACATTGGGCGTGGGTGTACATCTAACGCCGACTTTAGCCACCAGTTAGGAGATTGTATAAAACACACTGCAAAATGAAGCGCCTGGCTTTATATCACACCCTATCATTCTCCCTCTGGCTCGCTGTGTGAGACTTTGGCTCGATTCGATGTTCTTTCACAGGAGGAACCAGAGCGAAAGGACACATGGTAAAACCGCCTTTTAGCAGTTGGCTTGTCTGTAACCTCAGACCTGAAGGACGACATTGAAGAGCTGTGTAGCAAACAGAGAGTTTGCTGAGGAGAGAACAGGAGAGAAGAGTGTCTAGCTTCCAACTCTCACTTACATCTCCCTTCTTCTTTCTCACTATAAGACTCGTAATTAAAAAGAATATAATTCCTTTCACTTCCTATTATTCTCTCTCTCTCTCTCTCTCTCTCTCTCTCATCAATGCTCCGTTTACCTTCAGAAAAGAAAACTAAACATCCATTCAAATGTTATCTTCAAATGCTAGTTTTATTGCCCCCACCCCCCATCCCACCACCACCACTCCAATCCGGATGGCTGGTTAATTCACTAGAGGATCAAGCCACATGCAGTAATTGCTGAGGGCTTATTTAAAATGGTGACCTTACAGAAACTCGTTTAGCTGCCAGCGTTAACAGAGTGGGAATATAACACGGGCAACGGAGCTAAACAAAGAGACAATCGCACATATTCCAAATGCAGCGTGTGGCACACGAGGGTGTGTGCGGGAAGTAGCTCGTCTCCCCCTGCGTTGTCTGCGCTTGGAGGTTAACAGCTGAATGTCGAATAGTGAGGAGTCTCATCTCTGACCCACCACACACCTGCTTCTCAGTTCAACCGGAAACTAAAAATAGTCACTTTATCCCCCTTTCGATCGATGACCGGGGTTAAACTGGGGCCCCCTATTACTCCTTACCTCTGCCTGCTGTTCCCATCCACATACACACAACTTCCCCAATGGGATTACTTGTAACAGTAAAGCAGGCATGTAAAAGAACAGGAGGGGTTTTTTTTTAATTCAGGTAGGGAGCAGGGACATGGCAAGAGTTTGCACAGTGCTCTGTAAATCTCACTTCTCGTTTAACAATCTGATCTGCATTTAATTACAGACAAAAGTCAGGAAAACGCAGCAACGCTTCGCTCTGTTCATAGTGTGTTACAGGATGAACTTGAATTTGACATTTAAGTGTGTGCTGAAATATATTTTTTGTATTAATAACCGTTCAATTCTGGGAAAGTAAAACATTTATTTTATCTTCTCCGTGATTAAAAACCCAAGCTCAGATATACATACACATCGTTTTGATGATATAGTGTGCAGGTGTTGGTATTTCAAATAAAATGCAGTCTAATCAGACACAACATTAAAACTACTGCCACGTGTGCCATGTGGGTGAGAGCCGCTGATTATTCGGATCATTCTGTTTTAATGGCACATGTGAAGGGGTGGGAACATGACTAGGACCACATGGCTGGACAGCCGAGTCTTAGCAAGTCCAAAATAGCCAGTGTTTATATAGTACTATGGGGGTGTTTTAACTTGATTTTTTTAATGTAAAGACAACGACTATTGTTAGTGGAAGTGGTGGCGCAGTGGTTAAGTTATTGGACTACCAACTTGAGGACCGGGATTTGATTCCCAGCCCCACCAAGCCACCACTGCTGGGCCCCTGAGCAAGGCCCTTAAACCCCTCTTTGCTCAGTTGTATAACAAGGAATATTGTAAGTCGGTGTCTGCCAAATACTGCAAATGTAAATGTATTGTTAAATGTACCATACAAATGAAATTAAATTGAACAATTTATATTAAACACACATATTTCAATTTAATTAAAATGAACTGAATTAAAAGGCTAATGGTAAACACAGGCCTAGTACACACCTTCATATGACACTGCTATTCTCTAAAGCCAGGTGATTAAACTGTGATGGCTGAATGGTATATGTCTAATTGTGCTGAAGTCTGTATTCATACATGTAACACATCACCATATCTGTAAGTCTGACCTAAGATTCCTGCTTAAAGGCAGATAAAAGCGGGCAGAAAAAAACAAACACACACTGTCTTTTTTTCCACATCGAAATTACACAGCACTGTAAACCACTTAAAGGTCATTCCAACGCACAATCCTTTCCGGAGAAAATACAGATCTATAGCTCAGGTAGCCAATAAGCTAAAGTAGGAGAAGGGGTTGTATATATCTGAGCGGCCTGTAGGCACGAGTGTACCAGCTCAGGGAAGTGTTTCCTTAATGTTGGTGTGCAGGTAAATGTTGAGATAATCAAATAAAGGTGTTTGATTGGTTACAGAGAGCACACCAAGCCTTTATTGGGCCACATTAGCCTCATCCTTGAGGCCCACATGTCCCTGAAAAATGTAATACTGTAATGTAAGTACAGTGTGCAAAATATTTGTAGAGGACAAAACTAGCGCCATTGTGTGTAAAGTAGAGCCGTAAGTAAAACACATAGACGCACGTGACACAGTAGCTACATTTACATAGACAGGTTGTTTTTTTAAAATAATAATCAAGTCAATCGATTAATGAATCCGAACGCAGTGTTTATCTGAATGCTAAATAAAGTAATCGGGCCAATATGCGATATTGGCTTACAATCAGATTTAATCGTTTAAACAACAATGCACTAGGGTTGCACAGTATATCGTCGACATCGCAATCTGTGCATCCGCAATAGTCACATTGTAGGATGTGCTATGTCAAGTAGGGCTTATATTTGACTTTGACACAGTTCAGAACGGATGTGATTTGGGGATTAATTGCAAAGTCATAATAATAGAGTTAATAATAGAGTAAAGGTTTAACATTCAAATTTCAAGCATGTTTATCAGGCACAGAAAACAATATCTCCTTGAACAAAGATTAATTGTATTTAATTTATATAGTAAAGACTATACAGTGTGATTTTACATTTAATTATTAAATTCTGTATATGCAAAGATATGCAAATCCGTATCTGAATCTCCAGAAACATAAAGTACTGTTTATTTAATTTACAACATTGTTCTTTTGTATTTATTTGTGCTTAATCATTTGTGTATTCAATGTAATGCAAATCCCCTCATTTACAAAATCCCCATAATCATTTAAAAATTAGGAGAATTCTTTTCCAATAGCTTTGCATATTTAAGTCATCTTGTTAAATCGTTTTCATATTGCAATAACAAAATCGCAGAAAAACAAAATATTGCAATGTTATTTTTTTATCACATATCATGCAAATATCATGCAACATGATTTGTTGGCCAGTGCACATGCGCAAAACCTTCTGGTTTCATTTGTAATCTGAGAATGTGTTTAGCCTATATGTCCCTCCTTATCGGATTAGAAAAGGGTTAAACCAACCTGTATAATCTGAATAAATGTATCATATTTGGCCAATTCATTCCCGAATAAGCATCAATATAATTGCAGCTGGGGATAGCATGCAGAAAGCAGGAACATACACATATAGCATCAGTCAAATTGTTTGGGTAAAACTAATTTTTACTAATACTACAGAAAACTTTTATTATATAATTTAACAGAATATAGTATGAGGGAAAAACAAAGCCTATAGAATCGCAGATGCACTGGATGTAATGCACATGGAACACTCTTGGTATACACACAAACAGATTCAGGACAAGCCATCTGCTTTTTCCAGGAACTTGTATAATAAGCATTAGTTTGCAGTTTTTCTGGAGTGATAAATGAAACCTGCTGGTTTTGAAATAAATTTATCCATCGGCATCAAATTCTCTATTTATATTTTTGTTAGAAACACATTCCCGGCATAAACCTTTACATCAAAATGTCTTTTCTGTGACCACGTCAATAAATTATCACCTACATTCGATTTGACTGGTACTGCCTGTGCTTGTTTGTGCACACACAAAAACCCACACGCACACACACACACACACACACTTACCTCTATGTCTATTTGTAGTTTTATCAAACATAAGCATGGCGTCCTCTACCTGAAAGAGAAGAATAAAAAGAATTAGTGTGTGAAATCTAAACCAGCGCTGGCACACACTCTACATACTCTGTACACACTGACAAATTAGAATTAAACAGAAAATAGAGAACCTTTGGAATACTGAACATAGTACACAGACAGTCTCATATAAACCCCATGCACTGAAATCTGGGGCAGTTTAAAATAAAATAAAAAAAATCAGTCTAGAATAAGTAATTATTCATTATTCCATAGGGTAAACAGGACGATTTATTAGAAACAAATGTCCACTTGCTCATTTTTTTTATTTAAATTTCTAGCATTCAGTAGACGCACTTATCAAAAGCGACTTGCATTCAACTCATTGGGGGAATCGAACCCATGATCTTTCAATCATAATCCCTTTCTAACCACTGATCTACCACTTTCCTATCATTACCTTTCATTTAGTTACCATTTCAGTCAATTTTAAGTCAGCTGAGTGGTTAAGGTGGTGGACTACTAACCAGAATATTGTGGGTTTGATTCCTAGTATCACCAAGTTACCACTTGGTAACTACCCCTAACCGCCAGTCGCGAGTTTTATAAAAAGTATAAATGTAAATCTGGATAAGAGCGTCTGCGAAATGCTGTAAATGTTCCATATAGCATTTATATCAAAAAGTAGGACAACGTCAATGACTTGGTTTCTACAGTCCATGTGACTGTACAATACACTCTGTCATGCATCCACCACGCATATTCATGCTCATGTGAAAACGAATGCGGAGGTCCCGCCTGCAGGTTTGCGTGCAGAGCACCACTAAAGCAGCGGATACAGAAGCAAACACCTGCTCACTGAGCCGTCAATCAGCGGCATAACAAAGAGTGAAGCCGCCAGGCTTAATTCGGCTCATCAGCCTCAATCATCCCCAATAAGAGTCACTCCGACTGGCACACACACTCAGACTGATGACAACTGTTATCCTCCACTGCGGAAGACAAGTGCGACTAGCGCACTAATGCATATTTATGCTAGTTTAACGCATTAAACCTGAGCTACACAGAGTCAGAAAGGAGCCCGAAACAGAATGCCACACTCCTACACTGATTTTGTTAGGTGGCATACCAGCACTAAGTACAGACAGCCTCCCTGCTTGGATCTTCAGACTCCCACAGCCCAGCAGGTCCACCTTTCGAGAAATGCCATGATGTGAAAGTGTATGCTCCCTCGGCATGCTGCCCTCGGTGACAGTCGCTAGGTAACGGACCCAGAGCAAGCTGTGTCCTGGTTTCGTGCAAAGTGAGAGAAGATACCCGTGACTGTGGGTGCACTAATGTGAGATAGGGGGAGACGGAGTCGGGGCCAGCCTCATATTCAGGTGCCGGTATCTATAATGTGCCCCGTCTTTCTCTCTGTCTGTGTCTCTCTCTCTCTCTTTCTCTTTCTCTCCCTCTGGTTCAGGATCAGAGGAACACTGTATCACCTGTCACTGTCACAATATCAGTGCAAACGAATACTACAGCAAACGTTGTGGATTTTCTTCTCTTGTGTGTGTTTACCAGCTCCGACATGCTGTCAAATAGCACAACACAAACAACTGCACCAGATTTGTCTTTTTAAGCAAGCTTCTGTTTCTTATATTTAGTAAACACAGTTACAGGGACATGGTTGCCAAATCCAAAACAAATTACATTTTAATGATTGTAAAAAAAAACCATGAAGTAGTGCTTGAATTCTTTTGAATTTTAATGAGACTTTGCATAGTGGTGATGTAAACATTCTACACCATTTTACCAGCACATGCATACGTGTGTCGCTCTTTTATCTTACCACAACATTGTAGCATTACATTATTACTTCACTGGATCAACAGACTCAAACCCTGTTCCAGCAGGACAATACCCCTGTGCACAAAGCCCCTGAGCTCTATGAGGTCATAGTGTATTATGGTTGGAGTAGAAGATCTTGAGAGTTGATTTCGACTTAACCCGACTGAACTGGAATGGAATGAACTGGAACAAAAACTGCGCTCCAGACACTCTAACCTAGCATTAGAGTCACTAATACTATTGTACTGTAGCGAAATCAACAAATTCCCACTGCCGCACATCTACAACTTTTGCTTTTACACCTTTAGACAATTCCGCTCATCCATTTCGTAAAGGATATAGAAAAATCTAAACAGGAAATAACTGTTACAAATCGGTACAGGGTGTTGGATACAAATGCAGGAACGTATGCTATTGCTAAGCAAAAAGACGTTGCTTATGTACTGTACCTCCCAAAAGGACAACACCCAGTTGCCCTTTGGTGGTCTGGCAGGGCAACGTCGGGAACAGTAACCAACACCCTGCATCCTGGAGCTGTAAGGTCTTTCTATAACCCTCTTAATACCCAGACACACAATGAGTCCTGCATGACACCTTCACATACAAAGAGAGGCATATACGTGTACCTATGTCTTCCTCCGCTCCGGCCCTTCGTGGCCATGAGCCGCTCGTTTTGAGGTGAACTCCGCCTCCAGCATTTAGTAGATTGCAGGATAAAAGCTCTCTTGCACTACACACATATATAGGCATACACACTCTGCACAAAAGATTATGCAGTGTCTAATCTCTACCCTGTATAAGAGAAGGGCCTGAAGGATAAAAAGCATTTCGTCGGTATGTAAGGGGGCTAAAGATAACAGCTCTCTGTATACTAAAAAGACAAGAAGCAAAAAAAGGGAGATTCTTAGAGCTTGTCTGTTTAGCATATTCAGAGAACAACCGCTTTGGTTTATTTACCTTATGCTGATGTGGCTAGCTGAGATGTTAGCGTTGCATTGGAAATGGCCCTGACCTTTAGTTGTTAGCTCTTGTGTCGTTGCTCACAGCTCAGAGGGGGTCAGAGTCTGGGCCTGCTGCACGCAGATCGATGCGGAACACCACTTTAGTCAGCATTTGCAACAGCCATCGTGCTGCGCTCCCTTACAGTGCAGGGATATGGTGAGGAATTAATTAGCCCAGGTTTGTGGACAGAGAGGAAAAAGCGGTAACAGGCGGCAATACCGGAGGGCCTGACTGCCCACACACTCCATAGTCAACACCATTAAAAGAGCCTAAGGTGGTCAAGCTACTTCACCATTAAACCCAATTACCATTAATTGACCGCACAGGCGGCACCTTGGCTGGCGATTAATACGTAGCATATGACGGGGGCACCGTGGCTAAGCCCCATCATAATGCCTCTTTTATGGCAGACAAAGACATGGCAGGCCTGCCAGAGAGGCGATAAAACTGCCTTTAAGTGTAGTTTGTGAAACCGAGCTTTCTCTCAAGCTGAAATTTATGTCTCTTATTAGCAGGGGGGCTAAGAGTTTCCCCTTTCTGAGACTCTGGCCTTTACGGGCTCTTAACACTGGACTGTTATGAGGTAAAACTCAAAGTCCAGTGTGAGAAGCCGGAAAGTGCTCGGAGAAAATATAAAACGATAACAAACGCTTGAATTATTGGATAGAAACTGTGACCTTCAGCACTATATATCTGCCAAAATGATGAAAACTGTAGCGTAATACTTGGAAATAAATCTGTCTGTGTAACAGAGAGCTAAACAGCCACATTTACTTACATCTGCCCTAACAGGCTTACTGTATTCGAGAACTTGATCTGCTTAGGGTAGGAAAAAATAATGGAAAATTCAGCTGGACTTTTCTGTTTTTTATCCACATGTATCAGCGGGTGGGAGGGAATACTTCCCACAGCGCAGCACACATGTTTACAAACCACTGATAAACGCAAAAGGCAATCCGAGACTTAAATTTACACGGCCGCAGTAGAAAAAAAAGAGAGAGAGAGAGAGAGAGAGAGAGAGCTGACCTGCCACTCACATAACTCTTTCTCAGAACGCACAGAAAAACATGTGATGCTTTCTTCTCTTTTTTCCGATGTTGCGCAGAAGCCGGAATCTCTAATACACGCGAGTGCGAAATCCTAATCAGACTCTTTGAATTCTTTATAGTGAAACAAACCCAGTCATATGTATTAAGACTAGAAGTATTCAGAAGGTGTGAAAGAGCAACTGGTCTGATTGTCCTGATGACTGCGTGCGGAGTGACTGCAGTTTAGCCATGCTCTCATCATCAATGTGCCACAGGAGGACCAGGCGCAAGTGGAGACTCAGGTACAGTATTACGTATTTCATAGAAAATATTGAAAAAAAAAGGATTTTTTATTAAAAGTGCATCCTGTTTTTTAAAGAATAACAGACTTACAATCTGTGTAATCAAAACCTGTCCCTAATTCCGCCCAAACACACACAAATGCACACAAACACAGACTTTTCCTCCAGAAGTTTTACTGATTAGCTTTAGGGCAGCTAATTCATATGGAATTCAACCTCGACCCTAACCGTATATAAACCCTAACATTTTTAATCATTTACTTGTTTAAAAAATAATTAAATATAAAATGTAAAAAAAAACATAAATATATATATATATATGGACCAGTTGCATGTTATGATAAGTGTTTTATGTTAAGTGGATATGAACAGCAAAAGAAAAATGAATAATAACAGTAACGGTATGTAGCGCAATAGTCAGCACAACGGTGTGTTGGGAAAGTGTCCATGTAAATGCGGGTGTAAATGCAATGTATGCAGTGTATAATGTAGGTTTGCAAAAAAGATCCTTAAAAAACAAGCACCCCTCACACACACACACACACACACACTCAAAAGCCTATCAAAAAATGAGTGTATATGAAGCCCTTCACTTATTAGTTTATGTATATATATATATATATATATATATATATATATATATATATATATGTGTGTGTGTGTGTGTGTGTGTAGGTATATATGTAGGTATATGTATGGGTGTTTGGGTATGTGTGTGGGTGCAAATAAACACAGTGATCAAACACAAACAGAACTGAGGTGGAAATGGAAATTCGAAGGTTGGCTGTGGGCCACAGTGGACGAAGGGAGATATTTATTTGCATAACAGAATTGGAAGTGACTACCGGCACACAATCCATTGCCATACCTCACACATACACACATACACACGTACACACACATACACCCGCCAGCCTATGACCCTTTTCCTCTTTTCTCTTTCTCTTTTTTTTATTTCTTTTCCTTTTTCGAAAAAAACCCCACCAGTGGTGTGTCCTCATGTTTTGGCGAGAGTGAATTCCCCTTATAAGTAAATCTCTTTCGGAAAAGCTAAACCTTCCAAATAAAGTCAATTCAGTGCTGCTGTGAGGTTCCGCCTTGTCCCAATTTCCCCATACACAGAGGAAGCTGCAATAAAAAGAGATGATTGTAGATATTTGACCTTGTTGTGACCTTGACCCTGATTGAATCCTAATCAGATAATAATTGTGTCTGAACCCTATAACCGAGACTGTGGGTGAAGGGATGCAGAGACAAGAGGAAAACTTGATCTCTAAGAAAATGAATGAGACTGTGTAGGTGAGAGAGTGTAAGTGTGTATGAGACGGTGTAGGTGTGTGTGTGTGTGTGTGCATAAATCAATCACATCTCCAGTCGCTGCACTGATATTCTTTTAAGATATTTGGTCAGTTTGTTCTGATTAATGTAAACATATTTGTTCATCAGATTCGATTCATTTTAATTTATAAATACTTTTTCTTACTTCATGTTGATAATATGGATAACTGGAGAAAAACTTTTCCCTGCATGTGTAAGAATTTGTCTGTGTGTGTGTGTGTGTGTGTGTGTGTGTGTCTGTGTATGTGCATGTGTGTGTGAGACAAAGACAGATTTGACAAAAGACAGAATTTCACTGTGTAGTGTACTGTGTGTGTGTGTTGCCCCTAAATGAACTGTCACATTGACTAAAATAACGAGAGAAAAAGACGAAGAAAGAACGAGAGGGGATAAGAGAGAGATAGACAGTGAGAGAGAGGAAGAGAGATGTAGAGAAAAAGAGACAAAGGGAAGATTCAGTGAGCAACAGAGAAAAAAAAGAGACGGATAAAGAGGGGTAGAGCCACTGAGCGAGCTAGAAAGAGAGAGAGAGAGATAGAAAAACAGGGAGGAGTGAGAAAGGAAGTAAGAGACAGAGATAAAAAGGAGAGAGGTAAAGGGAGAAAGGGAGAGAGTGGAAAAAACGGAGAGAGAGAGAGAAAAAAAGAAAGAGAGAGAGTGTGTGTGAGAGAGAGAGTGTGTGTGAGAGAGAGAGAGAGAGAGAGATAGAGAAAAAGAAATAAAGAGAGGGAGAGAGTAGAAAAAGGGAGAGGGAGAGAGAAAGACAGAGAAACAGAAATGGAAACGGAAAGAAATACAGAGAGAGAGATAGATAGAGAGAGAGAGAGAGAGAGAGAGAGAGAGAGAGAGAGTGAGAGAGAGAGAGAGAGAACAAAATACAGTAAAGGGGGGGGTAGAGAGGGGTAAATTCCAGCCTCACTGCCGCAACTCATCTAAATGAAGCAGCTTCAGTGATGCAGCCGAACTATTTTTTGGCAGACAGGTAGGCCCCTGATAAACTCATTTATGCCCTTAAACGTTTAATTACCAGAAGCGTATCACCTCGACGTTGCATTCGGGGCTTTGGACAGAAATCCTGTCCACATGCGAGCGTACGGTACTGTCTGTCAGTTTGTATGAGAAGAGCAGAGGCATTAATCAGATTTCATTTGTTCTGAAGACATTAATTATGGTGTGAAGAAAGACAGCGGATCGACATGACTCTAATGATGTAGTGTTAGATTAAAGAGAATCCAAACTGATGGTTTCATGATAACGCATTTTTCTTGCCAAATGTTACACCGGCTTTCAAAAAATGCACGTCAAAATAAAAAATATATATATATATATAAATGCTTGTCTATAAGTAGCACAGTTTAAAACAATCATGTCAACAATTCTAGTACAGTTTATTTATGTGTAAAACAACCTGACAAATACAATCAATTTACAAAGACCCTATTCCAGAACCATACACGCCTCATATATATACCAAACGTATTTAAAAAATAAGCGAAAACGTCAACATTGAAGCTAACATTACTGACAGCGTCAACAATTGTTTGAGCTCATAATTATTACGTAAAAGGGCCTGCAATAGCACGGTTTAACCAGGGTGGAGCTGTAGCCCAGGACTAATAAAATATTTTTAAAAGTATGTTGGAATGTAAACAAAGCCAAACCGGTGAAGCCTGGGCAAGTTAGACACAAAATCATCTGCCATGTATGAAGACTCATATATAATAATAGTTACGTTAGTTTTTTGTTTTTTTTCTGTGAAAAAAAAAAACATAAGAAAGCATCTGGTCATAGTTGTCAGGACTTGCCAGGTGCGCTGCCCTGCCGGGCCAACAGAGGGCCTGTTGTAGTCCATGTGCTTAATATGGATGATTGGATGACTGGATGATTGTTCACTAATTGTGTTTAGGTGTGTCTTGTTTTGTTAATGTCCTAATTTTTAGTTTAGTGTATATAGTCCTTTTGTTGCCTTGTGTTTTTGTGAGGTATTGTCCCCTGTACCGCTGTCTGCTGAGTTTATGTTTGTGTTAAAGTCTAATCAGGTCTAGTCTAGTTAGGCTAAGTCAAGTCCAATTTAGTCTTTGTTTATTGTTTTCTTTCACTTTAATTGAAGAAACTGCACTTGGGCACAAAACTACTCTCTTGTCAGTGGAATCGTTACAATAACATTACATTAACATCAGCTCCGTGATTGGCTTGACAGTACATTTTAATTACTTTACTAATTATTTTGATTCATTAACCTTATTTAGATTGACAGTATTAAATACAAGAAACAGCATCAGTGGGGTTTTTTTAGACAGAATTATAACATAACTATATCATTTTTCTGCTAGTGTGGAACTGTCTTATTAGTAGTAAATGCAAAAATAAATAAATAAATACATTAATAGGTAATACAGTTGCTTGACAAAAGTTTATTATTAACTTATTGTAAATATTTCATCGAAACATTCTCATTAATCGGGGAAATAATTGCAGCCCCATTAAAAAGACATTTTTCAATCTGATTTTCTAGTTTGATTTATAAGTTTCACTAAGCATCACTCAGTATTTTAACTAATTGCATTAACTAAAAGAACTCGGCAATTAATTAATTAATTATCCGTCCCAATTTTCATCGTCTATTAACTGCCGCAGTCCTAGTGTATTGATTATTCGCTTCAATCTTAAAAAGGTGAGTTTGTATAAAACTGTTACAGCTGATTTACTGGAACACACCCTGACAAAACCTAATCAGCAGACATTAACGCTTCCCTGTTGTTTAGCTCTGGAAAGAAAGAAGCCGTTTTCCTTAAACATCAGCAGAAACAGATCGTATGCACAGTACAACAGGTGGTGAGTTACAGCAGCTGCTGGTTCACATTTGATAAGGATGTCAGCTATAAGAGCATTCATTAAAACCTCCTAGCTCTCTTTGTAGCACCCTTTTAAGACTTAGCTTTAGTGCTACGTGAAAAAAAAAGACGATTGCTGATTGGCTGCCCTGCGGGTTGACATGCATAGGTTTTTCTCAGCAGAGGAAATGAAAGAAATGTTTATTACCCATTAACACTTTAATGGATTAATGATTTGGTTTAAGTTTTACTTTAGAATTAGGATTTAATTGTACCGCCACAGTGTCTATTTATTAACTATAACTCGGTACTGATGCGCCAAAAGACAAAGCATTTCCTTACCGTTAAATACTAACCGAAAATAGGATTTGACCATTTAACCAAGTCCACATCTATTTCATGCAGCTGCTTGTAATTATAGATTATAGATATATAGGATGCTAGCTATCTGCAGCTAAATCTAACCAGTTATCAGAGTTGTTGTCCTGACCCTTATATACTTAAATGTCAGCTTACATGGGCAAAAATCGTATTTGCGTTTTTGAATATAACATACAGCAAAACATACAGCAAGTCCCACGTAGCCAGAACTTTAGACTGACGGCAGAAGGTCTGGACCTCCTAGCAGCTTTTTATCGGCCAATAAGGCATCTGATTGACATGTAAAGCTACTAATCACGTTTATTTTTTCTGCCATGTTTAGAGGCATGAAAAATGTAAAGTTGTTGTCATTACAACACCAAACCAACAACACTGATTAAACATCAATGCAGCATTTAAGTATGTTGTGCAAATAAATGAGTTTCTAAACTTCATATAAATGCAGCAGTTTTCCAGTCCTAATAAGCATTAAAAACATCACGTCCTCCAGAAATCCAGTTAAATCCAGCATATTAAAGTCATTTTTATAAATCCTGAAAATGCTTTTTGGGGGAAGCGGTAGTGCAGTGATTAAGGTGTTGGACTGCTAATTGAAAGATTAAGGTTTGATTCCCAGCACCACCAAGTTGCCTCTGCTGGGCCCCTGAGAAAGGCCCTCAACCCCGCAATTGCTCAGTTGTATAAAAGCGATAAATGTGAGTCTCTCTGGATAAGGACGTCTGCCCTAAATGCTGTAAATGCAAATACTTTAAGGTTTGTGTTTTATATGCATCAGACCTTCAGCTCACAGGTATGAGGTGGACACTATGCTAAAAACATAGCTTCCTCTGAGAAATTACTACACCATAATTACCAGAATACTAGCTATACTGGTAATTCAGCAACAGCAGATTATTATGGGCTGTAAAATAATTATGCAATGTTGTATTATTTATATTTTTGGTTCACTGGTTAGAATGCAATAAATGCAATTAGTTTGCGAGCAGAAAACTACAACTGTTATGCAAAGAACTTTAAATAAATGTCTCATCAACTAAACAACAACAGCACAACACTGATCCGGAAGATGTACTCTCAGTCTGAGCATTCATAAAGATCATGGCATGTATGACGCCACTCTATTCCAATTCAATCCCATGGTGGCCTTTCACTGCGCTGCTGAACCGCTTGGCAAGACTTGTCCCCAAAAGCCCCCTGGTGGCCCAGAACAACTGTGTGATCCAGGCCAGAGGGTCATGGTATAAGACAGGCCACATTAGTGGAGGCTGGCCTGGAGAGAGGGCAGCAGGTGACATTATGGCCACTCATTACCCAAACTCACCTCGAAGCAGTGTGCCGAAACGCTGTCATGGCGCAGTGACAAGCCTTCCATGCAAGATTTATCCATACTCTCCGAATTGTGCTGTCTTGAGGCTCTGGTGATGAATTCCCAACTATTTCTGTTTGCAAGCTGTTCAGGAACAATGAATTACAGCATGGCTTTATTTATGGGGCTTTAACATGCCAGGCTGGACCCTCTGTAGCCAATTTGGCCAACAACTGTTCTTCAACCTGTGTGTACTCTCGAAACCGTTCAGAAACTATTTTACCTAAAATAGCATTTGAGTATAAGGGGAAAATATAAAGCCACCAAGAGAATTCCAAGTTTAAAAGATTTCGGAAGAATCGTTGGGGTTAATGTTAAAGTTTTATGGTCAGAGTACTGCTGGTTTTCGGTTTCTCTCTTTATCTCTCTGTTTAGGTAAAGAAGACCAGCATCTATTAACGACGGACTATAAGAAGATGCTAGCTAGATAACTAAGTTAACTGACTAACTAGCTATGCTCCAAACTTTAGCACCAGCAGATGATGTTCAAATTGTATTTAATTAAAAAAAAAAACTGAATAGCTGAACTTAATTACCTGTCCGATGTATTTGTAATATCACATCCAGTGTTCTTCTTTTTTTATATTTAATTAAAATGTGCTTCAACTAAAGCCTTTATTTTTGCATCAGTCAAAAAAAACCGTCATTTTGTGCCAAGAATGCATCTTAACGAACTATGCTAACTAAAAGCTATTTATAGTATTATGTAAAGGTACCTGTGATTAGCACCGTGTATACGAATAGACGATACACAAAAAACACAATCAACTTAACACAATTAAAATAATTACAAATGATAAATTAGTAGCAGGGTTAAGAGCTGTAACACCCCTGGGTAATGTTAGCACTCCATGTAAATACATAGATTAGAGATATGAAGTTTGAAATTTGGTAATTACGCCTGCTTAGTGGACTGAAAAGAGAAATTCTGTAACACGGGCCAACCTGCTGTCCAAAAGAACAAATTTCCAAATGAATTTGAATCTGTCAGTTTTTATTAAGGTCCATGTTATGGGCAGGCGATGGAGTGTTTCGCTTAGGAAATAACAGCAGTGTGAAGGTTGCTCAATGCCAAATGAACTGGGAATGGGATCAATCAGCCCAGTTTATTGGAGCAAAGCCTTAGAAAAGCTCAGGGCTACTATCCTCTCTCATCTTGTCTCCCGGATCTGGGCTAAAACTGCAGCAGCTGAGAAACAAGAAAAACAGAATCCAAGTGCTTTCCTCGAGAGTCATTTTTAGCACAAGGGATAACAAATATATACATTTTGTCCATTCTTTAGAACGGTTGACATGAAAGCTTTTGCGAGTTCACCTTTACTCTGAGGTTTTTCTTATCTGACAATCCAACATCACCCTCGGAGATACACTAGAGGACACTCTCAGTCACACACCGAGGCGAGGAATCGTGGCCAAAAAGCCTGCGGATGCCCCTGTTTACATTTCAGTGCTCCAGAAAGTTATTAAATGTGTCATCGAGGAGGCGAGCGGCTGATAGTGCGCTAACTGATAGATGAATATGCCAGAGAGCGAGGGATACGGAGGATAAACTAAAACACACCCGGATTTCAATAAACATAATATCAATCTTCCAAAAGCATGGCAGGTTTGATGTGCATCCTATTATGGTGGCTGCAGATGTAGAGAGCTGATAAAATGCATTAGGGCTTATATCGGAGTGTTCATTTCAATTACAGCTCCTGCCATGCCTTCACCACCACCACCACCACCCCCCCGGCCCTCTTTTGCGGTTCTTTATTTAGTGCAGCCGCTAAAGCCTTCATAAGACCCATTCAATAGCATGACATTCGACACAAAAAGAAGAGAAATATTCTTTCTGTGATCCAACACTCTTCTGTAATGTAAAACACTGTAATTTCTGCTGTTTTCTGATAACTTGCTGCTCTTTTTTTATCGTTCGTGGTAAAGAAATACTGCGGCACAATTTTGAATACCGTTCTACATCCTTCTATTTATTAAAGCTTGAATTAACATGACAGGAAGTTTTGTCAGGGGAGTCTTTACAGCGGCCCAGGGTGCAGTTCCACACGACAGTAATAGTCTACAGTTAATATACTTGAGTGATGTAGGTTTCTCGCTCTTATAAAGCAGAACAAAAGCGGTTTATTTGAAGTGTGAATACAAAGGTGGAATTGTAAAGCCGGGGTGAGAGGCACTGGAGATGAAAGCTGGGTTATTTCAGATAGCAAGTGAATTAAAACAAAGAAAGTGGGGGGGCAGAAAAGAGAAAGAATGAGAAGGAGAGAGAGAGAGAGAGAGAGAAAAAAAAAGAGAGTAATCAGACCATGCACAAGAGAACGATGAGCCACTTTTACTTTTCTACCTCCACATTGTACGCCACATTTGTTAAATTATCATCTTTTGTGCAACAAATGGCCTTGAGTTCTTTGAGGCTTTGTCTTTTATGTAATTGAAGACCTGCTTAGCTCAAAGAGGAATTATGTTTAGCATCACAGTGTAAAGGACCAGGAAGAATTCAGCAAAAACATAAAAAGGAATACTTTTAACATCATTAAACATTATGTCTAATGTCTCTTCTAGAACCTGTAAAATGGTGTTAAATACACTAGAAACCATAAAACATTAGTCATAATTAAGTTCTGAACAGCCGAGACATTTTTAGGGCTTAGGATTGGTGGCAACAATTTCAGTAGAAAGAAAAAGACACATTAGCAAGTAAGAAGATCTTAAATACTTCCAAATACATCTAATATTTCACATTTATAACATTTTAATTAATCTTTTTTATATATTTAAGGTTATTTAAACCTATTTCTAGACATTTAAGTTTTTAAAGTAATTGTTTTTTTTGCCAAGACATAGTTTAGCTTTTATTTTTAGAACAAAACAGCAAAAGTAAACTAATATGAGCACCAAAAATAGGAAATTAACGAATTTTAAAAATAAAAAAGACAGAAAAAATAGAGAAAAATATCTAGAAATAGAGGCTTACCAATCAAATGATCTAGTTTTTATAATAAAAAAAATATTGACTGAGTCTGACTATTCTTAATATAGCTTAAGACTTTACTCAAGATATATCATATTATAGTAAAGTACAGTAATCAAATAATATAGTATATTTGTAATAATATAGTTATAACATATTTATAACAATATTTATAATTATAGTTACATTCATAATAATATATTTATAATATATTTTAATTAAATTATTTTTCAAATGTAATTTTTAGATTTACAAATACAGAAGAAGAATTAAAAATACATACTTAGTTGTCATTCATTTAAAATTTTATATGTTTTAAGTGTTAAAATACAACCAAATAAAAGAGGCCTAATCTTTGCATATCTTGTATCTGTTTAAGCCAATATAAAAATAAAAACCTACTAGCTAATTATTATAGCGAGGAAGCGAATGCCTTTAACATTTTTCCTTTTTTTTGTGAAAAAAAGCCACATACACATTTTTTTAGATGTTGTAAACATCTCGTAATTGTGCTATTTCGAAAGAAATCTTCTGCTCCTGGCCATCATTAAACCTTCCCACTCTTTCCCAAAACCTCTAAACACACTGAAAACCTGAGGCATTTACACAAGCAACATAAAAGTCCCAACTGGACAGACAGTGTGTTCACTCATGAACATGCATGAAAACGTGCCCCGCTTGAGCTGAACCTTGCCTGTGTAGCAGTGCAGGCAGCAGTCCCAATACAGCAAGGTTAAAACATCTGGAGCAGGTCAGTGGGCCTCTAGGGGTCCTGGGTTACTGAGAGACGCCTGTCAAGAGTTTGTGAGGAAGTGTATTAAAGCTGGAGCAGAGTCACTGAAGGAGGTCATGGCGAGCGGCACTGGAGGCTCTTAAACAGGAAGAGGTTTTCAGATGAGGAGGGCACTTTTCAAGTCTTTTCTTACTAGTATCAGGAAGCTGTATTGTCATTTTAACCATATATAAAGGACACAGTACACAGTGAAATGAAACGTTGCTCCAGGACCAGGGTGCAACATAAAACAACACAAAACTTAACAAAACAACAAAGAGCCACTTAACAGAACAACAACAAAGAGGACCGGAGAACAAATTGTCCTAGCAACATAAAGTGCATGTGTGAAAGTGCACAATACAAAGCACGCTCTACAGGTGCATTAAACAGAAATGGGCTAGGTTGTGCAGTAAAAATGCAAATAAAGTGATATCTAGGTCTAACAGAAATAAAAGATGAGAAACGCATTGTAATATCGAAATCTCGTACGCAAAAATAAATCCACGTCGATACTGCCAGCAGTATCCACAGTCTTCTTTACTGTGCTTGTTTGGAGCCACTCCCAGCCAGAGCTTTGGAACAATATCCATCTGCCCAGAGTGTGTCTTTTTACAGGATCCATAAAGTAGACAGACAGAACTGGGCCAAAGCAATTACAGCCCAAAAAAAGCACACACACTAAATGAGTTGTTAAAGGCAAATAAATGTGTCGCCTTTGAGACTTTAATGCTTTTTCCCCCCTGTGCTGCTCCACGTATAAACACAGCCTAAGGGGCAAGACAAGAAATGTCTCATTACACAGAAAAGAGTCTAGTTATCATCCAAACTATTTCACTTAGCTCAAAGCCTGAAATCGTCCCTCACGCTGGACCGGAAAACACCAGAGGATCCACGAACCTAACCGATATCATGAGGCGTTCAGAACTCTAAATAAAAAAGTAACTGAGTCCTATAGCGCTAACTACAGACTCACTATAGAAATCCAATCGATATCATCTACTATCATTACAGCGTCTAGACAGCAGTTAGAGCAACTCTTCTATCAGAAGTTTAACCTGCCAGCGGATTCATAAAAAAAAAAAAAAAAAAAAAAAACGGATGACTTTTACTTCGATATGAACTGCTCCCACTCGAAATAAAAAGCATACATATGGAACATACAGAATTGAAAGGAGGGAGAATCTTTTTTTTTTTTTTTTAACGCCACCGGAGGAGGATTCAGGAAATAACAATCATTTTATTTCTGTCGAAATGTGTTGACTTAAGGCTGTAAGGAGGAGATCTGGGTCAAAGAAAATGCCGAAGGTCTAAAGAAATTGAGAGAGGAGAGAAAAAAAAGAAAGAGAGATAGAAAGGAGCAAGATAGGAAGAGAAAGGAGCAAGAGAGAGAGCCAGAGAGAGCGAGCGAGCGAGAGAGAGAGAGAGCGCAAATGTGTACCTCAGCTGTTCTGCTTGGTTTTCCATTATGCCTCTGAAATGGACTGAGCAGGCAAAAGAGCTTCTTTTCAGATGAAGCACAGAAGCAGAAATGAGTTATAATGAATGAATGCATCAAAATGGGATTCCTGAGCCATCCAGAACTCTCCGGGTTTGAAAAGAGACTTTTTACTTTGAATAGTTGTGTGAAGACATACAGGAGAGCATTGTTGAGACTGACCTGTCGAGGAAAGAAAAGAATTTACACTCCACGAGGAGGCCTTAAAAAACACCCTGATATTCTCGACAACGGTGGGTCAAACCCCTTAGTATTTTTATTGACAGCTTTCGGAAGTCTTTCTTTCTGTTTAAAAGCCTTTGTGCTTTAGTTTTATCTTTCATCCTTCTCTCTCTCTCTCTCTCTCTCTCTCTCTCCCCTTGTCTCACAGCTTTGACTTGTGCTGAATCAGTGGCAGTTTGAACCGAATTAAGCATTCATAAAGTCATGCATATTCATCGACTCGGAAGTTCATGAATATCTATTACACGCTTCCGTTTGCCTTCTCCCCCCATTTTCGTGATGTACAAAAGGCCCCGGCCTACAGGCTCGCGCTTAGAGAACTAGCGGTGCGCTAAGTGTTAAAGAAATGAAATACAGCAATTCCAATTAGCAGCTGAAGAGATACTTCCTGTGCTACGATGGCGACAGAAAGACTGTCAAATTGTCAAACACAGTCCGTACAGGGTTTAAAACAAAATGACAGGGAAGAAGGAGATACTACGCGGTAAATCCTTTTTAGTGCGGTAAAATAATTAGAATAATAAGTATTGAGTTAAAGTTGAAGCCAGTGTATAAGATAAGAAATGTAATGACAGTACAGGTGATAGGGATAAAGTTTTCTGAAAGCTGATAAGCGTTTGATGTGTCAGATATTACAATCGTTTTATAAAATGGGCAAGGAGGAGGCCCAATCCATTCATAACTCAATAAGTTTCAGTCCACCAGGCTTTTGTCCACATTTTCCAGAGTTGGCTTAAAGCTGCCACGTAAATTGCGCCATCTGGTTCGGAGCTCCTATTGGTTGTTGGTTTGACGTTCATGGTAGGAAAAGTAACGCTGGAGGTGAGTGTTGAAAATCTGACACCGCAAAATTCTATCGTAAAATAATCGCAGCAGCCATTAATCAATGTCGATGTACATGTCAAACTAGCAATCCAAAACAACAGATCTTAGCGTAAGATTATATGAATATTTTAGGATTTTAAAATTTGTCTCAGTCGACCAAATCATGGCTGAAATTACACATTGTGCACTGGATTTCCTTTTATATTGTAGCGACCATAAACACTCTACTTATCTCTATTTAAACTCACAGTTAATGAGAAGGAAGAAAAAAGCTTGTTATTGTACCAAGTACATTTCTCTTTACTGAAGACTGCCCTGTTTGGAAATATTTTTAAAAATCTATTTATGTGAGGTTCCTGACATACAAATGCATATAACTACAAACCCTGCAGCCAATCACAGAAAATCAATAAATATGCAGCATCAATGGGTTTGTGGTAGCTAATAAATATACCAGCAGGATAAATATACCAGATAGGGTGTGCAGATGTGGTCCTGAAGTCAGACCGGATATTTATCTGGGACAGTGAGGGTTGGAACAGCTGATAATGAGATCACTTGCGGTCTGTGTGTGAAACAACAGACAGCCAAAGACACCTAATCAGCTGTTAGCACTGAGCCTGCAGCACGCTAAAAGCAGACCCACGACACACAGAGGGGAGAATGGAGGGATGAAGAGAACGGGGGAGGAGAAGAGATGGGAGAGATTAAGGTGGTGATCTAGCCTAAAGGCACCTTGTGTGAGCATGGTGTGAATCCGTTTAGCAATAAGCCCCCCATGTAGCTAACAAGTAGAGGGAGGTCTGTGTGTGTCTCTATGAATGTCTATGTGTGCGTGTGTACGTGAGCTTACACCATTTATTATCTCATACCGCGTCCTGCTACCTACAACAGAAGACTGTGGGCTGAGGTAAAAAACAGGGTTCAGCATATTTAGCCCAATAATACAGAATATCATCTGTTTGAGGAAGTGATGCTGCCAAAAGACATTAAAGAAACTATAGAGACAATAAAACCATAAACAATTTATTATTAATCATTTAAATCATAAAGTAACGTGGTTTATATACACCAATGGGATTAGATAGATAGATAGACAGACAGAAAGATAGAAGGATGGATAGACAGACAGACAGACAGATAGGTGGATAAATGAATAGACAGCTAGACAAATGGATAAATGGATAGACGGCTAGATCAACAGCCAGCCAGCCAGCCAGCCAGACAGACTTTTAGGCAGACTGACAGACAGACAGACGATTTGCATATTCTTAATCATACACACTGAGTGATGACAGTGCCGCCATTCACAGATTCCTGAATGCTTACACAGGGAACTTGCTTGTTATTGTACAAGCGGTTTTGTTTCAGTGTGCTGGGATGTGTTTTTTTTCTTTATTCGCCAATAATGACAGATCTCTCTCTTACTCATTCTCTCTTACTCTCTCTCTCTTTTTCTCTCTGTCAGTCTTGTGTCTCTCTGGGCTGAGGCAGATAAGCGGGTGATTCATCATTTGGCTGAAGGCTACACAAGACGCCTTATCAGCCCTTCCCAAGGATTCAGCCTCCCCCTGCAAGGTCTCTGTTTGGAAAGTGACCTGCAGCCTCCCAGGCCCAAATTACCATGACAACGTTAGAATTACCTGAGCAAATATGACAAGAGGCAAATTAATATATTTTAAACACATATACCCTGTTATTCTCAGCTCTGAACTCTCTTCTGCCTCAGTGTTGGGCTTTTAGGGATCTAATGAAAAACCTAGGCCACCTTGACACAGTCTAATCAATGCAAATGAGAACCTTAAGGGTTGCTCTAAAAAAAAAAAAAAAAAAAAAAAAAAAAAAAGGAAAAAGTTATTTCCCGGCACGTGTGTGTGTGTGTTACACCGCCGCTTTATGCACCGGTGTGTGTAATTGAGTCAAAAATAAATAAGCGATGGTAATGACAAAATGGCGAAGCTGTACGGCAGGGCTGTGATTGAGGCGACGTGGAGAGCCAATAACAAAGGCTTCATCTGATCCGCTCCTCTGTGACAACAAGAATATCATCGAATAAAAGAAAATGCCTCATTAATAGAATGTGCAAATGAAATTAATATGAAATATTTGCCGCTCTAACCGTTTCAGAGTGTAGACACATAAACAGGAGTCATTCAAAATGGTGCCTCAGTGGTTAAAGTGTCCAAGTCAGCATTCGAACCATTCAATGAAGAGGTCTAAAAACCAAATCAATAGCTGTTCTTCTTTTAGGGCAACTTTGATTAACTTTTTTAGATCTATTTGAATCGTTGACTAATGTATTATAATGCTGATTGGTTCGAGTCTCAGTGCTACTAAGCTGCCAGTGCTGGGCCCCTCAGCAAGGCCCTCAACCATCAATTAAAAATTAAAACCAAATACAAAAAACGCAATTATAGCGACTGCCATGCTCCTCTTTTATACATCCATTTATCAAATTTCTACACAGGGTAATGGGGTACCTGGAGTGGAGTCCAGGGTGCCAATCAATCACACACACACACACACACACACACACACACAAAAACAAACTCTGAACAACTTTGACAAAATGTCAGATTGCCTACAGCACATGCGTTTGAACTAGAGAAGAAAAAGTACCAGAGTATCCAGAGGAAACCCCTGAAAAATAATTGTAATACCAGAGCTGATGATGTGGTCCAAAAGAGTGGCTCTGATGTTTGGGGACAATAGGTCTTCTACTTCTAATTCCTAATACTAGTCCATGTATACCGTCTACCCCGAACACCTTACACATCCTCAAGATATTGCTTCTCTATGAGCTTGTTCAAGGTTGTGACATTATTCTCTCCATTATTCTAATTGCTAGTGATTTTACTGTCTCTCTCTCTCTCTCTCTCTCTCTCTCTCTCTCTCTATATATATATATATATATATATATATATATATAGATATATATATATATATATATATATATATATATATATATATATAAACGGATAATTAGCAATTTTGTTTAGAATTTTTGAAGAGATTGACGGTCTAACTAAGAATCAGCTAATCTGATTTTTTCTAATCAGCTAATTTGTTAAAATCTTATTCAAGAAATGAGAATAGAATCTGTAATATACTAAAAGTTGTGATATTCTAACAGAAGTACAGTAGCAGTGTTAGTAGTAGTAGTAGTAGTAGTAGTAGTTGTAGCAGTAGTACAGTGGAACCTTGGCCTACAAAATGCCCTCCTTTAAGAATTTTTGCCGTTAGAATTAGAATTTTGCAATAAATGTGCAATTAACAAAACAAACAGAACGTCTGCATGTTGTGCGTATGTCCAGGAGCCGTTCAACTCGTTTGTGTTAGTGGAAAGCCAAGCAAAGACAATGTTTTGCATACTGTGGTTCCACTGCATACTACCAACCTATTTATTGCCTTCTTATCAACCAAACGTATTACAGTGTTAATTTCAAGCAATTATATTATAGTAAAACTATATTTGTAATATAAATACATTTAAAAACAAAGACAAATTGGACCAAAGAACATCAGGCAGGGTAATATAGTACTAGTAGTACCTGTATAAAATAATAGAAGTATTGGGTGGCAAGCAGAAACACATCAATCTGTAGCACAGAGGTTTTTCCTGTAAAGCCGCTGTAACACACAGCCTAAGCAGCTTCATATTCCTGCAGTCCCTCTTCAGCACTTTAAATCAAATTTCATTTTAATTGGCCAAATCCATCTGAAGAATCCCCGAGCTTTGGCTCATCAATCTGCTGAACAACACGCGCAGCCGCAACCACACACAGCTGAGCAACAGGCTTAAACGGTCAGAAATTCCTCCCCGTAATGTATTTGCCACAATAATTAACAAGCCATTACCACAACAAGCTTCAACTGTTGACAGATTGTAGCCAATTTAACTGACTGTCATGTCTTTAGAAGATGTAGCGTTAATGTGAACGAGGCTAAAACAAAATAAGAGCCATGACTAAGAGTTCAGTAAAGGATGAGTGCATGTACAGGTGCAGGACAAACCTTCACACTGAACACCAGACAATAATAATAATAATAATAATAAAGAATCTATGCTTAATGTATTGGTTATATTTGTCACATAGATACGGTGGCTGAGTAGTGAACAACACAACGACATTTAAAAGAGCAAACACAAGTTCAACACCTGACGGAAGCGATTTAAAATACAGATTTAAGCTAAAACACAACGGAAACAGACCAAAGCAGAAAAAACGGGCAATTGCGCCAAATACCAGAATGCATGTTCATTTTGTGTTTCCTTTGTGTCAGACGGTAAATCATGCAGAACGTCCACTTAAACGCCTCTGCACAATTGCCCGTGAACCAGCAGCCCCTATTGGCTAGGAGTAATTCCGTTGTGTTGTGAGTGGATTTCACTGTGTTGTGACATAATGCTTGCTGTGTAGATTCTGTAATTTTGTGGCTCGTTTCCATTGTGACAGGCAGACAGACAGACAGACAGCCAGAGAGAAAGATAGAGGTGGCTTAGTGGTTAAGGTGTTGGACTGATGCCAGAAAGACCGGGGTTTGATTCCCAGCACCACCAAGCCACAACTGTGGGCTCTTGAGCAAGACCCTTAACCCCCAATTGCTCAGTTGTATAAAAAGAGATAAATATAAGGGCATCTGCCAAATGCTATAGATAGATAGCAGCTATATACTTTCTTTCCTTTTCATCTTTTTGTGACATACTTCGGAGACAAAAAAAAAACCCCAGGGGGTTTATTCTATAATCTTCAACTACCCCTTTAAAAAGGTGATTTCTATTACACATATTAAAGAGGGAAGAAAGTAATACCCAGCACTTCCTGTGGCCAATTAGTATAAACTGAGCTTTGCTGATAAACATTTGTAGTTTGGCGAATGTTATGTTAATGTTAACATCCTGAATTATCTTCTAAGATATTTGCTTATATCATGCTCTTGCTCTTAATAACAAAAACGCCACAAAAAACAAGATGTTTCCTGTTCCATTTGCTTCAGTACCACATTACTACATTACTCCACAGTAAAGAGCAAGAATCCGACCCAGCGGTGCGTTTATAATGTTGTCCGATTGTAAACTGCACATCCCCCTTTATTCCATTCGCATTCATGTGCATTAACAGTTATTTAAGGTATTTTAATGCTCATTTGTCTCCTTTCAGATCCCTCTGCTCTTTTATTCTCAGCCTTTTTCCTGCCAATCAGCCTGCTCCGTCCCGTAAACAGAGAGCGCTGCTGAAAAAGTTGCCTTTAAATCCTCCTCAGGGAAACAGTGCAGGACCACAGCAAGCTGCCTGGCTTCATCCAGACTCTTTTAGTGCAGCTTCCTGATCAGAATTCCCACTGATGTGAGAAACGGGGACGTACGTGTCAAACGTACGCCAGCACACAGCTTCATTCTATATTTAGCATATCATTTACATCTAATCGGTGTTTCCCTTGAGGTGATGCCATTATCTGAGGAAATGTTTCAGGGGCATATAATAGACATGAACGTTCAATTCTGCAGAAAGCTGTACGGTGTGTTAGGAAAACCAACACAATACAATAGCTTGTGTGGGGTGATCCTTAATGTGAAAAAGACAAATGGAATCCTTTTCAAAAACGATGTTGCCCTGATCAGGGTCACAGTAAAGTCAGGGGTGAAATACACCCTTAATCAGTCACTGGTCCATCAATGCACATGGATTTACACTCCCTTATTCGGAGCGACTTATATTCATCTCATTTATCCAAATGAGCAGTTGAGCATATAGGGTCTTCGTTAAGGGACGAGCAGTGGCAGCTTGGTGGTCATGTGACCTGAACTCACAACCTTCAGCTCTGTGGTCCAATGTATTGTCCATTGAGCTACTATTTGCACATTCAGTTATTTATTCAATATTTTTTATACAGAGAAAGTTTAGTAACTACTATATTCCTACCCAAGGCAGGGAGTACCATGGACATGGTGCAAAGCAACCAAGGCTACAAGCATATATAACCTCACACACTTTTTTACACACTTTAGAGAGGCTAATCAGTCTTTGGTCTGTGAAAAACAAAAAGAACCCAGAGTACATATGAAAAACCCCTCAACCTACAGGATAGAGGCAGTATTTAAACCCCTATAATCCCAGAGGTATATATATAAATGTATAACTGGAAAACACAAACAGAAGCTCAACCATACTTGCTTGATTGTGCGAGGACAAATTTCATTGGGTTTAACGGAAGCTCAAACAGTCGACATACGTGGCGCTATTGCACTCGGGGTGCTTGTGGACCTGATCCCCCCCCTTAATAACAACAAAATCCATAAATGTATCCATACATTTTAGCAAAAATATATATATAAAAAAATTCTTTTGGGTTTGTTCCTGTGAGTAAAGTTTTAGAGTGTTAAACCGTATTTCAATCTTAACTACTGTCGCTTTCACATATGTGGATTGGTATGAATGCAAACTCTGCCACCACACTGAGTGATTTTACTTCAACGCTTCAACATCAGGAAAAATCTGTTATGCAATTAGGGTTACATAAATATGTTACCACAGAACACACTTTTCTCCTAAATGCACAAAAAGCAGACTGTTAAAGCAGAGTGACTCTTTAATAAAGCCGTCTCAGGGAAAGATTGGCTCAGCGTGTCTTTTCGGATGCACCTGTCCTCGGCTGTGCGAGCAGGAAGCTTTGCAGGAGTCCTTTGCCCTTTTTCTTAGGAGCCCATATGGAGGGAGGCAAGCCGAGAGGCGCAACACGCAGCACCAGCTCCCTGCTGAATTGCGATTTGAGAGACAGTTTTTGGCACTCCCGCCCGCTATCGGTTGGCAGGCGCTTGAGCATTCTCCAAATCATCTGTTGATCATTTAATCACAGTATGTTTCGAAGAGGAAGAGAAGATGGGCTTTTGTAAGGATCTATGTTGCAACGTATTGTGGAGAGGAAGACAATCAACAAGACGGCTCCACAGCTGGAGGCACTAACGTTCGAGACGTGGTCCTTATGCATAAAAAAACCCCCGACTTTGCATGTTGTCGTCTCATTGTCTGATTGTAAAAGACAGAGTTTAGTGGATTATTAGGAAAACGTGGCACGCTACACCTGCCGGCAGGAAAAATTAAGTCTATTAAAGCAATACAATCCTAATCAATTTAATATTTCACATCAACAGCAGCGTTTTGATCAATTTGTCCCATAACTGACAGCGTAAATTCGGATGCGCTGTCATTGGAACACCCTGCAAAGGTTAAAAAAAACCCCAGCAGGGATTAAGGGAGCGCATCGTAATTTTTTTATGAGGAGATTGCTACACACAGACTGGACTAAAAGCAGCAAGGTAGACAGGACCGGAGAGACAGAAAATTACAGGGCGCCGCAGCGGTGACCTTGAACTTCGCCGCCAGTGTCCAGACTTCTCTCCAGGCATAATTGAGTGTTTTACAACTGCAGGCTCTCTCTAACAACTGTTTCTCTTTTTGTTTTTCGAGCTCATTATTCCAGCATGACACAGCAGAGTCCAATCAAAAGCAAACTCTCATTAAAAAGTAAAACAATAAAAAAAAATAAAAAAAAAAAAAAAAAACGAGGAAGAAAACCGAGCTGGCAATTACTGCACTTGTCTAAAATGACAAGCTGGAAAAAAAACGTCAAATGTCAGTCCTGACTGGGGAGGGGAGACGTTCTGTCTGTGAGATTGAATGAAAAAGAAGATTTTTCTGATGGAAAGAAGAGTGTAATTTAAAAAGATCACAGGAAAAGGTGATGCGTCCTTTGACAAAAACTGTCAACTGTAAAGACTCAATCTGTATGTAAGTAAATTGAGAGTAAAGATCATCAGTAGAGCTTCTAAACACCTGATTACAGATTAACCCCTTAAAATATGTTATTAAAAAACTGCACTATTTTGACAGGGTTCCACTGCATGTTGGAGCATTTTTGTGTAATTTATAATCATTCAGACACAATAATATCAGTGAGATTAGGCACTAATGTCAGGTGAGAGTTCCATCGGTATTCCAGTTTATCCCAGTTTTGTACAGTAGGGTCAAATCAGAGTCGGGGTTCTGTACAGGACACTCAAGTTCGTCCAATCCAACCAGAACAAACGATGTCTTCATGGAGCTGAGGGGATTTGTGCACAGGGGTATTGTCATGCTGGAACAATGTTTGTTCTAGCAGTCCAGCATGAACAGACAGATTTTCTTTAATAGATATATATATTGATCCGATAGACATGGTGTTCTCAAACTTGTGGCGATAAAGTGTATATATTCCTTATTAGGGTCACAGGAATCTGAAGTAAAGTAGTCTACAGTTACACCCTGGACAGGTCGCCAGTCCACACATAGAGATAAACACTATATATTTATTGCATCAATATAAAGACAAATTCAACAAGCTGCTGAAATATGTTCTAGCTTCTACACATTCGCCTCAAGATCTGAGTGTAAAATCTATACAGCATGTAAGTATGATAAGATTAAAGAGCTCCTAGAACAAGACACCCAAACTCCAAACTCACTCCTGCAGAATTGTATTCTCGGACTATAATGTTTTCTAATGGTACAAAAAAAAAAAGGAAATGTTGCTAAATCACTGCTCGACATCCACGATTCAACTGTATCTGCCATGTTGACGGTGTAGGCTGCGGCGCTGTCTCATCTGCGGCATGGTTCGAGGAGAGAAAACAATCTGACAGGTATGGTGTAAAAGAGCTGCAGAGGAAACGTCAGTAGTCTGTTATGGAATTCCGTTGTTATCTCTCCTGTCAATATTTCTCAAACAAAAACAACATAAAATAAGCAAGTGTTTGGATCGTTTTTTTAGCATGCAAACTGGTTATCAGTCACAGATCCAAGGTTCTTTCAGCAGCAGAATGTACCTTTAATGAGAACACTCCAGGCCTGCTGCTAATGTCTCCTTATTGCACATTTAATAATACATTGAAAGCCTCCCCGGTAGCTGAAAAGGGGAATAAAAATCTCTATTAAATGAGGTTTAAATGGAATAAACTGCAAGGGAGCAGAGGGGCCGTGCTTTCGGTTCAAACGAAAGACAATGTGTGTTTGGGTGTGCGCTTTGTCTTGGCCGTATCTGGATATTAATGAATGCAGAGGTTTTGTGTCCTCGGCAATGACATGTTTTATGGAAGTGCAAATGATCTGCTCTGACACACACTGAACATGGCTTTGATCCGCCATTTGACTAGCGCCGCTTCCAGTGAAAGGACAAAAAGGAGAGGGAAAAAGAGAGAGAGAGAGAGAGAGAGAGAGAAAGAGAGAGAGAATGAGAGCGAGAGAGAGAGCGAAAGAGAAAGACAATCCCCAAAAGTTTTGGGGAGCACTCGTCTAACAAGGCCTCTCTCTGATCCCTTCACTCTCCCTTAAATCAGCCTTCACCCACGACCTCAGTGCGCTCTCTTTCTTTCTCCGCTACATCTCTTTCTTCCATTCTCTCCCTCCCACTCCCTCTATTAAAGCGACAAGGCAGCATTTGTCTACTACACGTAAAATGCACTGCCATCTAACTCGAACCCGACTGCCTGCAGAGATTAAATGGAAGCATGTGAAAGGTGTAAAAACAGTTCATTTCCTTTCAAGAGTATCATGGGACAGAGAGTGCGTCTGGGCAACGCTGTTCCTGGAACGCCGCTGAATTTAACTTGCATTGCATCACTCAAAAAAGAGTGAAAGATAGGAAAAAAAATCTAATGATGTAGCACCGGTCGTCGTGACTAATACAACAATCTCATCTAGAGATATAGGCACTTGTGCTTTGACAGCGTCTTATTGGGCCCGGAGGCGGTCGGAGTGGAGCGCTGGCCATCTCTCAGAGGAGCGCTCTGCTCATCACTGCATGCCCAGCCATTTTCTCTCTCCGTTTTTTTTCCTTCTGTCATTATGTGCAGAGGAATTTAATGGAAAAGAAAGAAGAAAGTATAGGCATTTTGGGCCATGACTCAATCACACACACGCACTCTGATGGCCTCTTAATCTTTATTACCGGCTGGGACCTCGTAGGGAACTACCGTTGTACTGTAGATTGAGTTCATCTGGGTGAAAAGCTTAATGCAAGAAACACGCCAGGGCCTCTGAGGAAATATTTAAAGTGGGGAAGATCCCAAACATGTCTTATCTGATTAGATTTTTCCAGGACATTAAAGATATGGGTAGTAGATGTTTCTTTTACATGGGATAATCATCTGGAATAAAGAACTTACAGGATACATGAAACCATGCAGATCTTGACGTTCATGTTCACATCAAAAACCCCATTAGGGGAAATGTAGGGATGTAGTAGATAATGTAAATGTAAATGTAGTAGCTTAGTGGTTAAAGTGTTGGGACTTCTGAGGATCATAGGTCTAATTTCAAGCACCACAATTTACCTCTGCTGGGAAGCTGAGCAGGGTCCTCAACCCTCAACTGCTTCATTTAACCTTATAAAAGTGGCTCTGGATATGGATGCCTGCCAAATGTCAAAAATGTAAACGTAAATGTAATCTAAATGACCCAGTAGCTTATGATTTTGTGTGAAATGCTTTTCTGCTCCTCAGGTCTGTAAAGAGTGATTAATTAAGTTACTGTAGACTTCCTGGCAGTTTAAACCAATCAGATTATTCTGTTCTATTCACTTTCACAACATCTATTCTTATATCGCTTTGCGTTAACTCTAGAGTTCTGGAAAGGACACATCATTGTTCCCTTCCTTAATAGGGAGAAGGTCAGTCTGTAACAGAAAACGGCACAAGTGACTCCCAGTATTATTGTGAAGATTTTAAGATGCGACAAACCGACATTAAGTCGCACTAAACAAAAAAATCATTACTTGTTTACGTTTAGTTGAATTTCCAGCATTCTGACTCAATTTTTTCTCTTTACTAACCGTTTGATCAATTTTGTTGTCTCTTTGACTTTTCAAGCTGGTTGACACGAAGTAGCACCTACTCATCATTGTAGAACGTTATGTAGAATGTACTGTTCTGTTCGTGATAAATCTAAAACAATCAACTATCAAATACAGATATGACAAAAAACATATACCTAAAATTACATTTTTATTATATGTCTCCGACATTAATCAGAGTGCCGGTCCAAATGTGGGTTAGGGGCCCCTGCTCTAGAGCCTGTGGTGTGTAAGAACCCAAGACAGCTGTTCCTTAAATTTGGTTTTCAACATTCCTGCAAAGACCACCATTATTTCTCACTTTAAGGTCTGATGTGTAGCCAAAGCAGTTGACCGGCATCTGCAATATTTGATTTATTGTGCTACTGACTGTCTGATCGGTGACCTGCATATGATCAGCAGAGGTGAACAAAAGGAAGCAGTGAGTAGATGTAGAAAATTCTTTCAATAAAGAACAACGGTTTCCCTCTGTGGCTTTAGCAAATGCGTATATATGAACATAGGTATATGAAACGAATCCACTTTTTCTGAGCAACCAGAAATAAGAACAGTAGAGATACTGCAGGATTATTAATTCTGTCTAACATTAGACGAATAAAAAAATAAACTTATTTTTAAAAAAAAAACAGCAACCTGGTTATATCTGGTTTCAGAATAAAGTTTTTTGTGTTATTTTTTCCTGAAACCCAGAGGACAAGTGTCTCAGCTGCAGGGCTTACGCAATGCCTGGCCAGCACTGCAGCTTACACACTTGTGTAGGTGTGTGTGTGTGTGTGTGTGTGTGTGTGTGTGCAGAAGAGAGGAGCCAGGTCATTAAGAGTGTTCTCTATGTGGCAGTTTAGTTTTCACCTTTCTCCCCAGAGCATCACCACACCCACACTGAGGACAGTGGATGCTCGTAAAATTCCCGTCCCCTTGAGGGTTTTTTGTACTTTGTCCTGGTGTACTACCTATCTAAAAACTGGCAACAAAAAAAAAACAAAAAACGTAAAGACACAGACTGTACGCATTGACTCTTTGTCGCCATCTCTGTTTGAAACCTGCAATAGGGTTTTTAATTTAATAAAAATTTTTTATTGTATTATATTTCCGTTGTGTGTGCGTCGGTACAGCCTCTCAATGCGGATGAATCAAATGTTTTGCAGCATGTGTGTGTGTGGGCTGTTAGTCACCGCACCAGTGTGGAATCACAGTATACAGAAATAACTATTTTTACTAGGGAATGTAACATGCCTACCATTTTTGTTCTGACCAACTGAGGGGAAAAAGCAATACAATAAATCGCACCACCAACGCTGATTAAATTCAACCATCGCCAATTTGCTCATACCACAATTTAACCCCTGCAAATGATTTCTAGCGTTATGCAGTAGTCAACATCTGAAGTGGACCACAAAAAAGTTCATTAATGTTTTTAGGCCAAGTAACGTGTTTAGGACAACTCTGATAAAAGGTTTTGTCCTCACTTTAAGTGTTAACTAGTATACTTTGTTCACAAATTATAAACAATCACATAAGTGTTGTGTATGCAGTTTGTGTTAGCATTAGCGATTGCACCCTTACATGCGATATGCGGGACTCTTTCTTTATGTTTACAGACATGACCTAATGATACAGAGGCAAACGGTGCCATGCTTTTACCTTCCGCGAAAAAACCCACCAGTACCACTCCAAATTGTAAAACATTGTTACAGGATAGCCTTTGTCAATCGGGCTAAGATAAAAAGACAGTTTTGAACTCTGTCTGGCTTAATAATTAATTTCAGATCATTTTTAACCGAAAAAAAAAAAGTTTATAGACTGCAGCTTTAAATAAAAGGACTGATAGAATAATAATAACGCTAGGAAGGACAGGCTACAGTAATAGAAGTGTCTTACAGATGGACCAGAGTGTACAGGTTACAGACAGACACCGGGACCGTGCACTGGGAGGTACAGCCTTCAGACATCGGTTTCATTTATTGATTGCCCCTTAAACGTCCCATCTGGCGCCGTATGAAATATTCATATTTCAATCCTGACGCTTTTGTATTATTACTAAATATTTCACTGCAACAATTTCACAGAGAGAAACGCTCTTACAAATCAACGGCCTGCAAAATAAACAAGAGTTATAGCTATACTGTGAGCACACACACACACACACACACACACACACACAGAGTACTGGAAAATCTGACAAATGGCCACTAAGTCACTGTGTGAGAAATCCCAATCATACACACACACACACACACAAATGTATCCCTCTTTCTTTTTTTCTCTGTCATTTTGTATCTCTTTGTCTCTGTGTGTGTGTGTGTAAAAAAGAAAGCATGCCCTTATGTAACACAGACAAAAAGAGTGTATGCCCTTGTGCTTGGATACCTCGTTGTTCAGTGTGTGTGTGTGTGTGTGTGTGAGAGAAATAATAACACACAGTGTGACTTAATGTAACAGGCTCATCCCTTAAGACACTTCTATGTATGGTTTTATGTTGAAAGTCTTCAGAAACTCTATACATCAGACGCAGCATGTCCTTCCAGGGATTTTGTTAAACGACATGAATTTTTTTATTTTATTTCAGAATTTAAAAAATCTCTTGTAGACAAAAGATAAAAGTTATAGTTCTATAATTGTATATACTGATATAATCGGAAGGAATTCTGATCTTCGGATGTATCTTGGAGAAACAGCTGCTTTTACGCATTAATCCCGATGTTGATTCAATTGAGATTTAACCCCATTTAACTTTGATTCTGAAATTGCCACGTGTTAACCAACTCTTAGTATTACAATGACTGTAACAATGAACTGATCCGGAATGGTGTTGAGACAGCTGATCATTCGCACTATAAGTGTTACACCTCATGTTACACCTCATTTCTATGGCCGATGTAGCTTTTCGCTACATCGGCCATAGAAATTCACTCATTCACCTACGATATTATTAGTGAGAGTGGATGTGGTGGCTGCTGATCGAAAGCTCTGGGTTAAATTCCCAGCACTGACAAGCTGCCAATGTTGGGCCCCTGAGCAAGGCCCTTAACCCCCAACATTCAGTTGGATAAAAAAATTAAACTAAATATAAGTTGAATAAGGGCATCTTACAAAATGTGAAGGTAAGCAGTAGCTTAGTAGTCAAGGGTTAAGAGCATGGGTTTAATTCCCAGCACCAGACTCCTGCTGTGTAGCCCCTTAACCTTCAACTCCTTAGAAGGATAATAATAAGTCGCTCTGGGTAAGGACGGTCTTCCAAATGCTGTAAATGCAAATGAGTGCAGTCGGTGTTCCAGTTGCTGAAGGTAGGGTAGAGGGTGAAGAGCTCACTCCAAAACACTCCACCCATAGCGCACTATGTCTTATTGGAACACAGGGGTTTTGTTCACAGGGGCATTGTCATGCTGGAACAGTGTTTAAGCCACTTAGGCTACGTTCAAACTGCAGGCAAAGGTGGCCCAAATCTGCCCACATGTAACTCAGATCTGTTTTTCTTATGACAGTGTAAACAGCACAAACCGCATGGAATCGGAACTTTTCGATTCCGATTTGTTCCTCTTCCATATGTGGTACGAAATCCGACAGATGTTTTGTGATGCGACTGCAGTCCGATCGGTTATGACGGAAATCATTTTCGATTTACGTAATATTTGATCAGCATGCATCATCATTCTGCACTAGCGCATAACTACAAACAGTTGATATATAATCCTGACAGCAGCTCTGCATCCATACACACCTCCATACTGAAGTAATGTAATACTACAACCGTCTCATTTTAGAGAAGACACCCTTTAGGCTGTAAACAGTAGTGAAGCTCTTATAGGACATAACAGGATCTTTTCAAAAATAATGGGTTTTCAGAACTGCCATTGTTTTATTAAATCGTTTTAAAATAAATTCTGCACTATAATATAGCAAATTATTACTTGACTTTCTGCTTGTGTGATTTATTCTGTGCTGGTCGGTGGTGTGAATATTTTCTCGTTCAGACCGAGATGGATGACATGCTTTATTAGCCTGCATGTGGATAAGACTAAGTTAGGTGTGTTTCCCCACATTAGTTTTATTGCGTCTTCTGTCCAGAACTGCGTATCAGACATTATGTCCATTCGCATAAACTGCCAATTAGGTTTCAGTTTCCAACCGACGTTGCTAATCACTTGTTTTAAGCCATGTAATTAGCACTTGATGACGGCTGTCCAATATCATTAACTTACTGTTGCTTATAATAGCGTGTTAAGAAGATTATGCTGGAGTTTGTTTTTTTTAATCAGTGGTGAGTATGTAAATATGCAATTCACCTTGAACACACACTCATGTCCTGTTTAAGGCATGACTCACTGACCTAGGGAACGTCGGTTCCTGCACTAGTAAAAATATATATAGGGGGAGGTGGTGGCACAGTGGTTAGTGTTGGACTGCTCATTTAAAGACTGAGGGTTCGATGCCCAGCACAAGAGATAATTGTAAGTTGCTCTGAATAAGGGCGTCTGCTAAATGCTATATATATATATATATATATATATATATATATATATATATATATATATATATATACACAGAAAAAAAGAAATAGGAATCAAAAATGATGTAAGATCGCAGTCAGGGCATGGCGCTTTTACTTTTGCATAATTGCGGTATGATGTATGTGCGGCTCTGACTGATTGAATTGCGTCTCACTCCATGGCACAGCCGTAAACAGCACCGTAATCTACGCTCAAAGAGCGAGTCGTGTGTTTCTCCAATTTTCTATTTGTTGTTTTTTTTCCCGACGGCAGGCTTCTATCATGACTCTAAACTTGCATGATGAAAATAATTACAGAGTGTGAGTTACCTGTGGGCTTCTCTAACCCCCTCCTGTCTGTCTCTTTCTCTCACACACACACACACACACACACATCTCAGTGTGGTTCATCCTACCCAGGCTGTCATTCAATCAACATTTGGTTGGCAGTGCTAAGAGCACATCTTCTAGATCATCAGCTTCTACCAGCTAATACAGGTAACCCACCCACTACACACCCTCTGCTCCACGAATACACACTACCAGAATACTAACAAACAAGAATACTGGCATCAAAGTGGGAGGAAGAAGAATATAATCAATCTATGATCCGTTAAAAATCAAGCTGGCAGTCAGAAGAGCCCAATCCAGTGAAGGGATCCTGTAAAACACACCGAATTTTTACCGGATGAAGTGGAATGGCATGGAATAATTGGTAACAATAAACTCTAAAGCTGATGAATGACTGATAGCGCCACGCCCAGGTGGTTGTGTGTCAAACTCGGCTGTGCAGTTATAGGTTTACATGCTTTGATTGAAAGTGACAGCTCTGTATCCTCTCCCTGAAGTGAGGGTTGATGCCGGTTTGTTGGCTCGTGGAGCCTGTGTAAGAGTTACATCTGCTATGAAGCCGAAACAACCACCTGAAGGAATTCACCTATTACTATCAAGCAAAAGATATAATACCGAAGGAAGTAAGGGGTAACTTGCCGGGTTCTGGTGTAGGGATGGGCATGAATAACCGATGATTGATTAAGAATTTTATTGATCATAATTTTTTGAATCAATCTGTAACAGTTCAGCACTGGTAAAAGAAATGTGGTTTCCCAGAGACAGAGCTGAGATCCTGTGTGTTTGTTGTGTCTTTCTAAAGGAATAGGAAATAAAGCACCAGTCACCAGTCTTTACTGTCCAGAACTCTAACACATATTACACACACTCTGTTTTCTTCCAGTAGTTTTGTGTATTTAAACATAAAGCGCATTGATTCAGTTCCTTTCTCTCTTGTTTTAGTCAGAGGAGCAGCAAGTTTTACTCCTGGCAATGTATTGAGACAAATTCAACCAATCATTGCGCATTGTGCGCCAGCAATCTATCCAATTGCAGTGGGTTTCTTATTGCAAAGCGGACCAATCATTGTAAAACCCTAATTAAAAACGTCCGCTTTTTTAGGCTAATGTCTCTTATTTACCAAATACAGCAAAAAAACACTAAATAATAGAAAGAAATGAATAATTGATTGTTTTATTTTCCAGTTATTTTTATCAATCAATCAAATGCCCATCCCCACCCTGGTGTATTAAAACTATCATTAATTCTGTGATTTATGTAGAAAATTCTTTACAATTATCCATGATTCCCTAAAGGATAAATAAAAACTATAGGGTCCATCCAAGTGCCATCTTTATGAACCAGGTTAGGGTACTTAGGGTACAGTACTTGTTTTTTCTGATGATTTGCAGCAGCAGAAAGGCCCCAAGCTGGACAATTTTAGCATCTTGGATTTAAAAAAAAAGCACTCACCAGATCTCAGAGTCTAGCAGAGGGCAATAGAAAACGTCTGAAGCAGAATCTTTACAATAATCTGCAGCCGTTCCGCTGACCTATTTATTTCTCCATTACCAGATTGAATCATAAGTGGCTTTAATGATGAATAGCAACCAGGAAGCCCCTGACACACCAGTCAGGAAGAAATACAGGGAAAAAATGCAAAACATGAAAAAACAACACATGAAAACAAGAGTCTGTGTCAGGGCCAATTTATACCGGAAGCACAGCTGCAAGACCTCATTTTTCCCCTTTTTAGCACAACACGGTGGAGAATATATATATATATATATATATATATATATATATATATATATATATATATATATATATATATATATAATGCTTTTTTTTATACAAACAGAATAGATAGCACAGAATCTGTGCACCTCAAGTTATTATTGTGCAAGCAGAACAAAAAAGTTAATGAATTTATGAATTTAATGAATGAATAAAATTAATTATAATAGCCTGAATAAAAAAGGCATCATTTTAAATGTAGAATATTATAAAGGAGAGAAAACTTTAATGAAAAATATTTTTAAAACAAAAATAATTAATATATATAAAAAATAATCTAATTACAATCATCAATACAAATTTGGTTCTAACTGAACATCCTACCCTAGATAGCATTATTCTCTTTACCACATGTTAAAGCTTGTTGCACAGGATTTCACCTGTCATGTGAGGATAGTAATGACTGACAAGGCGACGTCAGAGGAATGGGTGCACACTGACAAATACTGTGAAAAGTCAGTGATGCTGCTTCCTATTCACAGTTTGCGTTCAATCGCAGGTTAAAAGTTGAAGAAAAAAGCGTCTACTGAAACGCAATTTCAAAGTCCTAAAATATTAATAGTGGCCCCCTGATGCCCGAAATTATAGACAACATAATTACCCAACAATATTAACTAAAGAATAACAAAACAATAAAATATATTTTTTACTTCAATGAGATAGATATGGGGAAAGTGGTAGCATAGTGGTTAATGTGTTGGACTGCTAATTGAAAGATCCCAACCATAACCACGCTGCCATCGATGACCATGAGCAAGGCCAACAACCCTATTTGCTCAGTTGTATAAAAGGGGATAAAATGTAATTCGCTCTGGAAAAAGGGCGTCTGCGAAATGTCATAAATGTGAATGTAAATTTTGGTAGCCCTACTGGAAAACAATAGCTCGGGGAAAACAGGCTAGACATTTTGCGAGCCCTGGATATTATATATTTAAAATTCATCTGGCATTGTTTAGAGGGCTAATCCAAATGTGGGGACGGGCTGTAGTTTAGGGACGCATGGCATAACAAAAAGTCTGAAGTCCTTTGATTTTTGAGGGCTGTGACATAATTAGGAGGATGAGTGTTTGAGTGATTGCGATTTTTTTTGGAAAAAGTAAGCACATCCTGACTGCCATTTTACACAACTATAGTCTTTATTCTGGTGAAGAGTAACTATTCCTCAACTCATCTCATGCAGAACTTTAAGGAGTGTGTGTGTGTGTGGTGTGTGTGTGTTCTCTGCCTTAATATACAGCTCTATAATCTGTCAACCTTATACAGTTTAAACCTTGAAGACATCTCTTACTTAAATGTTTTCTGGAGATGATGGCCTGCCCGATTTCCCAGAAAAACACAGTGCTTTATAAACCCATGAAGAGTTAGATGCTTATCCAGCTGTGGTGGATAGTGACAGCCTCATCAGGGAAAGAAACACATTCTGTTACTTCAGTTGGGTTAAATTGAGGAACACTTACCGGTTAAGCCATTTATTTACTCTCCGTTTTTCAGGAACAGCAATCGCAGAACGTACTCTGTTTTCCTGTCATCCTCCAAAAGAGTCATTTCTAACACATCGAGCTCTTCTTTTTGGCGTGCAAGAAAACAACTTGTGCTTAAAAGAACTCACAATAGTTTCTCCAAACGTGGCACCTGATTTATACATTTTGATAAAATCATGATAAAAAGCGTCATGTTTGATTTCCTCCATTTTGCCCAGAATGACCTGGATGTTTAGAGTAAATACTTCAAAAGCTGAGGCAGCTGTGCCAACACACTCACACTAGCGCCAATTACTGCCTGTCACTATGGTTACCTCTTGTAGCACTTCGGCTCGTGACAGTTCCGGAAGAGGGCTTAGACATGGATGAAAGGGCCGGAAAACTGCGCGCTTAGCACAGCCAGTCAGAGCCACAGCCGAGCGCCGCCTGGCCCTCCTGCGTTGATTAAACCAGAGACAATGGAGCAGATCAAAGCCCGAATCCGGCACAGGATTACGTTTAATTTACTAATAATGGAAGCGGCCTCTGCGTCCCAGGTGTTTGTGTGCTGTGGGTTTGCATCTGTTCTGATTTAGACACTGTTTCTGGGGATGTTTTCTACAGAAATCCCATCATCATCAGTGAATCATATTTAACAAAAAATAAATATACAGAGATTCTCAGCTACATCTGTACCCAGGCTGACGATATATCGACTTATGAGTTTTTATCGAGTTACCATATAACTGTGAGATCGAAAATGTGCGTTGGAAAAAAGTTTTTTACATTTTGCCTGGCCAAAGTAAGCATGACAACAGTGTGATATTTTTAAAACAGGCATCTACAACCACCTCGAGGTTGGTGTTCATTTTGCCCAGTCACCAGGGCCGGCACAAGCCTTTAGAGCAGAAATTGTATTATGGGCCCTAAGCTGAATTTTATTTGGGGGCCCCTCAATGCCACCAATATGATGAATATTGTCAAACCTTGATGTGGTTTAGAGAAAAATAGATAAACATGTATTTATTATTGCATTTTGGAATAATAACATTGTCCACTGACATAATATTGCTTATTTCTTACTCTTAAAGGCGCCATTGTGGCTATGAGACCCTAAGCTGCCTTCTAGTTCTTAACCTATTTTAAAGGCCTTTTTAAGCCAACTTAGATTTAAAATCTAATTGAAACTTAAGCTTCACTCAGCAGGATTCTAACCTCACATCAACTGAAAAGGAGATGCAGAAAGGGGATAAATCCCTCTTGCTCTCCATAAAAGAGGTCAAAAATCCTTCTAATACGTTGGACGGCTGTCCCCACACAGACATTGTCCCAGCTGATAAAAGAGAACGCCCTTATACCCTTAGGTAGCCCTTATACTCTTCAGCTCCAGCCTGTCTCTTTAAATATCTTCCTGCATCCTACAAACAGCTTCAGAGACATTTTTCTTGACAAACTGTGATGACCTAAGCGTGGACATGCCCAGGCATGATTTAGTACAGAATCCCAAAAGAAAATACGGCTGAATACCCTTGACAAAAGCAGTTAATAAAGCATCGAGCATATTGAGTTCACTAAAAGAGCCAAGAAATCAATAAATCCTATCCAGGAGGTGCCAGTGCTCCAGGAACACACTGTTACAAGCACTCACTCATATTTTGGCATGTGGTTTTCACTGTAAATGTACTTTTAATAGCAAATATGAATCACTAATGTAGTGTGAATATAAATATCACTAGCGCATTCGACATTTCTTGGCTGTTTGCGGTATTCAATAATGCACCTAGTAATAAAGCTCCTAAGTGTGTGAAAACAACAGCTCCAAGCCTCAGAGATGAATGTTTCTCTACATTAGTAATATGCAATTCTGTTACGCTAAGAAGAGCGTATGTCAGACAGAACTGGCCTGAAATTGCGTAATTGATTTTAATTACATTTAATTGAGTTTTATTTTAATAAAGCTTTAAACCATAGAGAATTTTAGATTAAAAATTGCTCATTTTGCAAATTACATTTATATTTAAGCAAGCCTGTGGCAATGGTGGCAAAAAGCAGCAAAATGGTTAAGGCGCTGTGTTGCTGCTCTGGAGACCAGGAAGACCTGGGTTCAAGCCCCACCACTGGCAAGTCTGGCAGTGTTGAGTCCTTGAGCAGACTGCTGCTGTAGAGGTGCATTTATCCCTGATAAGTATACCATGCACTCTGACCCCAAGTTTACTGTGACAAAATAAAGGCAGGATGTTAGGAAGCATTTGTAATATATATTTCAGGGTATACACTCTAAGCAATTGACAGAAAGCCAGTGATAGGAACCCAATGGAAACCCTACCTATTCAACTGTCAATCAACATCTTTTACTACATAACAGCCCGTTTGCCTGACTGTGTAAGAGTAAAGATAACGTGTAAATAAAATTGTTGAGTAACTAAACTGAGCAGTAAGTAGTGACGAATCAAACTCAATGGTCAATGCTCAAAAACAGACCACTACAATTTTCAGGGACTGTATCCATTCCATACTTTTAGATCACAGACGAAAATCCAAGAAAATTATACGTGAACCTTGAATTAATGCGGGACATGTTTTTTTTTTTCTCTTCTAAAGATCATCTCTAGAGAAATTAAAACTATGTATTTAAGACAAGGGAGTAAACATAACATTCCTAATGTGTCCCATATCACCTAAATTCACCCAACCTTAACTAAAGAAAAGGCTCAAAGGAGACTCGTCACCAGTCAAGATGAAATAAAAATAATTGGTCGTGTTTTAAAAGTCAAACACACACAAACTTGTGTACCAGCACTACTAACGAAAACGTATAGCAGGTAAGCAAAATTTACAAATTCATTAGGTGCCCCCGACCTGGCAAACAAACACACAAACTGCTACCAGGAGCGATTACATTTGTGATTAAATATAATGTAGTGGACGGTTCATTTCATAGTAATGATATATTTTAATATATAGTTACTTAAATTTCGCAAAATCAACAAAAATGGCTTTACATAATGAATTTAAATACGTTAAATATAGAAATTCACCTTATTTCGTTTCTTTTTTTCCTTTTATTTTGGCCTCGATATATAGTAAATAAAATGTGAACTTGGATTAATAAAATAAATACAACTTAAATACCTTAACTTCAATATCAGTCTGTTCCTCTTCAGTAAACAGGTTTTTGCTAGTGGCATCATAAACCTCACTTCTACATTATGCTTTGCTGCCTAAATGTATGTGTAAGGCCATGGGAGCATCCCTGTTTAGAAGGTTATCATCCTCCACATCAGGAGATCCAACCTTCTTCTCCAGATCCCAGGAGTTGTGCTCTTCTCCTGGCCAGTGGGGCCCAGATGGCACAGAGTCAGGGGGCAAGAAGCTGTAGAGCTCTGCCCTCTGGCTACTTTAAAGGGCTACCAGATGCCTGTCATTTTGGCAGCCAGCGACAAAAAAAAGAGGGAGAGAGAGAGAGAGAGAGAGAGAGAGAGAGAGAGAGAGAGAGAGAGAGAGAGCGAGAGAGAGAGAGAGAGAGACGTGGGGGGGGGGCATAGGGGGGAACAGTGAGGGAGAGAGAGAGAGAGAGAGAGAGAGAGAGAGAGATATGGATGACAAAAGTGAACGGAGCGAAGCTGAGTGACATCAGTGTGGCACCGGTGTAACCTTCTCTCCAACAGATGGTGTCATGATTAGAACAGGGCCCTTTCACCTCAGGGACCTTCTACCGAGTGCTGCGCCTGCAGGCAAACCTAGCACTGTTGGAGTTTGGCAGGCCCCCTAGCCAATGCTTCCACAGCTTCGACCCAGCAGGACAGGGCTCTGACATATAGTTGGGACCAGTGAGAGATGTGCAAAAGAGCATGGGAAACATGTGTAAACAGGAACAGGGGAATTTGGAAAAGTCATCCAGCTGTGGGGTGCAAGAGAACACCACTTGGGGGGGCTACATGAACAAATGGCAGGTGTCAGGAAAACAGTTTTACATCCAGGGTTCTGAATGTTCATGAGGGTTTAATCAGGTCTGAAAGACAGTTTTAACTTGTACTTGGCTACAGCTGTCACTCAGGATACAGCATACGGTAAGATCCTTTCCGTCGCCCGGCAGTTATCTGATTTACCCTACAAATTTGTACCAAGGCTGAAACTCTCGATTTGCTGCAACAAATGATTATTTTTTATTATTTTATATATTTTTTTTTTTTTTAATTAATTGATTAATCAGCAATTTTTTGTTTTTGTAAAATTAGTTAAAATATTAAGTTATACGTGTTGAATAAAACAACAATTTAACTTATAAGAACATCCAAAAATGATAACATTTTATATAAACAATTATGAAAACATATTACTAACGTTTATTACTTTTTATATATTTATTTTATATTTACATTGACGGCATTTTGCACCTGCTCCTATCCACAGCGACTTACATTTATTTCTTATATACAACTGAGCAATTAGGAGTTGAGGGCCTTGCTCAGGGTCCCAGTGGTAGTAACTTGACTTAGTGGTGCGTCTTCTTCTATTGAGTACTGAATTACAGTCCTGAGCTACAGCGCCACACTGTTCAAACTGTGCTATTGCAGGTCTTATGATGAGCTCAAACGACAATTGTACAATGTTAATAATAAAATGTCTACAGAAGGTGTCACCTAATCATTTCAGCCTTATTCTTGACTACATGCAATATTTTCCCTCTTCTTCTCTTTGTAGCCAAAAAGAACAGCGATCATATAAAATAAAACAGACTGCAGAAAGAGAGGTGAGCCAATTCTATAGGCTCCATAAAAAACAGAAAAGCAGTATTGCATATTCTATGTGTTAAGGCTGCAGATTTAATAGACCAGAAGCTTGGATAAGCTTTAATTAGCCTCATGAACTTTGAGAGATTATGCATCTGGATGTCCGGGGATTTCAAAACAAAGATGATTAAAAAAATAAATAAATGTTTTGGAACCTTGAAACAGTTTGTGCTGGCAGCTTGCTAAATCACACAGCTCCTCTTTCTCTGTCTTTCCCTGTCATCATTTTTCTCCTCTATCATCATTTACTGCTCGATCTGCAACCCTGAAACTTCTCCCGACAAATCTGAAGACACAGACTGCTCGGCAATTTAATTCAAATCATGAAGTTAACATTCTGTTAAGCTTTATGAGTTTATAAGTCTTTTGGCACATTCAGTCTTTCTGTTCTGATCATAAAAACATAATGCTGTGAGGCTGTTAAAAACAACGGCCCGTTTCTCAAACGTGTATTTAAATATTTAACTCGTTTTTGGGCAAATATGACTTCATCATCCTGAACGTTTTAGAAGATTTCCTTTCATAAATCTCACCCACCCTTTTGTGTGGGGTGACAAGCTCTGCCTTTTACATTGAATTAACGTCATGTGCTTATGTTTAAATGTAATATGTGCATTTGATTCTGTCTTGTCTCCTTTCCTTTAATTGGATTGTACCTCTAATGCAGGGTTGACAGAAGCAGATCTGGGGTTTCCCTAGGGCAAAAATCCTTACCAACATTATTACATTTATTGTTAGGAGTTTAGGCATCGAATTCAACACATGTTCCTTGAGTTAACTACCCCTGCCTTACCCACTCCTGATTACATGGATCAGGGTCTGTTCAGTCAATCAGAGGCTGAGAGATACCAATTTATTTGGTCTTCCATTTGTCAGGCACCCTTGTTAGAAGTGACTTATACTTATATCATTTATACAACTATGCGTTTGAGGGCTGGGGATTTGTTCAAGGGTCCAGGGACTTTAACAACCTTCCAATGAGTAATGCAACAATATTACCTCCCAGCTTCTGGTCCCAAGGCATCGATTAGAACATTTATGTTAAAAATATAAATAATGTTGGCCGGCGCCATGACGTAGTGGATTAAGGCGCTGGCACCCGCGCGCGCAGTTGCGCTTCAGCGACCCAGGTTTTATTCTGGCACGGGTCCTTTCCCGGTCCCACCCCTCTCTCTACCTCACATTTTTATCTTTCTGTCTAGCCCAGGGATGGGTAATCTCTGTCCTGGACAGCGGGTGTCCTGCCTCAACACTTCTACCTGTAAGTTTCAAGTATACCTAGCGAGATCTTGATTAGTGGGTTTAGGTGTGTTTGATTAGAGTTGGAGCTAAACTCTGCAGGACCTCCAGGACCGAGATTGCCCACCCCTGGTCTAGCCTATAAATAAAGGCAAAAATGCCCCCAAAAATTGTAAATAATTTTTCTGAAATAAAATCATACCTATAGAGGGGCCTGGATTTTTTTTTTTAATTTTTAGAACCTTTGTCTTAATCTGGACCCTGTCCCATATTCTGTCCTTGATTGATTGGTAATGTACGCCTGCTTGTTTCTGTTTCGTCATGTGTTTCCTCATCATGTTGTTTCATTTTACAGTGTCCTTGTTTTGATTCTCATCATTTTTCTGATTATGGATTATTCCAGTCGAATGTGGTCTCTCTGTGCTCTGACCTCTGCTATGAACTTTGATTATGATTATTGAATTACTCCTTCATCACAGATTACATCCTGCCTCCAACCGCATGTTACAGGAAGATAAATCTCAAATGGCTTTCTGTTTTATATATGTGCTCAGTCTAGAGTACCTCAGAATGGTTTTAAGTACAACCAGGGCGCCGCTAAGGACCTAGGACGATTCTGAAGACTCATACACCATAGATGCCTCCAGAGCTTTGTTTTAATAGTAGTAACAGTGCGGAATGGGTGTGGTAAGGGGCCTAAAGTTGGTAGAGGCGCCCCTGTGCACCCCGTTAAGGATTCAGCCACAGCAAATGTAGCAGGACCAGCAGATAGTCCAAACCTAGTTAAATGAGACATTACAGCTGTGTGTCTTTTCATAATTAGTCCTCACTTACACTGACTTTCTTTTTTAGTTTTATATTATACTTCCTTATTATAATTTATGATTGTTCAAATGTTCTCTTCGCTCTGTAGTCCTATTACAATGATGTCATCAGGGTGAGGTGGATCAGTCTGGTGCTGTGGAAGTAGTGCTGTTGAAGCAGCTCTACAGTATAGAGCGTTTTGTTATCACAAACATCACGGAAATTAAAGTTGCATCCAGGTTAATGTTAAACTATAGTAACAACTATAAAACAACAATAAAGTTTATTTTAGACAAGCTCGCCAGCCACTATGTGTTGCACCTTTGGCCAGTCTTCTTAAATTCTCATTAATCAAGCAGAAGCAAATTCAAAAGGCTACCAGTTCAGTCAGGGACAAAAAAGTAAGTAATCAAAGGCTTTGGCATTACGGCAGGTCTGTAAACTGAAGCTGACATTTAAGCCAAGATCCTTCCCCAACCTTAAAAAAATGACCAGTCAGAATCTGCCTGTATTGGCTAGCACAGCCAGAGGTTCTTCAAAGAGAAAACAGATCGGCGCCACACTGTCCTTGTTTGTCCAACGTATACTTTAGCATCAAACCATCAGCACCATTTCTACTTTCTCTCCTTTAAAAAAAAAAAGGAAATCTGAATTGTGAATGGTCAAAATGACTAACAATAGGCTTAAACACTAATTACAAACTGATAACCAATCAGAACAGAGTTTGTTTTGTATGGCACACTGATGGTAAAACACAGCTTTACAGTTTTTAAAAGCTCCTAAACACACTACATGCAGCTCTGCTTCTTTTTCGATGTCAGAAACACTATAGGTTGTGCAACATAAACTAATCATATGCAAACAATAACACATATAATGCAGCTTCTAAAAATGTTTTTATATATTACATATAATCTGATGCTAATATGCTGACGACCTTTATTTTAGTCGGGTATTTATTGGTTTCATAATAACATATAAGAAAATGACATCATTATTTTTTTTTTTGTACTCATATCTTGGTCATTAAAGAATTTAGTGGCTTTGGAAAAAAACACTGATGTTAAAACTCTAATTCACTATAACTGCACTTGACTATGTACAATGTACAGCTATAAAATGGAAATTAATAGCATTCACCGTACCCGCCGATGAGGACGGCTTCCTGTTTCTTCTCAAGGTTTGCTCCTTCTAACATTTTAGGAAGAAACTGAAATGTCAATCTTAAACATTAGCCAATAATTGCACTGAATTGATCTAAATTAAATCGAATTGAATTTTGCAAGCAGGCGCATTTTCTAGGCTCACCAAAAGGGCTGCCAGTGGGAGCGTTCTTTTACTTTTTATTTTACCCACTACAAGCAGCATTTTCCAGCTATTTAAAATCAATCACTCTGATTAAACAAGCCTAATCTACATGTTAATGGATCTCCAGGGCCGTACTTAAAGCCGGGCTCGGGGCAGCTTCTGGTTATGGCAGGGTTTAATCTAAGCATCAGGAAAAAGTATTCTTCCTAATGAAAATCAATAGGTTCAATAATGGTTCTGTTCAAATATTTTGCTTTTCATTCTGACAGATTATGGTCCTGTTATAGGAAGCGGTTTTAGATAAAAGTTGATTAGAAAAATCTTAATAATAATTTTAAATTTGGCTGCATTAAACAACCTTCAACAGATAAACATGGCAGCACATAGAAGTCCCCAACATTTATGGTGTTTGAAGATGATAATATTGATTGCAAATCATTTTTGTGGTTTGCAGGCTACCAAATCTGTCTTGGGAACGATAACAGCTGTAGCGTTATAGTGTGTGTTTGTGGAGCAATATAAACGTTGACGTGTTTGAGAATTAACAAAAGCACTACGAGTCTAGTGTTTTATGTGTGCAGGCTTAGAAAATGAATAACTAGGTTAACTTTTGTCACATTACCTGTTTGGGGACTTTATTTGCGCTATGTTTACAGCTCGTCCCCCAAACACTGCTTTTTCTATTGCTGTTTGCTTTACCGCTGCAAATGCATAGCTATGTTTTTTTAATCCAACTGAGCAGTTCAGGGTTAATAGCCTTGCTCAGGGGCCCAACATTGGCCGCTTGGTGGTGCTGGGAATTGAACCCATTAACCACTGAGCTACTGCTGCCCCCACTGCCACACAAAAAACTGCAAGTATAAGATCAGAAAACCTGTCGGTTGTTCTAATTTGTTAAACCTTTTTAAGTTTTTATTCAGGGTTAAATCTGGACAGTCGAGTCACTAGTCAAGCTGGGTTTTAAGTCACAATTCGAGGGCCTAAAACTTAAAAAATGTAAATTAAATTTTACTATTTTGTAAATGGTGCAGCATAAAAAAATCAGCAAAAAAAAACGACTGCAGGCTTTATATTACTGCAGTTTATGCGTGCCCACCTTTGCATACACTACTGAGTTGGCATCCCAGGTCACAAGAATGCTTTTCTTGTACTTACAGCCACACACACACACACACACACACACACAATTACACAAGTCTCCTGTAAATCACCCTCTCCTTTGCTGCTGTTGATTTATGTCCACTTTAGACCATGATTCAAAACACAAGAGGCTGTACCATGTTCCTTGCTGAGAAGTGCAGCCTACTCGCGGCTCCATGCGTAGGTGGAACTCATTAGTGGCTGGGCCAGACGCATATGCATGCACCGGGTTTTCTTACCCTGCCATGTATCTAGCTAGCATTTCTGCGCTGATCCTCTCCCGCCTCATCTCTCTAAAAGTGTGCATAAGTAACGCATGACTCATGAGCATGAACAGGGGCAACTAATTGTATTAAATCTTTGCGCAGCTGTTGGAAGAACCCAGGTGCCCGCTGGTTAACGGGAAAATGCGTCCTGACAGAACAGAGTTATAGAAGATGCACACAAGGATCAGTAGCCTCCTGGGATGGGAGGCATTCGTTTTCCTAAAAATTTCCTGAACTCTGTCCTCATATTATATTAGGTTTAACTAGATTGCATATCCTCTTAAGTGCACATTAGGGCATTACATCCCATCTACTACACTGAACCCAACAGCAGAGGCAGGAATATAGAGGAGACAAGATAAAGCAGGAATAAGTGCCCATTAGAAGCCCCTCCAGCAAAGCCACTTCGTCTTTTGGTCCCAGTTATCTGCAAATGGCCACCGAATCTTTAGATAAATCTTTATTAGCATTTTTTAAAAGTGAATTAGCACTCAGTGAATTGCTGTGACCCTGGAGTCAGAGGCAATAGAAATGAAATTGCTTCAGTCTATCAGCCTTACACCATCAGTGTGATTACATTTGATTTGTAGCGATTGATTCGACTTTAAGCACAATTAGACCAGTGTTGGTTGCTTTTATTTTTTGTCAATCTATGAAGGAAGGAAGACGCTAATTGCTCAGATTACAGGAATCAACAGGGCAGTAACAGGGCTTCGGCAAGGAAACGGTACAATAAAGAATTGTTTATCTGGTAAAAAGATAGAGCCTTAATGGGTTTTTTTTTAGTTCTGAGATTGTAAAAAATTTGGTACTTCGCCTAGAAATAAAACCAAAAATTATTACAAGACACTTATAAATATACTGTTACAAAAAAGTATTGGGTCACCTGACTACCACATCTTATTATGGTTTTTACATCTCCAGCATTTGGAAGACGCCCTTATACAGAGCGACTTACATTTATTTCTTTTATAGAACTGAGAATTAAGGGCCTTGCTCAGGGGCCCAGCAGTGGGAACTTGGTGACGGTGGGAATCGAACGCTGATCTTACAATTAGCAGTCCAACACCTTAACCACTGTGCTGCATCCTGTTCCAGATGAAATCCCAAAATGACTCCTATAATAAGCTACTTCTGGAAATGCTTTCACTGTTTGATCGATGAGATCAGACGCTAATGTTAGGTGAGGAGGTCCAGGGCGCAGGCGGTGTTCCAGAAAAGTGTTCAGTTGGGATGTGGTCTGTACAAGACACTTGTGTTCCTTTACTCCAATTATAACGCTTCAGGATATAATGACATCCTAGAAAACAGCTTTTATCATCTGCCATGGCAGCAGTTCAGTCATCCAGAGCGACGTAGAAATGTGCTTTGACAACTATAAGTGCTAGTTTAAGTATTTGAAGACCATCAGTGACTCGGCTGTTCTGACAAGGATGGATAGGGGCTTTTTTTTTGATCAACTTTGTGCCAGAACAGAAAGGGGTCCTAAGAGTGATGGTGGGACCAGTCAAGCAGCGCTTGTGGATCTGAGGGAGCGTGGTGCAGTGTGTGAAGTAAGAAGTGGGCTTTGGTCAGTTTTTGATTGTCTAGGCGAGCAGCAATGTTTTGAATTTGATATGTGAGGCTACCGAAAGCCAGCGGAGGAAGCACAGGAACAAAGTAGTGTGGAAAAATATTTATGTGTGCTGTAACAGCGTCCACAAACCCATATTATGCAACTCCAATTATAATTGTTAAAAGAAATCCACCAAACCACTTCTAACCAAGCGGATACCATTACAGTGTAATTGTAGCAAATAAAACACTTTTCAGTCACTATTTAATCATTCTTTAAGTGGAATATATGACACAAAAACGACTTAACATATTCCTAGTTAAGAAGCCAGTTGTATGAAATCCAGTAATAAATATAAAGCTCTGTTAGCAGACGGAGTGTGTTCAATCCCCACCCACCACCAGAGTCCTAGAAAGAGCAATGGACTCTTATCGACTCAATCACCCTATACAATCTGTCTCTTTTCTCTGTCATTTATCAACCTTTCCTTTGCTCTTTAGTCTGCCCTGCTAATGGCTTTTTACAAGGCCACTTTACACAATGCCAGATGCAGAGAGAGAGAGAGAGAGAGATAAACACAGAGAGATGACTTTTTGATTATTTTTCTAAATGACACTTCAGCCCTCCACAAGCTGTGTAATTGTGATCACTGTGCCTCTATTTTTGTAATGACAGCGCTGTGAGTAAAGAATTTCTGCTTTGCCCAGGTTTGAGACACAGAGCTGAGGGAGGGCAAGGTTGCACATCAACTCTGATTCTAGACTGATTCAGGCCTGCTTAAGCCTCAATGGTCAGTATTCTGCTGATCTAAGATCAGTTCTACCGCCGTAACTTTGTCCATTGAGATTTTACCTGCACAGAGTGGCACAGGATATTTTAGAATCATGTTCATAGCAGGCAAAAGTAACGTTAACGCTTTGAAAACTTATAACATGGCAAATTCGATTTCGCTGTTAAATTCGCAAAGCGGAATGACAGATTTTATTAGCATAGCAAATGTGAAACAGAGTCCTTTGCTTGCTTTGTGCATCCAGGACGACTATTAGGACTCTGGCGAGCATTTCAATGTTGCTTTTGCTTGAACTTGTTTACTAGATGAAGGTCAGTCTCACAGCCCATGGCTAAGTGTTAGCATGAGGCAAGAGCTGAGGAAGCGGACCTGCGGAGGACAATCTGCTAAGTAACACAGTCCGACGTGTGACCCTCGCTTCCCTGGAGGTCATTACGGAAAAAGCTGTGGCATGTGAATGTAGAGCCATGCATCCAAATGAGTCTGTTATGATTTGGCTTTCTTACCACGCAGAAAGGTGGCAGTTGTCATGAAGAGACCGCAGCGCACTTCCCTTTAAAGGCACAGTCCAGCGTTTTTCCTCTTCTCTATATTCAGATAAGACACTGAGAAATAAATGCCGCGCAATCCATTACCGTAAAATACTTGACAATGCACATCCCAGCTTTGGAATCTGGCGTCAAAGAACGGAGTCAGCTATTGTAGAATCAAAATTAAAATTGTTTAAGAGCCCCATAGTATTAAACTCTTGACACTAAAACATTGGCAGCTAATTGGGTGAAAAAGCAACCCAAACCCTATCAGCCCCAGGCACTCAAATCTCACACAGGGCACCCTACTTAAACACAGCTTGTCTGCATCCTCAGCAAGCCACTTTGCAACCCACCTGCTCCCCATCACCACCTTTAATTTTGTGGTCATTGTGTTATTATTGGCGGATACTATGTTCTGGGGGATTCTGTGCTGCTCTCCTATTGTTCATATGGGAGGGTTGCCCTTGAGGCGGCTGTTGTTTCACCGTCTAAGCTTTTCATGAAGCTCGTGAAAAGAACAGGGAATCTTGAACAGAGCCATACTGCCAAATGTTAACTTAAAAACATGGCAGTTAAAGTCGAACCTGAAGGTTGCCTATTTGTGTTATTTTTGCCTTAAGAGGTCCTGACTGAATTATGTTTTCTGCCAAGGGACAGTCCCCAGGAGCATGTGCTACCAGCGTTTCAGTTTCTGGCTAACAAACACGTTGTTTTATTTGTCTTATTAACTTCGGGAGAGAATAGAAAGAAGGCGAAGGTCATTTTGTATTCTTCATATGGCAACGGAAAACAAGAACTAAACTGCCATGGCAACATTAAATTAGTAGCTTTAAATCATGAAAAAAGCACAAAGGGTCATATATAGTTTACTAATTATTGAGCATTTAAAAAAAACAGTGGCAGCTAATTACCTAGTATATAAACTAGAATAAAATCACTTTACTCAAGGCAATAAAGTTGATTAAAAACAAACTAGTAAATAAAAAGGGCAGAATATTCAAACAAATAAATAGACAATGTGAATACATACTTAACAAATAAAATTACATTAGTGTTTATAGAAACATTCAGGAACATTATGTTACAGGTAAATAACCAGCTTAAGGGGAGTAATAGTACCTCCACTGTTCAGCAGGCCAAATCACCCCAGCCTCTGTTTATTGTCCAGTTGTGTTTTATTGCTGCTGCTGGGTTAGTTATTCCAGCTTGTAAAACAAAAGCACTGGTAAGGTTTTAATTGTTGAAGCGGCAAACATTTTGATGCTGTTCGTCATCTTAAGCTTTTATTATAAATGCATCAATTGATTTTCTGATCTTTTACTAGGCACAGAGGGAAAAGCTGGTAAAATTCACATCTGTACTAATCTTACATGTGCTACAAATGAGGGAAAAAAAGAAAAAAAAAAACCTCCAGACTTCCTGCAACATGGAATTTCCGCTGTAAGATTTCCTCTGGTAGTTAATCACAGCGCTGACCTCCCACAGAAGTCTTAAACCTCAAACCCAAATGAGTTCCCTACAAACCAAAACACATCCTTTTTTACAATTCCTTTACCCAGTTCCCGTCAGAGGTCAGGAGCGAACCGGAACGAAAACCGCGCCCGCTCTTGCTACTGCGTTTCTGGCTTTCACCTCATTTGCAGTTACTATGTAAAAAGGTCATGAATACAAGAGTGACAGTGATTCAGCTGCGGCTGAGATTATTGTATAACTACCCACAGCTGTCACGAGTGTCATTCTGGATTGGAGGCACTGAAGTGGATTAATAAGCTTATCATCCATTTGACAAAATAACACTTCACCTGACGTTCAACCTCCAGCTGTGTGTTTTGCACCAAACGACCCCCCCCCCTGTTTTTTTTTTTTTTTCTCCAAATTACAGCCTGTATCCATTGCATGATTAGTTCTAAAACGAAGCGAGCAATAAAGTGTGAGGGGGTTGGTGAATAAGAGGCTTTGTAAAATACGCACCACTCAGGCCAGCGGCGCTTGAAGAAGCTATAAGCCATTTACATACAGAGTAAGCTTAAAAGATGCAAGCAGAAAAAAAAGAAATCAAGTTTGAAACGACTTCGAATAGTGTTTTTTGCTGACTAAGAGTGTCAGCTGAAAGGAAAAAGACAAAAGAAAGAAAGTGGAAGAGAGAGAGAGAGAGAGAGAGAGAGAGAGAGAGAGATGGCAAGTGACAGGGGCAAAAATGAATGTGTCTCACAAAGCAAAAAAAAGAGAGTGTGTGTGTGTGTGTGTGTGTGTGTGTGCTCGAACGCTGTGGAGGTTGCTGTGCTGAGTCAGAGAGCTTTGCACACAGATGTGACTGCCTCACTAGATGACTGATACCGCCTGAGCTTCTGCAGTCAGCAGTCAGAGAGATGGCACTCGTACAAGCTGCTGACAGCACGACTGCTTCACAAGCAACAGAAAAAAAAAAAAAGATATCTGAATTCACGGTTAAACAACAAGCTGCTGGTTCATAAACTCCTCAATTTCTCTAATGTGACTTCACTTCACTCGCTTTGAATCTAGAAACTCGGCATCATCATCACGCCCGCGAAATAACTCGGATCTTTCTGATCCTGTTGCATGAGGTGGCTTTCGGATTTCTCAGAAATCAGGAAATGAGAACTATGACTAAGAAGACCTAAGACTGTTGAGCAGCGAGAGTTAAATATCAGCCAATAACAGGACAATGTTCCTCTCCAGAAACCCCATACAGGGACAGACACGGGTTCAGGGTCTGCCCGGTGGCAGTTCAGCAGGTAAATCATCATATAGAATATTAAGCTGCTCTTCACACTGTAATTCTTGTAGATAAGTAATTTTCCCCCATAATAATCACTCGTCTTACTTAATAGCAATAGTATATAAAAAACTGATTTTATCAGGATCTCTCCGAGCAGGAAAACATTGTAATGTGAATGTTACCATCAGGAATGTGTAAATGTGATGTGATCTACAGTAGAGTCTAAAATTACCAAAGAGTGTGCTGTCTTCGCTTCAAATTGTATTATTTCTAACAAATGGAAAATTTGTACTAACAAACACCCACCATCTTAGGTTCTAAGGTGGGCACCCTTTTATTGGTTTCAACCACCGGCCCTCAGTATGTCTGCACACGTCCATGTTTCCAGGCATGGCATGTCCCAATTCTTTTGAAATGTGTTGCCATTATCAATTTTTTCCTAAAATGGTAAATGTTTGTTTTCTACAGGGAAGTTTATCAAATTTGCTAATTAAATTATGGCATTCTGGTATGTAGCAGACCGCCATTTTGGAGTTGGGCTATTATAAAAACTGGATATATTAGCTCTATATGTTAAGGTCAGGTCTAGTTCATGGTCATGGAGAAAGAGAGAAAGGGATGTGTGTGTGTGTGTGTGTGTGGGTGTGTGTGTGTGTGTGTGTGTGTGTGGAGAGATGTTTGACAGAATCTAATAAAGCCAGCCGGCAGAACTGTTCAACTCTACAGCTGCAGCTGCAGTAATTACAAAACACTCCACCTGACAGTTAGGTTGGATCTTTGGACCACGTCTCTTTTCCTCTCTCTCTCTCTCTCTCTCTCTCTCTCTCTCTCTCTCTCTCTCTCTTTTTTCTCCCGCACACATACACATTCACACACATCCACACAGCCCATTTTTGCCAAGTTGGCATAAAATCCCAAGTGAAGATAAAATGCCACAGAGGTCAAGGTGTGTAATGAAGCATTCTGGTGGTGTGAATGGTTATTAACCGCTGAGAGAACGCACTCGTTTTTTCACAGGCGTCCTCTGGGAGAGAAATACTGGGTTGGTATGATCATGTGAAAAAAAAATTGGGAATAAATCTGAATTTGTTACATGATTTTGTACATACTATTTCACTACTTTGTACAATAGGCGGCTTTTCAGAAAAACATTCAAAATCAAATTTAGATTTATCTTCAATGATTGTGGCAATGGTGGCAAGGAAAAACTTCCTTAGATGATATTATTGCAAAAAAAAAAAAAACCTTGAGAGAAACCAGACTCATACAGGAGCACATTCTCTTCTGGGTTGAAGCAGAGTGGGTGAAGTGGTGGCTCATGGTTAAGCTGTTGGACTACTAACCTGAAGATCGAGGTTCGATACCAAGGCACCATTGCTGGGCCCCTGAGCAAGGCCCTTAACCCCAGATAGCTTAGTTGTATAAATAAGATAAATGTAAGTGGCTCTGGATAAGAGCATCTGCCAAATGATGTAAATGTGTGTTTAGAGCTAATGTCCTGTATATCCAGACGGAATTATGTCCGGAAGCTTTAAGAAAATAGATGTTTTATATAATGTGTGTTACGTTGGTGTGCATGGAATTCAGCTAATTTCTAAATTCTATACACTCCTTTAGCAAGAAGCTAAGAAAAATTGCTGAGTAACAAAAGCATGATAGACAAGCAAAGCAAAGTCTGGAGCAGAAAAACACATTTCACATAATTTCCTTAGAAACCTACCGGAAAGAACAAACAGTGTAGTTTAATAAGGCAAAGTTGTTCAACTCTTTGTGATAAAAAAACTAACAAAAAAAAAAAACACATTTTTCCCTAAATTAACATAAACCTCACAATCAAATAAACTGAATAAAAAAGATTTTGTACTGCAGCAGCCTAAATTCTCATGTATATAATAATAACTAGGGTTTTGGCAGCTCTTGATAAAGCTCATACCTGTATCTCATTGGATTAGAAGATCAAACTCCAACAAAGATCCACAGCTGTGAGTCCAAGTGCTTTTACGATATATGTTTATTTAAGTGGATACAAAAATATAATGGATAAAATAATTCTTTATTATATTTAGCTTTGACTGAAACATTTATAGACAAGTTGAGTCTGTTGCTTTGGTACATACACTTATGTTTACTTGGCTTAGACTGAAAGAAAGAACATCAATTTGCAGTCTGTTAACAAAGATCTGACCAAAATGTCCTAAAAAACGACTTATGTTTACAACTTTAATAATACTTAAAGGGTACGTTAATCAACTAGTAAAACATCACTAGTACGTTAACGTTACTCCAGTCAATAATTCAAATTTTGTCCTTGCGACTTAACTGCTTGATCACCGAAATCACCTGTTTCTAAAGAATAAAATAATCAACATTTTGGGTTACACCATTTTTATCAATAACATAAAAATAAAACCATACGTCAAATATAAAAACGTTTAATAATAATAAGTCGACTTTTGACCGCAAGCATGCATTCAAACCCAATTTAAATAGCCCACATATTGATAGTGGCTCCCTGATGCCTGAAAATTACATACCAAATTATTACCCGACTATATGTGTAAGAAAATGCCAAAAAAAAAAAAAAAAAAAAAAAAGCAGAGGGCAGAAGAGAGCAAAACTGGCCATTGACTCAGAACAGAAGAATGAAGAAGACAAATCTTATTACAGTCTGGTTCTTCAGTCGTACAGACACTAAATCCTCCAGTAGCACATACATCAATTGTGTTTCAGGATGGAAATTGATGAAAAGTGTCCAATGTTGACGGAACATCAGTTGGGTTTATCTTTTTTTACCATTAGAGGGGCATTAAAATGAGATTTGCACCTGTTTTGTGAAGGCCATGTTCAGCACTGTCTTTAGTAATATACTCTACACAGCTCTTCAAGAAACTTAGGGCTTCAGGCATTTGCATTTTCTTTATACAAATTTCTGATTTGAATTCAGTTTACTAGCTTTACTAGAGGCAAATGAGTCAAAAAAAAAAAAAAGTTTTAACATATTTTCTTAGTTCCAAACCTTTTAAAGTTGTGACACCAAACCAATGTTTTTGTTCATGGAAAAATGAAATGTAAAAAAAGTTAACTAAACATTCAAGACACTGAAAATGGTAGATCAACTAGTTTTATCTCAGAACCATAATGCTGCCACTGCCACACTCAGTTGGATTAAAAAAAAAGATAAATATAAGTCGCATTGGATAAAGACATCTAAAAAATGTCCGAAATGTAAATGTAAATGAAATTTTACGCTAGGTTTTCCCAACACATCTCTCGCTCTTAAAGTCAACTTGAGCTATAAAAATGTCATTTGTTTAGACAGATTGAAAGAATGTCCCATAGGTTGATTCCACTGGCAGAAAGAAACACCAGGATAGTAGGATGATGTTTGGAGGCAGTTCAGAAAGTTTGGGAGGCTCCTGCAGAAGACGGGAAGAAGAGAAAAAAAAAACTCAGCCTGTTGAGTTAAATCAGGTGACACTGGGATGATAGAGGCTAAAGCTGAGCTTCCTAACCATGGAACCAGATTACTGAGGAGAAAACGTTCTCTCAGACGGAACCAGTCTCCCTCTTTCTCTCCCCCTCAAATCCGTCTCTCTAAACAAGTCCCGCTTTTAAGCATGCCATTGTGTTTAATGTTCCAAATGCCAAATCTGAGAGGCTTCAGTGACAGTGCTCTCCCATGGCACGCATAAATTGCCAGTAAATTAGAATATAAAAGATGTGCAGAATGAAATCTATCCGCCACAGAGCGTTTCGATGTATCCCAAGCCTCAGAAAGGTCACATTCAGGCCCGGCATGCTCTGGCAACATGCGATTATTCAGTCACTAACAGGATGGAAATACCAGCATCCTCGCTGAACGCGCACGGCACATCACTGCCTCGCTTCCTGCCCAGCGTTTTGTTTGCCGCCTTTCAGGCTTTTATTTAGTAGCTTCTTTTCACGCTTTTGTTTCTTTTCAGAAGAGGGGAACAATATGAAATGTAAATCACACATGGAAATACATTTATTTTCCAAATCCAAGCCGTATTATTCCTAAGCTCGAAATCATTTACAGTACGTGACATTTTCTAACATTCGGCACCACTTTAAAGATCGATTTGTGTAGAAAGTAAATTTAGAAAGGGTTTTAAGATAGTTGGTTCCCAATATTATTAGCTAAATATTTTTTTTCCACAAAAACCTAATAGTATAAATGACATTTACATTTACAGCATTTAGCAGACGCTTTTGTCCAGAACGACGTACAAAGTGTTTTAAGTCACATCATTAAACAGCTCAATACTGATACAATAGAACACAAATCGGTGGAACAACAACAAAAAACTGTTAAAAGAGTAAGTTTTTTTTATTTTTTTTATTTATTTATTTTTAATGTTCATATTTAAGAAAGAGATGAGTTTTCAAACCCCTCTTGAAGACAGCCAGTGACTCTGCTGTTCTGACACTGATGGGAAGTTATTCCACCATCTTGGTGCCAGAACAGAGAAAAGTTTCGAGGCAGACCTACCTTGTGTCCTAGGGGATGGTGGAAGTAAGTGATGGCTCAGCGGTAAGTTGTTGAACTGATACCAGAAAGACACCGGCACCACCAAAGCATCACTGTGGGCCCCTGAGCAAGGCCCTTAACCCCCAATTGCTTAGATAGTGTAAAAGAGGGGAATGTAAGTCGCTCTGGATAAGGGCGTCTGCCAAATGCTCTAAATGTTAATGTGGAACAAGCCGAGCAGTACTTGTGGCTCTGAGCGCAATTAACGCAATGCTCATTGTGTGACTGCACATTGTGCGATTTTTCTTTGCTTTTGCTTGTCAGACTGTACAAACAGGACCCCCCCTGTCCCACTGTAGGATCAGTATGACAGTCAAGACGCATTAAATACAGACGCACATCTGTAGAGGTCATTTTGCTCGTGAAATTTCTCAGTAAGTTTCGCTTCTTTGCCGTTCTGTCCACTGGACTGTTTGCAACATTTTTCCTTTAAAGTTGCCACGATAATTGTGTCATCAGGTTCAGCGCTCCGATTGGTTCTTGGTTTGCCAGTCGCCGTAGGAAAAGCACACTGCACATAAGTGTCTAAAATCTTCTGATGCTGCCAGAATTCTATCGGATCGCAACGGCCGTTAATCGAATCTGGCTAAACATGTCGTACCAGCCATCAAAGATAACAGATTTTAGCATAGGATTATAGGATTTTAAAATTCATGTCTCAGACGACCAAACCATGGCTACAATTGCACAGTGTAAGCCTGGCTTAAGAAGCACATGAAGCTGCTGATTATTTCCATGAGGTCCGGAGAACAGAGATGGAGGTGTAATGCAGAGTTCTGCCTCTTTATTCTATATCAGTTATAGAATACAGAGTTAATGCACAAGACCAAGAATGAACAATTGTTGATATCAGGCAAATAATCACAGAGTTTCTCAACACTGGCATCCCACTTGCACGTTACACAGGAGTGTAGCAAATGTGTGAAGTCGCTCTTTATTGTTATTGTGTGTGTGTGTGTGTGTGTGTGTGTTTTTTTTTTCTCAGGTCAAAAAATAGCATTAGTGTTGGCTAGTTTCTGCATAAATTCTATAATTAATTAAAATGAAAATTAACATTTTGACAATAATATATTAGAAAATAAAACTGTCCATATTTTTTATTTATATATACTAAAATGTATAAAAATGCATCATCTTGCCCGGTGGCTGTGCTCAGTGGTCATAGCATTCAACTGTGTATAAAATGACTCCAAGTAAACTTCTGTTTCTGTGTGTGTGTGTGTGTGTGTGTGTGTGTAGAATGTGCATGTGTGTGTGTACTATCACGCAGTGGTGGCTCAAATGGATAAGCTGTTGACTTTTTGGACCAGATAATAAGGTTCAAGACCCACCTATGCCATTTTTGGGCTGTTAAACAAGACCCTTAACCCACCCCAGATTCCAGGGGCGCGGTATCATGGTTGACCCTTTGCTGTGACCTCTGCCATTTGAGCCGGGATATGCAAAGCACCTAGTTTCACTGTTCGGTAATGTACATGTGACAAATAAACACTAACGTCGCTTATTACACTACTGTTATAAAGCTCGAAAACCAAACACAGAAAACTGAATTGAACAGTATTTTATATTTCTTTAATATTTACTATCTGAAAAAAAGGTTTACAGTGAAATAGTGACAACGTGAAAGCAGTAGGAAGAGGACGGAGGAATGATGTGGGCGGCTAGTAGGAGCTGTGGTAAAGTGCAGGCTAGTTAGTGCTTTCAGTCAGAAATACTGAAGTTCACTCAGCAACTTTCAGCCAATTTAGTGTCATTTGAGGAAGCGTTCGAGTCATTTGGAATAAGAGTAAGAGTCTTCCCGAGCACTTCACAATCCTAGGAGGTCATTTATTAAACAAGGCTGAAAATGTTTTTTTCTTTATATAGTGTATAAGGCGAGGAACATCTTGCAATTATTAGCAAATTTACTGGTCTGCTCTGGGTGTGTGTGTGTGTGGGGGGGCACCTTCTATTACAATTTTTAATGTACATTATATCTGCCTGGAGCTGTGTTGTTAAATCAACGCATACAATTCAGTATCCCACACCACCCCCATTGTTGCAGTTTCTTCATTAGCTTCTGGTAGCCGCATCGACCAGACATACATTTACATCCAACTTTTTATTTATCTGAGCAGTTGAAAGTTAGGAACCTTAAAGTGGCTGCTTGGTGGTGCTACTATTTAAACTCACCCAGTCTTACCCACTGAGCTGCCGCTGCTCAAATGCCTCCCACCATCTTTCAAAAAATATGGCAGGTAGACCTTAAAATATTTCTCTGATCTAGCCATGAGATGGTGGAATGAACTTTCCTTTGATGTCCAAACAGAAGAGCCAATCACTGTCTTTCAGAGACAAGAGACAACTACCTCACCCTCAAATACTTATGCTGGTGTGCTCTTCTTTGCTCTATTAGTTTTGGACCTGTGGTAGCTTTAAATTGTGACCTAGTAATGCGGTATGAATGTATTCATTGACTTTAAAGCACTTAAATACGTCACCCAGCGTAAATATAAGTATCACTTACCGATGGCCGGCGGCATGTTTATCAGTGAGGTGATTGCACTGACAGCTCTGTGTCCGACTCGCTCAGTCTTTCGCTCGATTTCATCAGCGCTTCTGATTTCATGCAAATTAATGCGGCTGGACAAAGTCGCTTTACATCAACCTACATCGTGCTTCAGCTGATGTGTGTCATTCAGCAGGTGGTGGAAGTCGGAAGTACGTGCCGTAATTACAGTGTCGGGACGTGTGTGTTCCCTTTAAACATACTGTAGCTACATGCCGGATATAAAAATCCTGAATTATATGAAAGTCACTCAGGAGTCTAAGTTTTTGGGGGGTTTTTTACATTCACACCAGGTATATTAATGAAACCGGATCAACCGTCCGACAAGATGTGAAGAAAATCAGTGAAATAAATTTGAGAATAAAAGGCAGACGGTACAATATGTGCACGCTAATTTACACTTGGTGTGTAACAAGATGAAATTTGGAGCACAAAAGCTAATAAAATCTCTTCCCACGCTCTCTCAGCAGGTTGTCCAATGGCACATGGCTCGGCTCGCCATAAACAAACAGTGGTACTGGCAACGTTTGCCAGTGAAGGGCGGTTTAGCACCCATCGGAGTAACGTGCCTGTCAGTCCTGGATGGAGAATCTATGAGGCTTTATTAACTTCTTACAACAAAACTTGTAAATCCACTGCAATTGCAGTGCCGGATAGTTTACAAACCAGGCTGCAAGAGGATTCTAGGTGGAAAAATGATAGAAGAAACCTTTCTTTATCACCGCCATAATGTAGTGGTAGGTATTACGCTACAGTACATGCTGTGTCAACGTGAATATTTCGTCAATTTTTCACAATGTATTCGTTACTTATACCTGCTAAAGTTCATGTCACATGACTGTTAAGCTATTGCTTGGTCTTCATTTGGCTCTGTTAAACACAGCACACTCACGTTTGGCCAGGTTTTTTTTCCCAGTGGCGAGTACTGTTCATTTGTTAAGGATGCTCTACACTGCAGCTACGATGAGGCAGCACAGATAATTAGGCTTGGCGCAAAGACAAGATGGAAAACAGTTTGCAATCTTCTACTCCTTCTTCATAATCACGCATGATGTGCTCCGGTTATTATTACTTATTTGGCTGCTTTTTTTATTGTTTTCTTAATACAAAATTCGCACTGTGCTCTAATAGTCTCTGATTGTAGAGATCACAAGATAATAGATCACAAAAAACAACCCACTGTTTTATACCCACTGTTCAAAATATGGCAAAGTTCAGACAACACTCTCAGGTCGGCATGCACTGAGCCTATGCTAATAATATCGCATCACGGATCAGGCCCTGCAGGAATACAAGCGTTTGGGTTTATATTTTGCAGAACTGCATTACCAGCAACATTAATGAAGATTTGGGCCAAGGTGCATCACGTGATGTCATCAAAACACATATTCAGCTAAAGCCGGGATGCAGCTATTATAGTAAGCAATTATGTACTGAACAAAAAAGTATTGGAACACCTGACCATCACATCTACATGTGATTTTGTACATCCTATTCAAACCAACTCCTATAATATCCTTTACACCTTTGAAAAGAGATTTGCTCATTCAGAAACAAAACTGGTAGTGAGATCAGACACTAATGCCGCGTGAGGAGGCGCGGTACAGAACACTTCTACTCCAGTGAGAGCATAATTTAAAGCTAGAACATTGTCATGACCTCGCTCGAAGCTAAGACTAAAGAAAAAATGACACAGTCGAATTGATGTTTCAATTAATTAATTAATTAATTAATGTAGAAATCAAAATCAGTAGTTTTCTTTGAAATGAATACAGAAACAAACTAATTCAATTAACAAAGAAGCCAATGAGACAACAAAACCTCCACAATCAGAAGGCTTTATAAGGAGAGGAACACATGACACGAGTTCTGTAAATATGCCCCTGGTTGCACCCACTTTTTAGCCACGACAACTAGAGCGGGAGATCCATCACAACACAAAAAAGCGTTCCAGGCAAGCATGAGTGTGACAACAGTTGACGATGAGGCGATGACACCCTTACCTGAGTGTGTCAGTTTTATAATTGGAAGCATAATCAGGTGGCAACCCAAGAGTCATCTGATAGACAGGGAATCAAAATGTTACCATTACTTATGCAATAAGTGATGAACATGTCTGAGGAAGTTTATTACAATTAAAGTCGGCTTTTGTACACCTACTGTATATTATAAAAATTAAAGTGTTTGGTATGTACCATTGCCCTCTGAATCGAGGTGAGGGTTAAATATGTATAAGGCTCTGTCTGATTCTCTAAGCTTTTTTATATCAATCGTATGGAAACTGTACAAACACGTTGGTTTCATGGTTTCATCCAGCTGAAACGTTGTGCAAACAGCTGGCTTTGTAAAGGCAGGGAAATGAGAGGACGTTTCTAAACCAGACGGTGCTGCATCACAACATCACCCACTTCTCCTTTCTTCCCTCCACACAACACTTTATCGAAACTCTGTGGAATCAATCTGTTCGAGATCACACAGTAAGTCCCAATACATTGACAACAATTGTGTCTAATTACTTTTTTTTTGCGTGTGTCTGACTTCAATATGGAGGTCAACACTTCAGGGGAAGGCTTGGAACATCTGTAAGTGATGGTGGGCTTTGGAGGACAGAATGTTGAATGCTGTCATTAAGACGGCTGATGGGGACACTGAGCCCCGGCCTCTTCTCTCACCCGCCTCCAGCCAGCTGTTTGGAACGACGGATGACAACCACCTGCTGCGGAGGGAAATTAGGACTCGTGTCCGCTTTGTTCTGCTCCTTTTGAACGGGGTTCATCGTTCACTCCCTCATTGTGGAATTGTGCTCTTGAGGCTACAGCACAGACGGATTGGTCAGCTCCTCACTGGCGTCTGGCAAATCGACAATCTGTCTTTTATTTCCAGCCTGCATGGGGCAACTGAGGCGTTTCACGTCTTCGGTTCCCCTCTGAGGACTTGATAATGTTTATCGGGACAGCCAGAAATAAAAGACTGGCTTGTGGTCTGACGTTAGTTTATAGAGAGATATTAATCAATAATAATAATTCAAAAAGTTGTATAACAAAATGTATAACAAAAAGTTATACATATTTAAAATGCAAAACGTCACTCGGGTGTGATTCGCCCTGGATTTGTGTGTATTTTTAATATTCTCCTGATGCCATGCTAATCCCGTAAGTGTCACTCGTACTTTGTAGCCAATCAGATATGAGCTCACTATTCAGCCAATCCAATCATAACCTGCCGAGAGGCTTAAGGAGCTCAGCTTTGCAAATCTTTTGTGCAATCTGACTTAATTAGAATGGAAATTAAGCTTTACGTCATTAATCCAGGTGAACGAAGAACGGGACGCATGTGTAAGTTATTACTTTCATAGCGGTCTGTGTATAAACACTTTATCTTATCACATGTTTGTCAATCGAGACAATTGCGGTTACAGTTTTTACATTTTCAATAAAACTATGCAATGAAGATAGTAACAATAGCATGTTAACACTATTTTCTCTACGTTTTAAGTGTGGTAAAACTCATTTCATTCAAAAATCATTTATTGTGACTTTATAAACTGGTGATGCTTAAAGTTCAGATAGTGGAAAAGGTGTGCAAATGAAAGCTGAGCTCACTGAATTGTGTTGTTTCGGCAGATTACGGTTGAATTGGTTGAATGGTGAGCTCATATCTGATTGGCTAAAGCATGGGATTAGCATGGTGTCAGGAAAGTCTCAAAAATACAGTCACGATAAACTTTTTTGGTAAACATTTGGACATCAGTTAAATGTGTTTGCTTTTGGGGAACAAATTTAATTAATATAAATATTCTTATTTTGCACATGAAAAAAATATATATATATATACTGTAATATATATACATTATATTATATCTTGCTACATATATTAATCGGGCTGGGTTAGTCTTGTTCCTTGTGGGAAAGATAAATCACTCCCCAGAATAGTATTTATTTCAATGGATTGTAAATGTTTTTCATTTCCAAGAATCTCCGCCGTCTGGGAATGGAGCCAACCAAGTGTGTGCTCTGGCTCAAAGTTTGAGCTGCTCGCGTAGTAGGGGAAGTATCGTTTCCTGAACTGTCATACACAATACGGTTCGTTCTAAACACATATATATCGTTAGCGTGACGGGAGATGTGCTGTTTTTTGTCAAAGTGTTTCCGAAGGAGCTTTGTTTGAAGTCTCTTTACAAGGTGCAGCGTATACCTCATGCCAAGGTGGAGAAGGCTTTCTCTGGTCCTTAAAAATAAACAGCATCTGAAGCGAGCTATTGTTCTTTCTTTTATTTCTCACCTCCTCCTTCTTCTCTCTAATCATTCGAGCAACCAGAGGGGAGAGCATCCCTGCTGTCTGAGACGCCCACAGTGAATAGGAACATGATATGGGGAGCTGGTTGACCTTGCCTTCTCGCTCGACTACCCTGCAGGAGCTATCTCTTTAGAGGATGAGCCCATCTTCCCTATTGTGTATTCCGAAGCTGAAAGCGTGCCTCTGCGGCAGGTACGCCGACGTCTCATCAGCGGTGGCCTCCGAACCCCCTAGAGATGATTTGAAAGTTTGTTGTGGGGGAAAAAAAGTGGGTAAACGTTGGCATTTCAGTTAATTAGGACTGCATCTTGGCAAGTCCTTCAACGTTTTCTTGCATTCTTGACTCACACGATGAGAATGCTCACAGAGAGCTCGTTGGCGCACACACTATTCCACACACACCGCCGGCATGCAGCGGGTCTTTTAATCTATCCGATCTGCCTTATCCAGTTATCCATTTCTCCTTTTCCATCTAGCAAACCGACATGGCAGAACGCCAACATTGTTGACACTCATTTGAAAGGACATGCCCTTTCAGTAAGGCTGCGTCTCATAGCAAATTCTGTCTAATTATTTAGTGTTATCCTTTTTTTTCTCCTCCTGATGTGTTAGTCTCTAAAACGCTGGCAGTTTTCCACCAAAGCTCCCCAATGCGGCACTCGGGATCTAAGCACAGTACTTTCGAGGCTTCATGAAAGTTTTAAATCAAGCCGCAGATGGGATAAAACAAACACTGCAAGCCTTACCTTCAACTAAGCACGCAAAGGAAGCCATTACCAAGAGTTTTTAAAACATTTAATCCACAGGAGGAAACATCCCCAGTGGGATATGGTTTTGCGTCAATTTTTGTTACCCTAGTACCATATTATGTGACAGTAAGCTATCGAACAGGCAGCTTTCCACTAAATCAGATCCCATGCTGTTAGCACAATCAGAGAGTGCTCCTAATTTTTTTCTCTTGTCTTTTTTCTGTTTTTTACCAAACTCTGTTTTCATGCTGAGTCATGCTCGTTTTTGCATCTACCGCTGCTGCTGGTGTGACAAAAGAGCCTTGGAAGATAAAGACTCTAAAGTTAAAACAAGACGAAAAATGAAGTTTCTACAGTTTGAATTGCAGGCCACTTATTAAGCTGTTTGTTATGTTTAGTTTTTTTTCAAGGGGTGAGCCTGTCTGAAAGGATGCTGCCAGTCAATGTTGCTTCGCCCCTGGATGTCTTCGGAAAATATCAGTTACCAGCAGGCTTTCAGAAGCCCCGGACAGAGCAGTGGTGTCTGTCCACCTGGCAGGTAAAGCTTTTATTTCAGAGCCACATCTCAAAAGCTGCCCTTCTGGCTGGAAGATCACAGGAAGCCCCCTGAGTCTAAAGTTATCACCAATCCAAGAGCACCACTACAGGTGAGCAGCTGGGTCCAAGTTGTGGACTGAAAATGCCAAGGTCTTCCTGGTAATAGGCTTTATGTGCCCTGTTAAATTCTAATAGCTGTGCACGCTGATTTCATTGGCACACTCAATGCCAAGGAAGTGCTGGAGGAAATTGTAATCTACGCTTCCTCAGGCACAGAGGGCCATCTGAAGCTAATCTGATAGAGACGCTCGATGCAGTCGATGGGGCTGAGCCAAAAAAGCCCTGGCAGATATTTGAGAAAGATCTTCAAATGTGAGAAATGGCATCAGTGAGCGGAGCATTTTACTTTTACACTCCATCCCATCATTTCACCATCTACAGCCTCCAATAGAGGCCAGATTGAAGCGTGCTATCTCTCATGTTAGTAGAGCCCACAAATCCTCTTCAATCATGGACAATCTTCTTAAAATAGCTGCTCCTCTAGCCTGGCCAGAGAGCCGTATCTACACACAACCCAATGACTTAGTTTAAAGGCAATCGAACCGACCTGTGCTTATCCAAAGGAACCCCATTTGGAAGATTTAGCTGGATAAAGCAGGTGCGGATGGAGCCAGGCCAAGCAGCAATGAAATTATGTCCTTTTTAAAGGGACATAGTGCTTTTTAGGAGAAAAAACAGATACAATACTGCACACAAAAGAATAAAAGCACATGGACAAAGAAGGAAAAATTATTGGTATTCTTGAGCAAAGGATGTACAATAAAACAGGTTGGTCAAAAACGTTGGGGCAAATGGTAGCTCAGGGGTTGAAGGCTTGGACTGATGATCATAGGTTAAATTCCAGTAACAACAATCTGCCACTGCCAGTCCCGTGAGCACAGCCTTTAACCCTTAACTGCTGGACTGTACAGCTAAGATGCAAGTGGATAAGGATGTCTGCCAATAACCACGAATTGAAATTAACAAGGTAATAAATGAGGTAAATAAAAAGTCCTACAAATGGACAAGCTGGGGCAGATTTGACCATATTAATGCTAAGCTTACAAGTACGTTTAATAGTATAACATTATTTTGCTAATACTACAGTATATAAAAAGTGTTTAGAGTGAAAAGATGGATTTTAGACTTTCTTAATATCTGTAATGTCCCCATTTTTCCGACTAAGCAGTTCTGGGAAAAGGGCCTTGCACAGGGGCCCTTGTAGTGGCAGCTTGGTGGGTGAATCTACAGTTTTTCGGTCTGCAGGTTACGCACATCCCAGAAGAGTGTCATCTGGAGACATGCTAAAATGAGTAGAAATAAAGAAAAGCTGACCTTTGCACAGTGCTTTACTTCCTTCTAGTAAACAAGTGCAGTAGTACAGATTACACACATACTTATAGAACGTTTTAGCCACAAAGAAAATAAGGGAGCAGTAAATTCCCATAAATTTTGGGTTTTTGTTTTTTTTTTTATTCTCTCCTGACGGTTTCTCTGATGTTGCATCATGTTTGTGTCCTTTAGAAAACAGCAGCAGCTCTGAGTCAAAGTAACATGGATGAACCCGTTTCTTATTTTATATTGCACATAAAAAAAAACCCTGTTCGTCTCAAGACAGCGTCTCACTTTTTTTGCTCGGCATTTATAGAAAAGCAAGGTGAGTGTGTGTTCTAAAAAAATAGCAATGCATTCATCCGAGCGAGCCACCAGTAGCTCTTGTTGCTTACTGTTTGTCTGTTTTGCCTCCGTGTGACAAGAGCAAATGTTGGTTTGCTTGTTTAATCCTCTGGGTTTCATTCCAAAAATCACTCCTGATAGATTTACAGTGTGTATCAATCTGTTTATTTATCCATACATCTGTCCATCCAGTCATCCATCCACCCATCTGTTTTTTTTGTTCATACAGTACATCTATCCATCTATTTATCCATCCCATCTGTCCTAACATTCATCCAACCATCTATCTGTTTTTGTCTAAACAGTACATCTATCCATCTATTCATCCATCCATCCAAACATCTATCCAACCATCTATTTATCCAACCAGTCATCAGTGAGTCCGACTGTCATCCATTTATTCATCCACAATCAGTGCCCTGCTAAATGAAAAACTTACATTAACCTAAGTTATATTTAGGTTTCAGTTCTGTGCTAAAAGTAAATCAGGTCACGCAGCAGGCAGAAATCAGCTCACATTTACAACCAGCATTCAGCCATTCATTTATCCATCCATCAATGCATTTTCTCAGGTTCTTATCCTAGACAGCCCCCAACCTTTTTTTTAGTAAGGGCCAAAATCATTGTTCTTTCCTTTCATTTTAGGTGGGTAGGTCTTTAACAGAAAATCATTGTGGATATTTTTATACGGTTTTAAATATATTTATTGCCTCCCGATGCTAGATTAGTTGATTATTTTGTTATGATTGTACAGAAAAATGAGCAGTACTTTTCAGGATGGGCAGTGTTGGGCATGTTACTTTAAATGAGTTTCAGTAGTATTTAACTAATAGTAACTGAGTTAGTAACTAAGTTACATCATTATGAAAGTAACTGATTATTAGGGAAAATAACTATTGTGTCTAATAATACGTTGAATAAAGGATTATTATAAACCATGTATTATGATGTATGTATTATATAAACATGTATTATGATGTACACTAGTCTACAGTATTTTAATGTTGTGATGTCATGTGAGGATGTGAGGTGCTTCGTTAGATTCATTTTAATTGCTTTAACCCCCAGTTTAAGAAAGCTACCTTTGAACTAGTTGGACTTTTTTAACGGTCGGGAGTTACTTCCTGAAATAAATGTTTCACATACTTAAGTAGTCTGCGATTTCTGATGGCGCCATTGGTGTGTGCTTGTTTGTGTTAGCACTACTTTGCCTCATCATCTTTTATGTGTCCTACGCCAACTCACATACACCAGAAGAAAAAACTTTGCAGGTCAGATGGCTGGGATACTCGGATTATAACCACTTCAGTGAGCTCAATAATGATCTTAAATATTAAAAAAATAGTAATGCCGCATTTTATTGTGAGAAATGGTAACGCCGTTATAACAGGGCAAACAGTAATTTGTTTGATTACTCATTACTGAATAGTAAAAGTGATGCCGTTAATAACGCCTAATGCAAATTCTAGGTAATCCCTGAAACCTCAGGGTATATCCTAGGGGACTGGTGAGGACAACCTGGACACAATCACACACACTTACACACAGCTAAAATGCCAATAAACCTACAATGCATGTCTTTTGACTGGGGCAGGGAGGAAAAGTACCTGGAGGTAATCCAGAGAAGATGCAACCTCCACACACACACACACACACACAAGGTGGGGAACAAGTAATAAACAGCCATCACTGGAAAAAGCAAGCAAACGTGCTAATCACTAATCTAGCGTGCTGCCCATTTACAACCCGTAGCATCTAAGAGTTCAGCTTCTCTGTTCAGGAAATCAGCTTAGTGCACAGGCACTTTGAAGAACAAGCAATTAGTAAAGAGGAAGATTAGCTGGTTAGATTATCTTACAGGAATGTCGAAAGCTTTTTAATCAAGACCAGATACCTTAAAAAAAACGCTGATCCTTCTTTTGATGAACGCGTGGATTTCTACCTTATTGCTTATAAGCTTTTAGAGAACAAAGAACGCAAAGCATCAAAGCCAGAGATAAAAAAAAATGCACGATCGAATGCAACAGAACTTCAAGAGGAAACGTACGGAGTTCATGTTTAACAGCGATGTAAAAGAGCGGCTGTGAAAAGAATTCCCTCCACGCCACATAGAACCAGCTTTTATTTTAATAAAAGCCGCGTGCTCTGATAAATAAAAGGCTCTTAAATGCAACAGTAGGCTACCAACTGAAGTAGGGTTACAAATGGTCAGCGTTCCAGGACGTGCGCTACGAGCTGAAGAATTAGTGCCTTCCGCGAGGGAAAGCGAGAAAAAGTGCAGCGAGATAGAATTCAAATGGAAACGGCTGCCAAGGAGATGTTTAACTTCCTATTCTCAAGTGGGTGGTTAAAAAATCGTCCCCCTTTGACTCTTGGAAACACTGCCAATACTCAGAGCAAACAAAGGTCAGGGAGAATATTAAATTATTTGTCTCTTTTTCCCCAAACAGCATGCTGGATTCCCTTTCATTCCTGGAGCTTTAGAGCCTGTAACCGTCAGTGATTTTGCTGCCTTTAAAGCTTTGCGGCAGCCCCAGAAGCTGAGGAGAAATCTTTCGGGTGCATAGTGGGCTGTTTTTCGTATGGCAAAACTCTTTCAATAGAACACACACACACACACACACACACACACACATGCGCTCAAACACCAACTGTTAAGATGACAGTCTGGGCTGCTCCCTTATGCTCAAGACTATTTAAAAAAAATATTAACCTTCTGTGCATTAAGAAACAGCTGTCAGTAGCAATTAAGGGTTTTTTGTTGCAATTCATTCGATTCTTCTCAGAAAACTACAGGGAAAAGTTGCCAAAAAAAAAAAGGAAAAAGCTTGTGTGAGCAGCGCAGGGGTAAAACGCAGAGGTAAGAAATGGATTCCAAGTCTTACAGAGTCGAACCTGTTGTGGAGGGGGAAAAAAAAAAGGTGGGACGGACAAGAGATCAATCTTGAGCTGTAGAAGATCAGTGACACCGCTCATGAAGGGGACCAGCAAATAACAGAGCTGTGGGCTGACAGCCTGCGCCCGCACCAAAATCAATTGTGTTTTCAATCTTCACAAGAAGATTTGGTTTCACTAGTTGGCACAGGCACTATGAAAACCATTTCGAGAGCTTGTTAAAAGAGTCTGTAGTGAAACAAACACAGTTCGGCAAGGGCGGAGGGAGCGACCGGAGCCAGAGCTTTAGAGTAAGCATCACCTGACAACTAATCCGGACAGGAAGAAGGGAGGGATAGAAAAAAAGTAAAAAAAACAATTCAGTGCTTTCCCACTTTGGCTCTTTTGATCCTTTTGCTAAATCCTCATTTGTTCCCCTCCTACTCTCCAGAGGGCACTGCAGAGCAGCAAGTTTGCGATTGAGTATTTCCTTCTACCGCTTAAAGATTATCTACCTTTTGTTCATCAGTTCCCGCTTGTGTGAAGCCACTGATGTGTGGAGAACATTAAAGAGCTACAGGCTTCACAAAACCTCATCTGGGAATTACGGCTAACCTGTTCAATGCAAACAGAAACACATAGTCCGCTTTATGAATTCAGTGCTTGAAGACCAGCCTGCTGATCCTCGTACACAGATACCCAGGACGCGGTTCATCACTGGCGCGAAGTGGTTTTTATTCTAAAAGCCAAATCTAGCTTTCATGGCACTGCAAATATCTATAAAACGTATTAATGATTCACTATGGCAATCATGAGGCGTTGTATGTGTAATTACTTTACACCTTAAGCATGTTTGCAGACTGTTGGCATACATGTTTATGAGTGTTTATGTTTTGCTAGCGCTTGGCTGGATTACACTGATTCATCAGTAAGGACATCTCTGGATGATAGCCAGAGGGACTCCGGCCACTGAAGCTCTAGCATGTTTTCACTCTGTGTCTCAGTGTGTATACAGTGACAGCCTTAGAGCTACACTCCGAATAGCAAATCCATAAACACCCCCTATTAAACAAGCTTATTAAATGAGACTTTAAGTGGCCAGTGATGCACGAAGCTATGCGCTAGGTGCTAACAGAGCGGAGCACGCTTTTTATTACCTGCGCCTGAGGTGAATCCAAACGTTGTTATTAAATGTTAGCGGTTCACCAGGTGTGTTAAATTAACACTGAGCTTTTTGAACACTGTCATTATAGAAAGTGTACACGTGCAGAGATTTGGTGGGGGTTTTTTTGCCTGTTGCTCATCTTTTCAGTACATGTTTTTATACTGACTGAGAAAGAAAGCTATGACAATACAGGGACAGGCTTCTTCCATGTATTAACTGGGAGAAGTGGCTCTTGGCTAAGATCACCCTGTTCCCTTGGACTAATATTGATGACGCGGTGAAAGCGATTAAACTTCTACAAAGCGGCAAATCACCAGGTCTGGACAGAGTTCGCTACGGAGTTCTATAAAGCGTTTTCTCCATCATTAGCACCTGCACTACAGAATATGCTTAATGGGGCTTTTTTTCAAGAAATACTTTCCTCCCACCTTATCATTAGCATCAGTTACTTTGATTGCCAAGAAAGACAAAGACTCCCCTTTGTGTAGCAGCTATAAACCCAATATCACTTTTGAACGTGGATTATACCATTTTAACAAAGATTTTGTTGTTGTGGTTACAAAGCGTTACTGCAAATCATTTGGGCTGACCAACAGGTTTTACGATTGGAAGACGTTCCTTTTTATAACACAAAAAACATCAATATTCTCAATGTGCCCAATGTGGATGTACCAGAAGTGGTTTTGGCTTATGATATATGGAAAAGGCACTGGATAAAGTGGAATGCGGATATCCATTTCCTGTAATGAGAGGTTTCAGTTTTGCCGATTCATTTGCTGGTTCATTTCCTGGGTCGAGTTATTGTATGTCTCTCCACGTCTCCATTTTTGCTCCATAGAGGTACTAGGCAGAGCTGCCCTTTTGCTTTTACTTTTTGCCATTGCCATTGAGCTCTTAGCTATATGGTTTTGTGAGGATGTTAAATTTTAAAGCAATCAAACTGTTAGAAAAAGAGTATAAGTTAATTTTATATGCTGATGATAGTTTACCTTTTATTTGTGACCCACTGGTTTCTGTCTCTATTATTTTGAGCATTCAAATCATTTCGGGACAATTACAGGTTTTGGTCGTTTCCTGTAAATTCTTCGGCGATTTGCCTTAAATGTTCACTTCTTCCTTTTTGATAGGCAGGCGATGGATTTATATATTGTCTCTAATTTTGTCCTTTTTCTCTTGCTGGGTGTTAAAGGCTAATTAAAGTAACTGTTCTTCCCAAGTTTTTGTACTAATTTTAACATATTTCAATTTGCAGTTTTTTATGGATTTGGACAAACGTATCCCTTGGTTTTTTTAATAGTTAATTTTAAACTCCCAATTTTTTTCACCCTAGTAGGACCGTTTACATTTCAAGCTATTTGCACGCTTAGTTTCAATATTTAAATGCTCCAAATCGCACACAAATTGAGAACCATATATATTTATTAAGTATAGACTCCGATTTTTTTATTATAATAACTTATAATAACTATCTAACATATGTACCAGTCTGGTTTAGGAAATCTTGCCGTCTACATTAAAATGTCTGTTAGCTTTATTTTTCATACACATTTGTAAATACAATATCAGAAGGACATGAACTCCCACATGACGAAATCCCCCTGAAGACTTTACATCCTTTACTAAACTTTTAATTATTGCACAAGCTACAAAAACCTTTTGCCATGACCTCTGACTGCTTCACTGATAATCAATCCTGATAACATCAGTAATCAAACCTTGGGGGAAAAAATCACCGTCTTCCAGTTCTTCCCTATTCTAATTTAATAATTGTAGTAATTTCACCCTGCTACGGCTGGCATGCTAATTCTCATTTAGGTCTCTCTTGGGTCTGTGTCTTTACTCCCGGACAGAGGAGGGTCAAAGTTCTCTGTCTCACGATATATAAAAGGGGGAGAGGACACAGGAAGCAGAGAGAACCGAGAGTATCTGTGCACTGGCTTGGAAAGAACTTTCAGAGCCTACTAAATAATAATAGAACTAAAGTGAAGCTACAGAAGGACAGAGGCCCAGAGCAAACCTAAAGGACGCGGGACAGACCAGAGAGAAAGCTGGAGGGAGAAGACGCCGATTAAAAGTGCTTTCGGCTTAAACAAAAAATGCAATTTGTTTACAGATGTGGCCCAAGCTGATTACAACAAATCTGTGCCTGAGTATAATCCATCTCATCTAATTAAACACCGAATCAGCAGTGCTTTCACACACACACACACACACACACACACACAGCTGATCACTATTATAAGTTTGTGAACGTTTTAGAAACCTTTTTTACTCTTTTCCATGAGATACTGAAAAATCTATCTTTGTGCTATGATACATTTCCACAAACATGTTTTAAAGATCTAAAGATTTTCATAGCTTCCTGTTCGGTACATATAACAAGGCACTCAGTGACTCACGACACTGACTGAGTACGGATGGACTCCGTTAATACATCATAATTATTCTAGATAATTATCACGTCATTTGGCCTTTAACTTAACTGCTAGAAGTGTATGCAACTCCTGAGTAAATGCATTACATATATTTACAATATTGTCTGAGTGTCAGTAGTTTGATTAGGTCACGGGTGTTAAAATATAATTTTTTTGGTCAAAACCCAAATACTAGAGGTAAGACTATGGATACGCTATTGTAAAAAAAAACAAAAAACATTTGTATGTATGATAACAATATAAGGAGATTATTTAGTATTACTAGTATTTATTTATTCATTTTGGTCCAGAATTACTTACTATCAAAAATAGTTTAGGAACGATTTTACGCCTCAAGCCCAGACAACCAACGAAGATATTCATTGTCGTCTAATTATTCTATCTCACCTGTGCTACTTCGCTATTCTGATGATTTCTGAGGAATCTGTCAGTGTTTTTAGAGCTATACTTCCCCTATTTCACAAGTATTGTTTTTAAGGGGCGGAGCTAATCATGATCTCTCAGAAAAATCATCAATACTGAAATGAGAAACTAAAAAAAAAATAAAACCGCTGTGAATTATGTTGTAAATAAATGTTTTGGGGTTGAAATGCTGGGTTTAATGATCTCAAAGAAACAGGACAGAAAAGCAGTGCAGTTTTAGCTCCGAACACCTACATGCAAGGATTTTTATGGATCTGTAGAGGTGTGAATTCCTCCAAGGTGTGTCGTAGGCCTCCTAGTGATTCTTTGTGTGTGTGTGTGTGTGTGTGTGTGTGTGTGTAAGCTGTCATGGAGCAGAAAGAGGGTTCAGGAAGGCGCATAGCATCCGAAGAGACAGATTCTGTGACCTTCCTGCCCCATGCCACCTGCTGTCCTCCCAGGAAGCTCTCTCTTTACCTGCAAAGGCACTATTAATTGGCCTACTCTCTCTCTCTCTCTCTCTCTCTCTCTCTCACACACACACACACACATACACACCTCTTATCCTTAACCTAAGGATCAGCTTATCCTTCAGCAGTAAGGTAAATCTTTGTGTAGGCAGACATGCCGAGTCATTGGGGGATTGTTGCAAAGTAATATACAGCCTTCTCATCTCTTAGAATTAATTTAGGGAACCCAGACACACACACCACACACACACACACACACACACACATTTATACCACAAAAGCACCATGGCTTTCAATTACCACATATCTAACTTTCTTATTTCGAACATCTCTCTTTGCAAGATTAGTTTCCTGCTAGTTTAATTGAGGAGACAGTTCATTAACCGAGACATCTTTCTTCAACTTAACAGCAAACAACAACACTAATGTGACACCTAGGAATCAGGCAGTCCATCCCAATAAATTACCTACTCGGCCCTGGCAGATAGACAGTCAGACGTCGTAACTTCAATAACAGATGCGTTTTAGCTATAAAGCTTATTTATTTATTTATTTAAAGCCTTAGACGCAAAAGAAATCAGCAAAAACTTTAAAAAAAAAAAAAGTATTGGCCTGGAAAACAAGTGTGAATATAACATCTGCTCCATCCAACCAACTCAGCTGATCGAAAAGTCTAAGTACATGTACTGATGAATAAATGACAGCAAACATAATCCTGCATCTTCTGTTAACGGCTGCTTGCAGCAGAGTCTGACAGCTGTTTGTGTGATCTCCCACATCTGGACCGACCACTTTGGCAATTCATCTAGTATTCATTTAAATCTGAACCTAAAGCTAGAAAGTCAAAGATGAAAGGAGCTGTTTCACAACCGGCGAACACCGGATCTTACCTTGCCAAACTGCTCGAAATACTGCTTCACGTTCGACTACCGTGTTAGCTGATAATCCGCCTACGAATATTTTCTTTGTTCTTGTGACCATCTGGAAAAGAAGAGAGGACAGAAGATTAAGCCCATGTGAAAGCATTTTAGTGCAGACTTCAAAAAACAGACAACAAAGAGAGCTGGAGGACATGACATGGCAGAAAAAAAAGAGGCGAGAAAAGGACACCTCTGTTGTCCTCTGCTGGGAAAGGTGGAATAATGTGTGTGTGTGTGTGTGTGTGTGTTTGGCAGAGAGGGACCGCTTTGCCACTACCCTGCTTTATTGGTTTATTCGGTTATTGTTGCATAACTGAGCTGTGAATGTTACAGTTGTGAAATCAATAAGATGTATCTACTGTTTCATCAGCATAACAGCAACCACTGAAATGCAGTGGCGGAGAAGTGGAGCGATTTAATGGACATTTAACCCTTTAATACTTTAGATTTTGTGCTGTGCGATCATTCTTTTGAGTATTTCTATATTCTATTCAACGATATAATTCTTAAACCTTCACTTTGAAGGCTATTTATGTAAATAAATCTATCATATCCAGATAAAAAGCTTAAAACTGCAATAAACAAACAAAAAAAAGTAAAATTTCTTTTAAGTCATAGCCATAAGAAAAACGTAACTACCGGTTTGGTTTCGGTTTCGGAAAACATCAGCGATTTTAATGATAGTGGTAAAACCTTGGCATTAAAAAGTTTCGGTTCCTAAAGCTGAAGAAAGTAGGAAGTCGAGTAGGAAGAAAACGTGTGTTTACTGATGTCTGGCATAGACAACAGGAGTGTTTCTCCAAACACAATTAACTCACTCTGCTGGCGAGATATATGGCGCAGGGAGGCATGACTTCTCCCGCAGTACTCTTAATTGTGTTGTGGGTTTGAGTATTGGGATCACACAGCTCACCTCTCACACAAGGCAATGATAACGGCTAACAAGAGCACTCCTTAGGCAATCGTATGGCTCTTATTTAAGTTTAAATAAATGACCTATTGGCCTTCTGTCCCATCAGCACTGATATCTGATTGGCTGGTCAGCGGATGAAAAGTATAGAGCCATTTATAAACACAAGTCCTATTCATTCTATGCTAAAGTGCACACCCTGTGTCCTTGTCTTGGCTGTCGGCTACTCCGAGATCTTTCCCAGAGTTTTTTTTTACTCTCCAGCCATGGCTAATCCATCTGTCTTTCCCCCTGTCGTTTTGCGCTGGTCCGGGCTGTGCGACATGTCGGGGGAAGAGCCGCATTTTTAGTGCTGTCTTTATGTCCTTTGACAGCACTGGCTAGTGGCTGATGGGATTCCTCAAGCCCAGGAACAACGCAATTACTCTGTCCATTTCTCTTCCCGGTGACAAGACAACAGCAGGCCGCCGTGCTTTGATTCCTCTCTGGTTCTAGCGGCGCTCCCGGGGGATCGGGCTGCAGCTCTAACGCGTAAGCAAGCGCACGATCCTGCCGCTGCTCGCTGCCTGGGCATTTGCATTCAGACTGCTGGGCGAGATTTTGAGCAGCACGATGAAAGCTGGCCGGACGGTGCTGTAGACTTCCTGAGATGACATGTTGACATGTAGGGATGTTTGCTGACTCATCATGTCAGGACAGCCAGACCTGTCAGTCAGCTGCTATGAGGATCTTGGGTCTGAACTCGGGGTGATGGCTGTTACACTGTTAGCAATCTAACCTGACAGCATTTTCTGCTAAGAACGACAGAGGATCTATAAGAGACGAACCGGACCATACCATACCGACACGGGTTACCCAGCTGTGACTGTACAACAGAGAAGGGCAGACCGGGTCTATGAGCCAGCGCAGGGACATGGAGTGAGGACACGGAGTGACAGCGTGGAGGTGACAGAAGATTTTAAAACTGCCATAAAAAATCTTGGGGCCATAAAAATTCAGAAAAGAACATCTATAAATATGAATAAAGTGCACGCCTGGCACCGGGCTGATATATTAGAATGGTGCCACACTGGAGGTGATAAAGAATAAGCACTGCGTAGAGATATGTATAGATTTATGCAGAGAGGCAAAGTGTGTTGGTTTCAGTTGAGTGCTGCTGATGCTGTTTCAGCCCTGTCATCTTTCCCGAGTGTTGCCTGATGCGCCTCGGCATGCCTCGAAAACATTCTGTGCCTTTCCTCCCGTCGGAGTGGCAGCTGCCAGAGAGCCATCGAGGGAGGAACGTGTGGGGGGTGTGGGGGTGGGGGGGTGAGTTTGAGTCACACTGCAGGATGCTGAAAGGACTGAAACCAGTGCACGCAATATTTATAGGGGAAGAAAATTCGATCTACTGAATCAATAGCATGATTTATGGGATGAGTTCAATTCAGCACTACTGATAAATCCATTATTGTTTTATAAACAACTGCATCATCTATCACTTGCCTTTCAGCCTGAAATGCAAATGTTGTTTATGCTTTTGGAGAAAAGGCCACAATTTTTGTTAACCTGCTTAAGTATATACTAGTGGTGCAACGGATCACAGTTCAGATCACATTACGATTTTTGAGTCACGAATCGGGTCATTTTTCGGATTGGCAAAAAAATCACAATTTCACTGTTTACCGCATCTGCTATATATATATATATATACACACACACACATATATATGGTTAAAATGACTTTGAAAATAAAAAGCTTTTTGATTTGGCTAAACTGCTTAGATCGATGAAAAAAATAGGATAAATGTAAGTCACTCTGGATTTGGATTTTTGGTGTTTTGGCGTAAATATGAGGACAAATCTGTAAAAAAGGCTTTTAAAAGTGGTAGCTCGTTGGTTCCGGTGATCAGAAGGTTATATATATGGGCACCTAGGCAAGGCTGTTAACCCATAACTGCTTGGCTGTATAAATGAGATGTCAGATGTTACAGACTAATGGCCTTTTTAACAGAAGACTTTAGACTTACACTATGCGGTTTTAGCCACGATTAGTTCATCTGGGACAAATTTTAAAATCCTAAAAAATTCCTATAATCCCACACTAAAACATGTCGTCTCTGATGACGAGTTGGACATTTTTACCAGCAACAGATTAATAGCCATTGAGCCATTTTTTTGTCCTCCATTGAATTCGAAGATTTCAAACACCAACCATGTGACTTCTCCTACGACAACCTTCAAAACAAGAACCAATAGAAGCGCCAAATCTGATGACACAATTATCCCGACGACTTCAATCTACATCAGGAAAATGCTGAAAAGAGTCCAGTGGACTGTACGGCAAAAAATTAAACTTATTGAGGCATGTCATGAGCAAAATTACTGCTAGAGATTGATGACAGATTACTGTTACTGATTGATGACTTTAAACTCCGGACAAGTCTTTGTGTGTGTCCGTATTTGAACTATTTTGACTGTCATACAGATCCCACAGTGTGACATGGAGATCATGTTAATGCAGTCTGACAAGCAAAAATTGCAAAAGAAAAATCGCACAGTGTGAGCCTGACTTTAGTGTTACTTCAGGTTAGAATTATGTTATGACAGAGCCGCAGTGTCGCTTTACTAATTATAACTCTGTGCTGATGCACTAATAAGACAAACCATTTCTTTATCGCTAAATACTAACCAGAAGTACAGTTTTTATAGTGTTCAGCTAAACAGCTAAAAAAAATGTACTACAAATGACAACTTCCACCTTGATTAATACTATACAAGTAGGAACTAAATGTATAACAAAATGAAAATGAAAAATTGTCTGAATTTGGTACTTTGGTTCCATCTTAGACGCTGTCAGAGGCTAAAGTTGCAGATTCTGACTCTACAGCTGGAACAAGTAGCTGTTGAGACAAGGGCTTTTTGAGAAAGCAGCTGGTCAAGAGGCTGCATTCTCATTAGGAGGATAGAAACAACAGGGTCACCTCTTGTCCACTTTGATTATTTAACATAGCAAACACAGTCCCTGTGCTACAGGAGAGTGATTAGCATTCACCCCTTGGTATTTTTCAGACAATAATACATCATTGCACCACAGATTTAGTGCTCTTTCAGATCCATTAATACATTTCAGGAGTGCAAAATAAGCAGTTTGGGCTTGTTTTGGTTAAACACGACGTTTCATTTTAAAAGCATTCCATTCATAATTTCATTTGCTGCTCCGATACGAGGGAAACGCGTTAAATAAAACCCCTGAAATCATAGGGAAAAAAAATAAAACCTCTGAAATGATAGAAAAACAACAAAAAAATCATTTGAGAACAGAGAATAGAGAATAACAGATTGTTCTAGAATCGATCAGTATAATGTATATAGAGAATCGCAATTAGCTTTCATTTACTCTTTGTCTTTGTCTGGCCATAACCTACAACAAAGTCACTTTATAGATAGATAGATAGATAGATAGATAGATAGATAGATAGATAGATAGATAGATAGATAAACAAATACATACTATAGACAGACAGGCAGACAGACAGACAGACAGATCTGAACTGGTTAAGATCACTCCTTCAGTGTGTTTTGGTGTGTTTGAGCATTGACTTTTCACCTTCCTCAGTTAACCACACTCTGTTTAAAACACAAAAATACCCTCCAGTCATACAGGAAGAAAAAGTGTGATCAGATTTATCTGGAAGAAAAGCCTGTGATATTTCTGTATAAAATGTGTGCTCTTCAAACCCCAAGTGGGCCAGGCACCGTGCTCCACAGAGAATTCCCCTGGCCATAGAGGCTCTTTTCCGGCATCGAGTAACAGAACATGGCGAGGTAGATGATACCAGTGACAGCAAAGTTTATTTATCCCAGCCACAATAAAATGAATCGAGACGTATCCTGCAGCCCAAATTGAAGGAATGTGATACGGGTGACAATTTAATATTGCATCTCCTCTCCTTTGGGCACAAACAGATCTAATTAAGATCTTTCATTAGATGCGCTGCCACTAAAACCCGCCCTGAAAACATGGATTCTTATCGGAGCACAGGACAATTGCTAGGATGAAGACACACCAAATCAAGTTATACACCAGCACAGAGAACGAGACAGAAAAAAAAGAGAGAGAGAGAGAGAGAGAGAGAGAATAAGACAAAGAGAGATAGAGGGTGAGGAAGAGAATGACAGAGCAGCTTGGCAGATGACGGAATGAAGGTTACCTAGAGTTTAACAAAGAACAGAAGTCCTGTTTTCATCTGAACACCTGATGAGCGTCATGCAGAGTGCTGCCTCTCTATTCTCTTTCTTCAGCTAAATAAGCGCTAAAGAGGCATGCGCTGTTATATTTATGTTTACTACATCTTCCTGATTAACTGCATTGCGGCCTCTCGCTACTGATTGCGGTTGACTAACATTGGTCCTTTTCCTCAAATAAGCTCATAAAGCCTGAGACAAGAGATGCTCTTGTAAGCTGACGTGGGGGCTTTTTTTAATCAGAGTCCTCTCTAGCCGCCATTTTCCTGGCTTGATGTCCCCTGATTAGAGTGAGATAATGAGCCTCCACTCCATCCTCCTCCCTCACATCCCCCCCATCTCCCTCCAAGGCCTCTTCATCATCTCAAATCACACATTCAGCTGCTGATTGCCAGCTTCTTGTACCTTCGCTTAAATCACGCGCTACGGGTGACCAGGCGGGGAGAAGACGGCGGTCGGGAACAGAGCATTGGCACGCTGAGTATACAGACTGCATTTTGTTTTGTCCCTATGTCACTCGTTTGACTGACAGCATCTACTTCACTTGCCACTTTCGATTTCGTTGGCATCTAGATTTCGCCCGCTGAGCTCTAATTTGTACGTGTTTTTTGAAAAGTGGAATTTTAATGGTGACGTTCGAATATGCTGAGCCAAACAGGCCGGCGCCTTCCCGGCTGCAGCTAACCCTGATTGACAGCCGAGGTGGTGGTCTAACTGAGAGCTCAGATTAACTGATTAGTAACAATGGCTAAATCGCTGGATTTGCATGCTATGTTGCCGTCCTTCCCTCCTGTCTCTCTCTCTCTCTTTTTCTCTCTCTCTCTCTATCAGCTTTCGATCTGTGCCGTTTCTCTGAGTATGCAGCTTTATTTGATCCACTGTAATTGCGTCTTATCTATACTCGTCTCCAAGGTGTGCAAACAGGCACTTATTCATGAGCTGCAGATTTACCTCATCATGAAATAATAACCAAATAATTTAATGTAGTGTGTAAAAGCAGACAGAACAGATCCGGTTCTCATTAGGCGGGGTATTTTTAAAATGCTCAGTGCTATCACATTGACGGGACTGAAAGAATGAAGCTCAGTGTGAATGATAGGTGTCGGGCCAAGCAGGTCTAGCTTAGAGCAAGTATAGCCGCAAGCACAGGAGACGCACACTGCCAGAGAACAGGTTAAAAAGAACCTTTTCTTGGCCCCTTGTACACGTAAATGAGTCTCTGGCTTCCTCAATGGTAGATTCTTTAGAAGCCACTTAGCTCAGCCCCAGGCAGTTAAAACTCAAGTGTCAGACAGGTGTCCAATTATCTCCATTCATTCTGGATGAGGATGTAAATGTTAGCCTTTTAAGAAACCTCATCTGTAGCGTTATTTTAACCCATGACTAAAGTGGCATAAAGATGAATGTATAAAAAAAAAAACAGAGAAGTAAAGCAGGAATAAGCTGAAGTGTGTCAAAAGCTGTTGATTTCTCAATGTCTTACTTTTAGCCGCAAGGGTAACATTTATGTACAGACCCTGAGACTAACAATAACGTTTTACAGCATTAACTACTTTCACAACAGATACTCCATATACTGCAAAATATTAAAAACCTGTCAGTAATGATACACACTATACGAACAAAATTCCTAGGGCACCTGACAATCACATCTATATGTGTTTGTATGATTTAATCTTACTCCTATAATAACCACTACACTCGTGCAATGGTATTAAGGAATAGCATGCAATAGTATTAATGAAATCAGACACTAATGTTGGTGTTTCAGTTCATCTTAAAAATCTTCAGCGGGGTGGAGTCAGACTCGGGGCGCTGTAGAGAACACTCGGGTTCTACTTCTCCAAACAGAACACACCATGACTTCATGGAGCTTAGGGACTTTGTCATGCTGGAACAGTGTTTGGGTTTCTTTGTTTCAGTGAAGGAAGAATGCTTTACTGACACAACAATGTACTTAATTGCTGCAGCAGACGACAATGGGGCCATCTGATGGGGCCTTAACTGATGTCTGAGATTCAGTAATTATTACTCTAGCAGGCTCTAATAAACAATATCCCGCTCAATAATCAGCTGGTACTGATTGTCATTTCAAATTGTTATAATCAGTATAAAAGAAATCTTATATCTTGTGCAAAATCCTTTTTAGAATCCGGTATAGTGGTGATCTACTGCAATCCAGAGACAAAAAGTGCAGGGGCACATGAAAAGTCTCATTTTGGATCTAGAAATCAATATTCTGAAATGCTGTACTATAAGGAAGTAAATATTAATAATGCATTCGGAATGCCAAAACACAGCAATAAACTCTGACCTGATTCAAATCCATTTTACAACTATGGCTTGAATCCAGATTTCGAGACCCCTTATTCGATTTTATGTTTTTGGCATTCGGTGTGGAATGTTTCTCTGCGGAAAGGTATTAATGAAAGATGTGAATTTCTGAATGAAGCTGCAGGAATACTGATGCAACATGAAGAGCAGAATCTTGATTTTCGCAAAAAGTCGGTCAAAAGCGCAACTTGACATTGTGAGACTCTGTATGTACCGTACACCTGCTCTAATACTCAAACAACCCATATAAATACACAAACAAATGTCTAACTAGTATTGCAAGGACAAGGAAAGTTTTCAGTGAATTTATTATAAAGTTCCAGAATCTTTCCATGGGAACTACATCTTAGTAATGTTGGAAATATTCCAAGGAATTCATGGGAACTTACAGGAAAATATGAAAATCTATTTTTTATTCTATATCAAATTAAGCTACAATTTTTTTTTTTCAATCAAATTCCTTTTACAGGCTAACTTGCAATTTTGTTAATTCCTACTTTATTCCTATTAATTCCAGTAAATTCCCATATATTCCAGGATTTTTGCAACCACAGATCAGATCCTGTGCAACCAACATCAAGTTATGTAATCCTACATAAATGTCTCTATATGATAAAAACCATCGGCTCTTTTCCTCTTTTTTCTTTAATGAAATCACACACTGACTCCTGATAGTCTTCTCACACTCACACCTCGGCAACATCTTAACGCCAGTGCCAGTAAAAGAAACGCAGCTGGCAATTTTAACCGCCTTTTAGAGCAGATCGTCTGTTTTTAAGACGGTTTGCTTTGCTGAGTTGTTCTTTTTCTCGATATACATGCACATAACAGTGCCGAATAGGAAAATATCCTGTTCCGTGACACATACGAGGCATTTACATAACTGTGAATGATCAAGACGGTAAGACGAAAGGGAAAAAAAATCCAAACTAAGCAACAAGGCTTCAAAAATAAATGTGTATTGATGTGGGAGAATAGACAGGTGCCGCAAAATATTGGGACACTCTGACCATCACAATTATATATGAGTTTTTATGTTGCATGTCCTTTTAGCTATTACACCTTACTCCTATAATAACCCCCAACCTTTTGCAAAGTCTTTCCACTAGATTTTGTAGCTGTGGGATTTGATCATTCAGCTACAATAGTATTAGTAAGATATGGCACTAAGATTAGGGACTTTAACCAGAACACACCGTGGATCTGTTTAAAACTGCCTACTACCTCAGTATGTACTACATTTGAGTAAGAACATACTACATACAGACATTATACACTGGATGAATATCAAGGATTAAACAGTACTATAAAGTTTTTTTGGTTGTTATTGGTTTTTTAAGTGTGTATGCTGAAACCATGTATGACATCATCCTTAATTTATAGGAGAAAAACAAGTTGGCTGCACTAAAAAGCCTGTCACTAATAGCATGTTTTTAATAAGCACCCTGTAACGCATCTAAGGCTTTATTCACCTGTACGTCAACAAGAACATCTCCTATAGCTTTAAACTAGAAACACAGCTCTAAAAAAAATAAGGCTTTATCTATAGCTTGCTTGTCTGCCAGAAACAAAGCACTTCAATAACATAGAAGGTGTGTGTTTACACGAGCTCGCGAAGCTGCTCTTCCCAATATAACACCGCCCAATGCCAATATTCACGGCTGACAAACTATAGCAATACCTCCTCCACGGCTTTATCTTAATGATCTGATGTACTGTACACTTCAACTGAGAGTCGATAGATTATTGTACATTTATGAAGATAGATGACAGCTGCTCATAGTTGCTTATAGGGCCCAGGAGATGGCTAGTCTGATACACCTCCTGCTTTCCATCCAGTGGACACACGCTGCATCTCAATGAGCACTCAGCCTTGATAAACAGTCTGCAAGAAGGAAAAATATTTCCACATTAAGGCTGAGGAGAAGAAGAAAAAAAAAACACGAAAGAAAAAAAAAAATGAGAACCTGCTCCTCAAAGCTATTCTGAAAAATTAATACCCTAATTAAGTGCTTGCTCCAGGCGAAATCTTGGAAATTTTAGCAGGGGAGTTATAAGCACTTAAAAAATTACTTACACTATTACGCTGGAAGCCGTATACATTTTTAAAGTGACTATATTTTTCTACTCGCCTTTCATTCTCAACAACAGTACTTGCTATTTGCGAGCGATATCCTCCCCTGTTGCCTTTTAGGAGTTTAAATTGGATATCAGACTTGAAAGTTTCGCTCTGAAATATTGAATGCAGATCATGCCGAGGAATTTATCGCCGCTCCCCATCGTTCCGGAGCTGCCGACTCTCCTTCGAAAGAGCGCGATGATGTAAAATGCCCGAACTGATGCTAAAATGATCTCCAGCTGGCGAACCCTCCAACCTGCCAGGCTGAGGCACTGAATGTCTTTTACTTTACATAAAAATTAAATCAAAAACAAATACTTTGAAAAATCAAAGCATGGATGGGTAGGTGGTGCCACAGTGGGCAAGTGACATAATTGGTTCTGCGGCTTAACAAGCCTACTTTCTGTTCTTGCTGCTAACGTGTCTATAAAAACACAAGATCTTACAGCAGGGCCGTGCACAGACATTTTGAGGGCCAATGGCCCAAACTAAAGTCCAAAAAAGGGGCAATAAGGGGGTGGCTGTTTACAATAAAAAAGAAATGACACCCCGTTCTGTAATCTTTTCAGACTATTATTGTCGCTGTTTCGAAAGAACGTTACATTATTAATAACAGGAACTATTTACTGTTTAACAGTTTAATATTTACATGTCTCATTTATAGCCAAACCTATTTTATTTGTCCTAAAACATCTTGTTAATGTCTTTTTTTTTTTTTATGATTCGCTCATAAAATACATGTTGCTGATATCGTAAAAGTGCAATGGCTTTTACTTTTATCACACTCATATTCCTTTGCTGTCAGCCAGTTTAACAGTCTTTTCCTGTACCTGTCTGATTTGGCTGATGCTCAGTGGGCTCCCACTCACACGCTGAACCTGCTTCTGCCAAATCTTTAAGAGAAGTATAAGAATTATACATTTCATTTAATATTATCAGTGGCGTGCAGTCAGGGCCAGCAAGGCCTTCTCTGCTGGTCTAAACAATATCGCAAGCTGACCTACATTTACAACCTAAATTCTAATATTTGTCCCAGGAAATTGTATTAATTTATTTCCAACAGTCTTTCCTGTTCATTCGCTAGTGTTTCTATTACTGCACTGCTTCCGGTACGGGTATGTTGATGTTAGATTTTTTTGTCCAATCAGATTTCGGTTTCTATCTGCTGCCATGTTAATACAATCTGCTCAGAGCCTTCAGAATCAGTAGTGCCCATGTAACTTAAACTATATTAGCATTGGCAGATTGCTCATTGGTTAAAGACTGTTTGTTTAACCAATCAGATTTTTTAATTCGAATCTCAGTCTATATAGTCAAATTTTCTTGCTTTAATAAAATGATTTTTACCCTTAATACGAGTAATGCCACTTCGTGTTACATTGTGTTTCTGTATAGTATTGATGGTTTCTAGAATTGCGACATGATAGTGGTGGTATTAAAAGGTGTGAGTCCCCACTGAAGAACCAGGTACCAAATGCACCGCCCGCCACTGAATATTACACAGAAAACATTTAGATTATATACCAATAAACAACTCGTTTAGAACATGAATAATACATCTGAACTAATTATGATGTATTGTTCCACTAGTATCAACTAAGGCAAATGATTATAGTGGGAAATACACCTAATTACAACAATTAAAGTGCGGAACAAACGGTAAATATTCTTTTTTGCTGGAAATTTTAATCTATGTTTGCAGCGTTAAACTGCCTTTGTGGCTTCCTTCATTTCCTTTAGTTCCTTCAGGCACTGGTTTTTGTATTTTTTTTGTCTACGGGTTTTGTCAACAACAGCAAATTTGGCTGATCAGATACAATAATTTGATTAGTCATTATACTGTAAGTTGTTTTTAGAGGCCCGAGATCAAATTATTATCGACAGAAATAAAAGAGGTGGGTAGTGACGTGTTATAATTACTTCATCACATTTACTTGGAAAAAATGTACTTTTAAGAGTTGGTTTAACTGGAGTTACTTTGACTGTCACTCAAGTTAATTTTTTCATCACCAAAACTTACTTTTACTTTGCTACATCTGACGGCGTTTCTCGGGTTACTGTTAAATGTTATTTATGAAACTGTAGTTGCAATCATTAGTTATCATCATGTTACAAATAATGAGATTGCGAGTCTTGCGATAGGCTGCAGCCGTCTGAAGTACAGAGCTGATCATTTTTCTAAGTTATGCTTAGTTCAGTAGAGACAGACCACACGTGGCCTTACATTTACAATCCATTTTACACTCCAAGTAGTGAAAAGAACAGTTACATAATGTGATAAATACTATGTGCACCAAAACAAGTTGATATATCAACGTTCAGGAATTCCAGCTCCAACCTGAGAAAACTTGTTGTGGTAAGTTTTATAATAACGACTATTTAAGAGTAATTCTGCAACTATGGGCACTTTAAGTACTGAATTGTAAGTATTTATTATTCTGGATTTTTCCTTCATTTAATTAGATCCAAACTAACTAGTAACTCAGTACTTGAGTAGTCTTATCACTCCATACTTTATTACTATTACTCAAGTAACTTTAAACATTAATACTTTTACTCTTACTTACCTATTTTTATAAGTATTTGTACTTGTATTAAGTACAGGTTTTGGCTCTGCGAAATGCAAAAGCAACTGACTAATTCAGCAGCATAACCACTGACTGTAATGTGGATTGTAACACGTTTACCTGGTAATGCAGCGACCTTCGGAAACTGTAGCCAGTCTGGAATATAAGATTGTGAGTGATGCTGTGAAGCGAGTGGAAAAAACACGACGCGGATTAGTGGAATCACTGTTAGCAGAGCGGTTATGGAGCGCTGAGAGCCGGGGTGGTGGGGGTGGTGAAATAGCAGAGGGGCAGTGGCTCCAGCAGCCGAGCCACCTCCCTGTGCTTGGCCCTGTCTTAGAGGGTAGAACAAATATAAAAACTCACACACAATAGACCTGGTGGAAAGCAAAACAATATTGTTTTCTAATAAAAGTAAGCGCAGCACAAAGTGTGTGTGTGTGTGTGTGTGTGTGTGTGCGTGTGTGTAAGACTGCCTGTGGGTAATTAGGACCCAGCTGGCTGGCGAAAGCCGTGTGCTGAGAGGGGAGAAGAGTGACTGTCAAGTCTGCTCCAGTCAGTGCACAGAGCAGTTTACTGTTCCACACCGCAGCTGCCCACATACTTTACTTAACACACATTACAAAACACACTCACACGCAAGAAATGACGTGAGCCCGGGCCGTGCAACACCATAACTTACAAATTTTAATATTATACCCCCCCCCTTTACAGTGCTCTGGCCATAGATGACTATCTGGAGTGCCCTCTAGAGGAGGGCAGCATGTTATACCTCTTCTGCCCCTCTGCTAGCCACGACTGTCTAATTTTACCCTGTTTATTCCATGTCTCTGATTTCTGCTGTGCTTTCACAGGCTGCTGAATCTGTGTGCCATCTTTGGAACATTAGTTTATAATCCAATCCATGTAGGTAATCAATTTTCTCTAATAAAATCAACCGGGTTTACATTACAGACTGTTAGGCTCTGTCCATGAGGATACAGATCTTTGCTTCTAAAATCATCCCTTGAAAATTGATTTCAGAGGTTCCCCTTGGTAGTAGCACAAAGAGTTCTATTTTCTGTACCAAATATTCTTAAGTAGAGCTGCAACAAATGATTATTTTGATGGTCGATTAATCGGCAGTTACTGGAGCGATGAATCGAATAATCAGCAGTTATCCCAGCATCTGCAATTAGTTATAGCCAATAATGCCGATTGTTACTAATAAATTAATCAAGAAAATCACTTCGGCTTTAAAATGCCTTTTTAATATTGCTATTGCTATTAATCACCAGCTTTATCAGTCAGAATCTTTGCTTTTTTAGTTAGTGAGTCAGTAACTTGGTTAGTTAGTAACTTATTAAATAAATGTTTCATTTATTATATCTATAAATAAGACAAGGATAGCACTTTACCTTAAAAATACCAAACAATTAAATTAATATTGTTTATAGTTTATATGTTAATGTATATGTGTGTTATTACATATATTTATTTGCAATGTACTTATCTTATTTACTAATTAGATTTAAGATCAGATTATATAAATTAAGAGGACTATTTAACAACTGATAAAGAATAATTTATTGTCAACATTGTCATTGTTATAAAAATGGCTTCTGGTCTGTCCTTTGTTTCAGGTTCTAGCTATTATAGCTGAAAAAAACCTACGTAGAAAAAACTCTTTCGAGATCTAAACAGAATTGTTTTTTAGGTGTGTAGTCTATCCTCTGCACCGAAACAGACACCAGTTCCTGGGCTAGCACTCGAGTGATGTTTTTTATAGGAAGAGATGCTAGTACACCTCTTATAAAGAGATAAGATATTTACAGATCTGCCATCATAATGAATAATACACTATCATTACTCCACAGCCTTCCAAATATCCACTACCGTAGGTAAAAATCTTCATACCTTAGGGCAAGCTCTGCTGTCCGACACACCTGCTATCACTTTCACAGCTCTGGGCTTGTTCTGAATGCTGAGGTCTGCTGTGCTAGCAGGGTTTCTGCTTCAGGACTGGTGTTAGTCTGCTCTCAGTGTTGCTCTTGTCTCTTAAAGCCACTGAGTCACTCACTGTTTACCTATTTATAACGACGATGGGCAATGTTATATTTCTCTATTTTCAGATGCTAGTAAATAAAAAAAAATGTTTTCTTTTTTTCGTACTCCTATTGGGAGAAAAAGTGTAGAGGATAAGAGAATACAGGATCAGGCTGGATGGTACAGTGGAACTGGCGGTCTACAAGACTGCAGCTTTTTTTCTTTGGAGCTGCCGTCGATGGGGTCTTTATGAGAATAAGAGTGCCAGGTTAACTATGTTGGCTGTAATTGATTGATTAAACAGATTGATCTCTTCTGCCACTTCTGTATAATCCCTGCTAATGCTAGGTATTAACCAAGTGCATATGAGACCATGCTGCATGGAACAGAAGGTTGTCAAAAACGGAGCAGAAAAATTACTGACAGGTGTTGAGCCCTTTGGATTGCATTAGCAACTCATAATGTAAGATTAAAGGATGAGGAGCAAAAGCAGTGGAGTGGGGATGTAGTCACTGGAGGAAGAGTATGGACCCATCCCATCTCATCATTTACAAGCACAGACATCCTTATCCAGAGCGACTTACCAGCATTTGAGCAGGTCAGGGGTGAGACCCCACAATGATGGACGTAGACGATAAGATTTACATTTCTGAATAAGAGTGACGCTCTTATCCAGAGAGACTTAGATTCATCTCTGTTTTTATTAAATTGAGCACTTAAGGGATAAGGGCCTTGTTTAGGGTACCAGAATTGGCATTTTGGTGGTCCTGGGAATCAAACCTATAATCTAGTCCAACATTTTAACTGAGCTTCCACATTCTTTAGATTCTAGATACATTAATGTATAGACAGGTATATCTGCAAGAGGAATATGGTAGAGAGCTCTTTTCTGTATGTGTGTTGAGAAGTTTGTGTGTCAGAGATGATGTTACACACTATATTAATGATGTTAGGTCTCGTTATGCACAGTCCCCACAACAGCTTCATCACAGAACAAGTGTATATCTAAGCGTAAAAATGTATATTGAATATTGGTGTGTGTTAATCACAGATACAGTACCGGTGTATGGGGTATTAGATTAAATATACTGGAGTGCCTTAGACTCCTGTGTTGTTTTCCTCACAGGTGTCCCGTCATTGATTGTCTTTCTGAATATGTCTCTTTTCTCTGAGCAGGATAATATTCAGTGTGGTCATGTATACAATCATTGCCTTACATATTAATTAAGTGTTGGTAATGTTTGGCTTTTGTGAGGCAGAAATTTCGTAATTTCACATATCGAGCAACGCCTGTGTGTGTGTACAGATGATTACACTAAAAACTGTTCGATACAGCAGTGTTTTTTAACTCCAGTCCTGAAGACAAGGTAGTTCATTGGTTAAGGTCTTGGACTGCTGATCGGAAAATTGCGGGTTCAGGTTCTCAGCATCACCAAGCTGTTACTGCTGGGCCCCTGAGAGGAGCCCGGGGGCGAACCCATAACTAACAGGGGGGTGCTTGGCTTCCAACAAGGGGGGGGGGACATAAAAACAACCAACACAGTGCAAGTGCACACTCCTACAACCAGTACAGGCTGTCAGCTCATTTCCTGTAAAGTGAAACTAATCAATATTTCCACAACAAAAACCAATCAGATTGGCACGTATATGCTGTGATAACCTTCCTAAAGACACATTTAAGGTTACGGAAATTAATGAAATATATTCGTTTCTTCTAGAAAAGCTGAAGGTTATACTCTGGGCACACATCGATATGCTAAAGACGTAATGATGCATGAGACGCAATGCAAATATTTTGAGAAACAGGTTTATTTTCATTGAAGAACACTATTCAACTTATTATAACATTATAACATTACAAATCATGAAAACATCAAATTCAAGTTGATTTGAATTATTTTTATATTTATTAAATAAAAACTGTGAGCTAAAAAGACCTTTTTGGGGGGGCACGGCCTGTCTGCCCAAATGCTGCGATGCCCCTGAGGAAGACCCTGAACTACTTAGTAGGATTATTAAAAAATTGAATGAGTGTTATTCACTCTGTGTCTGCTAAATGCCATCATTGTAGATGGACTCAGTACTTTGTATATGTAAAATGTCTCTCTTATAAACACGTCTCCTAACAAGCTGATGATCTAAAACAGATGCGCTTAAGACATGTCAGACGTCAAAAATGTCTTTAAATACAAAATATACAGAACAGTGAGCACCCAGAACTGCAGTTGAGAACCACCGATAAACAGTATTTTAGAACAATACGGTGTGTAACATTTATAATCTCGGAACATGTTTTAGGTAAATCACATTCTCCAGATCTTAGTTGACATCAGTTAACCTTGAAAATGGCCATATGTTGTTCTAGAGGGTTCCCAGTGCAACACGGTTCCAGAGGCGGTGATCCAAAACATCGTTTGTCCTCATTGTTACTAGGCAGTGAGAGGATAAATGAACCCGGAGTGAGGGATTAACTTGCAATTAGGACGATGGCTATTCTGAGTGATTCTGCCTTTGGGAGAGATCCGGCTCTTCTGTCAGGCAGCACACTGCACAGATGCTGCAGCTGAACGGGCCACAGAGATGCTACAAACACTACCATTCCCTCTCTCTGTGTGTGTGTGTGTGTGTGTGAAAATCATTGCCCTCACAGCATCTTCGCATAGTTATGAAAAAAGATCTGGATCATAGATCTGGACAGTCATGTTATTGCTTATGTGCTGTGAATTCAAGAGCTGAATGAAGACTAGAGATATAAACTAATATATATAAAAAAGAGAATCTACAAGCACATAAAGGATATTTTTGTAATCTTCCGCTCATCTTTTAGCTTTTTGTTACTCATTACGCCGCAAATGTACCTCAGCAATGTAAACTGAACTGCGGCACTGGAAATGTCACACTGCCTGAATGGATCTTAACATAGATCATGGAGTGGGAGCTGTACCTCACTGCAGAAGAGTACAGCACAGCCTGAAGCCTGTTTTTGTATATACGCAGACACACACACACACACACACACACACACACAAACTCTGCTCATCCGTGTATGACCTGCCTCTGCACTACTGCAAGGTGGTCTGTGCACTTTTTCAGAGCTGCTGTTTGTTCTCTCCAAACATCTCCACGCTTACAGAAAACACTCTACTGCATACACACTCAAGTACCTACTGTAGAAGCAGTCATGTTACATTACATTTGCATTTCCAGCATTCGAGGGATGCCCTTATCCAAAGCAACTTACATTTATCTCATGTTATTTACTTTCACTTGAAGTTTAAGTGGCCCACTGGTGGCAGCTTGGTGGTGCTGGAAATCAAACCGACGATCGTCTACACGGCAGTTTACCACTTAACCACTCAACTACCGCTTTGTCTTAACACACCCCTAATCCCTCCACTGCCACGGAGTTGCTATACACAGAAGCCTGTGCACGCGCACCTTAAGACGAACACATAAACATATCGACACCATCGCGGACATCGTGCTGCCTACGCATTTGACCGTCCCTGAACAGTGCCAGCACTAGGACCGTGCTTTGCTTGTGGAGACGACAAGGTCGTAGTGCTGACTTGCATGAACGTTAGAAGGAATTGATTACATTTGGTTTGTTTGTCTCTGAAGTCTCGTCTAATGAGCTTTCAGGCAGCATCAGTCACAACGCTGGAGAAATTCTGAAGGTGATCAGCACAGCTTAAATGGCATTACAAGCCCTCGGCCTGTTCAAACTGTTTTGGCGTGTTTGAATTTGTCTTGATTTCCATGTGTACAAATCCATTCTGCTTCCGCTCCCTTCGTCAACAGAAAAGTCAAAATGTGCCTCTAATTTTACATCTGTTCCAGCATGATATCAGCTTGGGGACGTGGGGAAGTGAGGAAAAGGGGAGCACGTGCAACAAAAATGACTTTGAGAGCGTTTCGAACTCAAATAGGACGGCAGCTCTAATTATTAAAAACCGCACACGCGACACGCCAGAGCTCCAATCGGTTTACACAGTAAACAGGCGGGCGGCTCTGTCTTTACCAGATACGGCTTGTTCAAACCCATTTCGAGTGCAGGGCTGAGTGGAACAGCCGTCGCCTCTTTTCTCATCCTCTCTTCCTGTCTCTCTCGGTCTAATAGGAGCCATTAGCGAGAAGCCTTTCTGCTGCTCCTGGATTACTGCACTACATAATTGCAGCAGGAGAAAGGCATGCCACAACCAGGGCATGACAATACAAACAGCCGGGCAATCTGGCAAAATTTTGGATGAATGATTTCGAGGTCCTAACTAACTCTGTGCCCTACTTTAAGCCCATCTTAAACTGTTCTGATAGCAACACAAGAAACCTTTCATGCACACGCAGTTAAAAAATACTGCGCAAGGACAAACGGCTTGCGTCGAGCGCAGCTACTGAAAACTGAACAGTTCCCATACGTAAATTGAACAAGCACAACGGTGCATAAAAAGAGCACCGTTCCTGCTGCATGCGCCGGGTTCCACTTGAAAAGCTCTTTCTCCTTCATCCGAGAAAGCGGCTCCTCTTTTGTTCTGCATAAATGCCAATTACCTAATTCTCTCTAGCATGCAAATCAGATGAAATAAGGGCACGGCACATTGCCCACGGTGTGAGCCACGCTGATGTTTCCACAGTGACAAGAAGGGTACCTTTTGGGACACTTCTCTACTTAACACTTTAATCAAGCTTCATTTAGAGGGAAAATGAAATAGATTTTTTTTTTTTTTTTGCAGTTCCCAATCTCTTGCTTTCCATCTCTCTCTCTCTCTCTCCCTCTCTTCAAAAGCTGATAAACCATAACAATCACTTAGCCTGCAGACCGCATATACTTCACTCGCTGCCAAAATACACACTTTGCCTTTTCAAATATTATACTAAAACATTAACATTTGCGCAAAGCAAATTCGCTAAGCCGATTCATATTAGTGTAAATTTCAGACTTTCTTCCTCACACGAGTGAAAACATTCATTGGTTTTTATAGCGGGTCAGAGCACTGTCTGCTCCAACTGGCAGATCTCTCAGTGTAAATGTTCATACTAGGCGGAAGGGGAAGATATAAAACAGGAATCCTTACACTGTGTGTGTGTGTGTGTCAGTGTGTAATCAAATGAGCGAATGATCTTTTACAGTTGACAGGAAATTTCGTACCGTTTTACCGACACAGATGAAAAGATTGTGAAAACAGCTTTAGACCTCTGTATTATTGCTGAAGTAGTATTAACTCAGCTGCCCTGCTTCCTTAGTTGCCGCAGAGATGCGCAAATGGTTGTTAGTTAATCCTTCTCACAACATTTGTTTATGTAGAACATTAGAAGCTCAGTGGTTAAGGTGTTGGCCTGCTCAAGTTCAAGTTCAAGGAGCATTATTGTCATTTCAGCCATATATAGCAGAATGCAATACACAGTGAGATGAAATAACGTTTCTCCAGGACCCCCCTGGTGCTACACAAAACATAGAATTTACAAAACAACAACGAGCCACTAAACACGATAGACATAAAGTGCATGTGTGCAGCCTAGTGCAGAAACAGACAGTGCAGTAAACAATACAAACATTACAAAGACAGTGCAAAAAAGACAATAAGGGACGGGACATAATGGAATAGCGCCAACCATATTGTAGATGAGGTAGACACGAAATGTGCAAATTACAACAGTACTGTGCAAATAGCATTGTAAAGTGAGTAAAGTGACTATAGTATTGTAAGTGACTATAGTATTGCTAATTGAGAGGTTGCTAATTCTAATCCCTGGACTACCAATCTGCCACTGCTAGATGCATGAGCAGGATATTCAACCCTCAACTGCTTATTTGTATAACTGCTATAAATGTATTTCGTTCTGGATTAAAGCTGCAACCAACAATTATTTCAATAGTTGATTAATCATGAATAAAACAGAGAAATCACTTCAGCTTTGTCTTCATAATCGGGCTGAAGTTATTTTATTGATTGTTCAGTAGGCTTGGATCAAATAGCTTTTGCAGTTAAAATATTAAGTTATATCCATCCATCCATCGTCTTTACCCACTTATTCCTAATCAGGGTCATAGGGATTTTCTGGAGTCTAGCCATAGGCAGGGGTACAACCTGGACAGGTTGCCAGTCCATCACAGGGCCACAAAAAAGACAAACATATTAAGTTATTTATATCTAAAACATTTTTCCATTGTCAATAATGTCGACTAATCATTCAGCTCTAGTCTGGATAATATTTCTTGGGTTGTTTCCCTAAACCAATCCAAAAATACAATTCTTGTCAAATAAATGCTGGTTTATCATCAAAATAAAACCATACTTCTACTTTACTAGTTGGTTTTAATGTTGTTTCCAGAAGTATTCAGGGTTTGTTCATAAACAAATAATATTCCTTCACCTGAACGTCCCACACAGCCTCAGTAAATATCACCAAAAATAGCTGAAAAAATATAGTGCAGCTGTTTGACCTAAAGCCAGTGACCAGGTAAGGAAAGCATTAACCAGAAAAACAACCAAGTGACCAGGGTGACTCCCAACATGATGCTGTCCGAACCTCGTCTTACCGTGGAGACGGTATTCTCAGGGTGATACTGTAAGACATTGTATGTGAGGCTGAGGGAAACACAGATAAGGAGCCCAAACAGAAGTGTTTACATATTAATATTTTCATATTTAGGATTTTTCCCCGTTATTTTAGGTGATAGATTTGTAATAATAAGTTTTGTCCACACAACACGAGGGCTGTAACATCATGGAAAGCCTTTTTTGTTGATTTTCTGAAATATATCATTACCGTGAAACAAAATTACTCATACTATGAAACAGAATTTTGGTCATACCGGCCCTCCCCTACACACAGCTATAACAATTCATAGACAAACACTAAAAAGATGTTTATCTTAGCTCACTTGCAACCAATACAGCCGTCAGTTATGGTTTATACTTGCTATTTACACAGTCATTTTAGAAAATATGTTCTATTTTGTTACACATGGAAAATGTGCCGAATGACTAAAATAATATATGTAATAGCATAATTTCTCTTTATATTTACTTTTACAGCATTTGGCAGACGCTCTTATCCAGAGCGGCTTACGTTTATCTCATTTATACAGCTGAGCAACTGGGGGTTAAGGAGCCCTTGCTCAGGGGCCTAACAGTGGTGGCTTGGTGGAGCTGGGAATCGAACTCACAATCTTCAGGTTGGTAGTCCAACACCTCAACCACAACAATTGTATTACAAAATAACAATTATATTAGTAACATTTATACTTTTTAAAGAGCAAGAAAATCAAGGTTATAATTATAATTATAATTCTACAGGTTTAACTAAAAGCGACACGGACGCTTCCTTCTGGTAAGATGCTTTGAATGCACTCTAAATAACCATGAGGTGTCTGTAAATGTCAGAGGTTCTGCAAACTGCCACATCTCGGGGTGGTGGCTCAGTGGTTGGTGTTGGACTGCTACCTAGAAGATTGGGGGTTCGATTCCCAGCACTACCAAGTTACAACCGCTGGGTTCCTAAACAAGGCCCTTAACCCTTAATGGCTGCTATGACCAGATTCGTTCTTAATTTTCTTTCCGCCAAGAAGGAATGAAAAATATCTTAACAGAAAATTTTGTGTAGTTCTGTTAACTTCTGTTAAGACCATACCAACTTTCAGTTTGTGCCTTTATCCAAACTCTAAACTGGATTTTATGTGTCTCACTGCTATTCCATGGCCATCTGTGTGGATTATATGAGCTATGGTCATCCTGTACACAACTTCTCTTATCTTCTCTCATCCATATCACTATTATGGGTTGTTTTTATAGATTTATTACATATAACCCCATGAAGCCCAGTTAAATTTCAGTTTCTAACCCTACAAAATGTGGAAAACTACTAAGCAGCGCCCTCATTTGCACGACTGCCACAAAACTGAGCCTTCAGCAGCAACACCAGCAGAACATATCATAAACAGCTCCACAGAGATGAGTTCTCATCTGTACTCCCCAAAGTCTGGGTACTTAGGGGAATAGCAATGAAAAAGGTGGGTGATAATGGCAGAGTTACAAACTCCGCAGCCGGCAGGCGCACCTGACATGTGATTACATTTTGCACCCCCCACCAAACCGCCTCACACACAGTGTCACAGCCGTCCACTCCTCAGAGCGACCTCGTTAATGAGGGGCGAAGGGCATCCGCCTCACCTCCACAGGCCACAGCTCGGGCCCCGAATACTAATTACACCAACAACCTGAAGGTTACATAGAGAACGGTGCTGTAGAGTGGGAGGACCGGAGGAGAAAAAAAAAAAGATTGCAACAAATGGTCCATGAAGTATCGAGTACAATAAAGCGCTCCTCTGTTCAAAAAAAAAAGTCAATAGCAAAGAGCTAGTGAGCCTTCACGTGAGCCGACAGTCTTTTGTTATCTTTAAATGCTATTGACACCTCACTTAAGCGGCATCGGAAGAATAGACACACACATTGCATTTTTGGACAGAGGGTCTGATTGAAGTGGTGGCTTTCTGTAATGCAGTGTGCCAATTTGGAGAGTGAGAAGTCATGGAGAGGTACGACACAGTGTACAGGAGCGAGAGACTGACTTGCTGAAAACACCACACTGTAGCAGGGTGGAACGTAATGGATGTAAAGGAGAGATTTATCTGTCTTATCCGGTTTTTAGAGAAAGAAAGAGAAAGCGAGGGAGAGAGAGCGAGGGGGGGGGGGTTGCGGATAGTCATATAGGATAGATGGCTGCACAGATATTTCTAAACCAATCCTCTTCTCTTGTACATTCATCAGCTAGAAAGACAAATATTCCTAAAACAATTGGTTTTTTTTCTTTCACATGCATCTCAACAATACAAGGAAAAATGGAGAAAAATCATATTTAAAAATTTCATTCCAAATTTCACTAAAAAGCGTCTCATTTACCTCCACATGCACCAACTAATCTTACGGGACAAAAAACAATAGTACTGCCAGATTTAACAGAATTTTGCAAAAGGAAATTAGTTTTAGTCTGATTATCGGCATCATCCACATTTTCCACTGTCTCCTTTATCTCCTGTCTGGTCGAGAAACTATTTGCACTCTGGTTTGGTCAAATAATAATTATTTACGGTTTGAGAAATGAAAATGTCTGCTATGCAGTGGGCCACATGTTATTCTGTAAATATTGTCTCATCTAACGCTTTTTAATTGTCTTTAAATGACAAAATTACAGATTTTGTTTAGTATAGCCTGTATCACCATACAGCAAATAGTCCTCATTTCCCTGTTTAAGGATTTTATTGACACTTGGAATAAACTAGCTCAAAATAGTTTAGATTAAATTTGAACTGATTGGTCATTGATTACAATCAAGTGCAATATTTATTAAGGTATTGTAATGGCTGTGGGTAAAAAACGGGTGCGTTTGGTTTTGATAACATTTAAGAAAAAACCTAAGCTTTTTGTACTTTAATGTTAGCTACTTCTCCTTTATTACTCGCTAATTCCTTTGAAATGATTTTCTTCATCAATGGAGTTGTGCTGAATCTGCTGCTGTATTTACTGCTTCTGTTTAATGAGACTAAAAAAGGAAGTGGTGGTAGGTCTGAGACCTTATACTTATTTGTCTAATGTATGATGAAACAGTGTCTTGATGCAGTAAACACAGAACATTCGTTAGCCTGCTAACCTTCATTCACAATCAGATATTTACACTAATATATATATATATATATATATATAGTATAATATATCTGATTTAAAAAACACATATGGATGTAATAAATACATAGGGGAATAGGGGAAGTGGTGGCTTAGTGGTTAAGGTGTTGGACTGATACCAGAAAGACCAGGGTTTGATTCCTAGCACCGCCAAGACACCACTCTGGGCCCCTGAGCAAGGCCCTCAACCCCAAATTGCTCAGTTGTATAAAAAGAGATCAAAATGTAAGTTGCGCTGTGTAAAATGTAAATGATATAATGTATAATGAGACACCGATTTATTACATCCCATTCCTGTTTTTGTCTCACTCTTGAGGTCTTTGCACACCGTCTTTAAATGAATCAAATTTACGAATGCTTTGGATTTGCTTAAAAAATTCCTCAAAAATTTGGTTTTTTTAGGATGTCAGTGGCTCTGTTTAATACTTTGCTAGCAATACTGGAGCCACATATTAAAACAGAAGACCAACAGGCAGTATAAACACACACACCAACTTTAACCATCATACCATAGGCTACAGCGCTGGTTCGCCATGCTGGATTTTGGCTTTTCCTTGTACGGTGGCACCGAGTTTTTAAAACACAGCTCAAAATAGAACCTACTTTAAAAAATCTCATATGACTGACGAAACATCTCAGTGGTAGCGTATAGCGTATAGGAGTGATCGACATATGCGAAAAAATACATATCGGCCTCAGCGTGCAATGACCTTAACTTCTGTCATTTTTGTTAGAGATTTGTTCCTTCACTTCCAATAGTATTAGAAAGATCAAACACGAATGTTGGATAAGGAGGTCTGGACTAAGACTGCACAATATATTGCAATGTGTGCATGTGCAAAAGTCACACTGCTGGATGTACAATGTCAGGTGGGGATTATAGTGGACTATTTACAACAGAACGCATGTTATTTGTGGATTAAAAGTTGCAAAGAGTATTAATAGAATAAAGGTTTAGCATTGCACATTGCATATTTATCTATGAATATAATTTGTCTATTATATTTTACATAAAATACAAAATCACCCCAATTCATAATGAGTGAAAATAGAGCTAATTAATTACTCTGGTGAATTTTTTTCATATTGCAATATATACCATTTAAAACAAATGATCACATGAGCATTTTTTTCTCGATAATTTGCAGTCCTAGTCTGGGGTTCATCAGTTTATCATCAAAAATGTTCAGTGGGGTTGAGCTGAGTTCATTCATGCCAACCAGAAAACACCATGACATAGAGCTTAGGTCAGAGGCTTTGTACACAGGGACACTGTCATGCTGGAACATTTTTTGGGTCTCTCAGGTCCAGTGAAGTAGTAATGTACGTTACAACTTTTACAACGTTACAGCTTTTAACTTTTTACATTTACAGCATTTGGCAGAAACCCTTATCCAGAGCTTGCATTTACCTCTTTTTATACATCTAAACAAATGGAGAAGTCCAACACCTTAACCACTGGGCCACCATTTCCGCCATGCTTTTTAGTTGTAGCAATAGTTTGGGCCAAACACACTTTTGTGGGGGTTGTAATAAGGTGTACCCAAACATTTGGACATATATTATATCCTTGAAAGATTATTTCTAAACAAAGCTATCTATAAATTCTATATTAATTTGTTTAAACGTTATTATTGTCACGCTATGGATTGTGATCTTACTAAATAAGTATATTCAATTTATTGTCATTGTGCAAGGTACGTGTACAGAGCCAATGAAATGCATTTTTCGCATATCCCATCTTAGTAAGTTGGGGTCAGAGCACAGGGTCAGCTATGATGCAGCGCCCCTGGAGCAGGAGGGGTTAAGGGTCTTGCTCAAGGACCCAACAGTGGTTGACTTGCCGGAGGTGGGGCTTGAACCCAGGTGTTTCTGGTCTTCAGATTAACAACTCAGCACCTTAACCATTTGAGCCACCCTGCCCCCTCTAGCATACCATACTCACAGCAACAACGCTTTACCACACATAACATACATACATACATAAGACTCATTGTTAAATTCTGGATATCTAAAAACTAAAAGCAGATTGTGTGGTAGCTCTGACCTAGCATCACTCTGCAGCAATTAACTGCCTCCGTAGTTTAGCTTCGTCCTTAAGAGAAGTGATAACTGCACTAATAACGGGTGCTCCAGCAGGGTCACGCAGAGAGCTGGTAATGAAGTAAAGTGTGGTTTTCATATGACGTGTTTCCCATGTACAGATGTTGCATACGTGTGCACAACATGTCTGTACAAGCTGCTCTACAAGCTCCATGGGATATAAATGATTCATAGTTAGGAAATAGAACGGCGATTAATATTCGGCTGTTTGCTGATGGCGGCTACGCCCCCATTCGCTTTGGCCACAAGGAGCTCATGAAGCAATTTATCACTGCAGCAGTTCACATGGGGAGGAAGCAGGTTAGTTCTTATACGGGGAGATGGAGACAAACAGATTGATGTAGTGAAAGTGTCATAAAAAGAGAGAAACTGAGAAAGCAGCGCTCAGATCTGCTCCATGTTTGAGGTTAAACGCCAAACACCTACAAGTGAACTGATAGTAGATACAGTCTTTTAATTACAGAGGAGAAAAAAACTGTTTTTTGGGAAGTCATCTAAAAATTACATATACCAAAACCAAAAACTCTACATAACACCAATAGCTGTTATAGTCTCCCAGCTTAGAATGCAATATTGATGAAATTGAAAGCACAGCTCAGTTTATAATGGTTGTCATTTCCACATCCATATCTGAGCAGATCTACCGCTATCAGCATAAAGCATAAAGCTTCGGAAACAGTTTTGTTTTCCACCAGAGTGTAAGATCACAATGACTAAAAAAGACTGAAGATGGAATATTAAAGGAGGCAGGTGCTGGAACCAGTACTAAAATAAGGGAAAGGGGAGAAAATAAGGTGAGACAGATCTCAGGTTCTAGTGCAAGACAGGCTGTGGAGAACTGGGAAGAGAACTATCATAACTGGTTAAATAGTTTGAACAGTGTTTTTTGTTTGTTTGAACAGGTCATAGTGCATAGAAGGTGACGATGTCTATAAGTCTTTAAGTTTTGTTGTAAAGGCATTTCACACAGTTTGTTCGGACTTATTAGAGGGTGAAAGCAACGCAACAGGAGCATGTTGTAGGCTTTATCTAGATGTGTGACCTCTCTTTTGTATGAGGAGGTATCAAAAAGTTTCAAGACATGCCAACAGATGGCACAAAGACTTGTTCTGCTATCTGCTGGTTGTAACTGAAACTTTTTGCTACCTCGTTGGTATGCAACAATAATTATTGCGCTACCACTTTCATTTCGGTTTCCAATGGTTCTTTAACAGAGACACAAATATGGGGGCGCCGGTGTTTTGTTAGGGGTTAAAGATTTAATAAGCTGGGTTCACCACTAGGACTATTTCTGGGCTCAAATGAGGAAAAGGATAATAATCATAAACATAGGTTTGACCCATACAGACTAATCTTATTTTTTTCCAACTAAGTAGTTGAGGGTTAAAAGCTTTGCTTAGGGCCTGAGTGGTGGTAGCTTGGTGGTGCAGAGAATTAAATCTGCAATCTTCCACAGTCCAAAACCACAACCACTGAGCTACCACTTCCCCCTACTTTTCCCAAATCCATACGTCACTTTTGTGTACAAAGGTTTGCAAAATGGTTGCTGTTCTCTGTTCAAGAACCGATCATGTTTTTCCAACAGCAGATTGCTTCCACATCTGAGTCTGGAAAGTTCTGTTGTTTGGTTCACAGCTGAGGACCAGCTATTCCCTAGGGTTCTCTAAACCACACAACCAATAAAAATTCCGTAAGCAAATTAAGTATGACTTGAGGATATACAACTTTAGAAAGACACTTAAAACAGAAGGTAACAAAACCAAGATCACACCACAGCGATCGTATCATCTCCTGCTGTACTACATCAAACACTGTTTATTTCAACAAATGTCTTGGAATCATGTTCAGCAGCCATCACCTTGATGTTTCTTTTTTTTTGCCACCTGATTTCTCTCTCGATACCTGTTTATTGTTCTTAAACGGCGTGCTGCCTGTGGTGAATCTGTCATGGCAAATTTGTATCTTTCAGAACCTCCAGCATGAAAAGAAAGATGCTGGAGAAGCTAAAAAATATCTTTCAAGAGATCGCTATAATTTAAACTGATCTTCTCTTTCCGCATGGGAATTTGTTTCATGTTCAGCTTATCGGAAGAGGCAACATCAGGCATGCACAGGAGTTATGGTGTTATTCGTAAACAATACCCAGTGGCCTGGATTTATTTATGCATATAGGACAGCAAATCCTTATTCAAACCTAGCCCCTAGAGATATTTATCTATTTTCATTGAGAATTTCTGGGGGTTTTGTTGCTGCAACTACAGTCTCCGTCTCTTATCTCTTGTTTCCTATGCATTCTTCTCTTTCTTCTTCTCGCTTCCAGCTTTTATTTCAACGCTCCCTCTTGTCTTTTTTTGCTGGCAGGATGTCTGTTTCATACTCCACTGGGGATTTGGTTGTACTGAGGCTGGGTTTTCTTCTTCGGCATGTGTTTATAACAGTTTTCCAAGCATCACACACAAAAACACCCCAAACAGGCTCGGGTTACTATTAAGTACTAGGTTAGGGTGTGTATAGTCGATCTGTGCTTGAAAGCAGCTATAGATTAGCAAAACACAGGAGCGGAAGGAAGCGGCAGACACATAATTGTAAGTGCTGTCAGACAATCTAGAGTGAAAAGGTCATTCGCTTAAATGTCAAGTTTTAGTATTAAAGGAAGCAGTAGATTATGAGCCAGCATTGAGGCGAGTGGGGTTGGTTTTCCTATTGGGCTGTGATGTCATTTCGCTCTACTGTGCAAAAATAAAAGGCAAAACACTTGTAAGGTAATATTTTCTAGATGCGTTAGGAGGAATTGAAGGACATGGCGGGCCTGGTCGATGGTATCAGTTCTTGCTAAAGAGGGTTTTCCAGGTGCAGCTGTTTTGCTTGTCTAAGCTCAAGCTGGTGAATAAAGGTGGGAGTGAAGCTGTTGGTTCCGTCACACACCGGGCGCTCCAGCAGAGCGAAGGATTCCCTGGCTCGCTACTACATTCCTGAAGGCTGCAGCTTTACATCTCCTCGTTAAAACCATGTCCATGTCAAACATGGTCTGGCTTTTCGCCTGATGCTTCCCTTTGTTTTTCAACGTGTTCCATGGTATACTGTCATTAGTCACCTGTTTGCTTGGCAGTGCCAAACTTTTGATAAAACAATTCAGGCCCAATAATTTATTAGCTTTGATTTCTGGATTGTGTTTCCATTCTTGCTTAAATAAGGTTTCTGGTTCCAGGTGAGTTTCTTAGTTACATAAGTTCAAGATTGCAGCGTCATCGTGGCCTTGGGATGTCGGCGCACCTGCACCTGGACTGAAGTGGCCCAGACTTTGTCTGGCTTCTATTTAGACCTAGTGAATCGTCTGATTCAGCATCAACAGACTACATGACTAGCAACCTAGACCAGGTGCAGAGACTAAAACATCTTATGAAGAGCTATGACAGGAACTCGTATCTACAGCATTCTATATTTACATTTTTCCCATTTGGCAGGTGCCCTTATTCACAGCGAATCACATTTATCTCAATTTTTAATCCATCTAAGCAGTTGAGGATTAAGGACCTTGTTCAGGGACCTAGTAGTGGCTGCTTGGTGGTGCTGGAAACTTGTGATTTTCTGATCAGCAGTCAGCAGTAACAGCGTTCGCCACCTTGTTTTATTACTTACATATTATAAAATGACTCCAGAATATATGTAATGCAATTTGTTAGCCTAATTGCAGCAAGATGCCAATTTTGGCAACATACTTTTCGTTAACACTAAGATCTGTCTAATAACTCTTAGTTTCTTTCAAACTCCTAAATGAATAATGCCCTAAATCTATGCCAACCTGTGGTACAGCTGACAAAATGTTGGCACACTGCGGGTAGAAAATGTTTCACCAGGCTACATATTTACAGCTTGGAGGCGAAAAAAACACACACTAAACCCTGCAAATTCCAATCAAGCAGCAAATCATAAACCGCATGGAAATGTAGTTTAAAGTGCAGAGTGTCTCGCTTAATTAACTATTTAATATTTAAGAAAAATCAGCCCTTAGCAGACTGGAGTGAGTCACTTGCATGTGCTGAATCAGTAGAATGTGTCAGGAGTGGGCAGAAATGCTGATTAGCCGGAAAACCATATGCCCAATTGACAGTTCTTCGATGTAGAGATTGGAGCACAGATTCTTACTCGCATAGCTGCACAACCCAGCAAATCGGCACTGTTTAACAGCCAAGGGTGGATTGTGTTACCCAGCCAGAGGGAGGAATAAAACCATTCACTTCAAAACAGTAGTGAAAACCACATCATCCTGTTGAAACCCATCAAAGAAAACCAACACCTGGCATGGAGAGGCTGGGTCTCTCCTTTCCGCTATGCTCCTGCATGCAATACCATGCAATGATTAACACGAGAGGTAAGAGGTTTAATATAGAAATAATCCAGTGGCTGGTGCAAACAGGCCCGGCACTAAAGTTGCTGCTAAATTTAGAACATTTTCCATGCGGTGGAAAGTCACAGAGCGTCGAAAGCAGCGTTGAGGTGCCGCCATCAGCAGCAGCACTAAACACCTCTCAGACTGGGTATTTCAGGTCATTCAGCCTTTGGCTCAAAAACACACAGCATGTGATGAAGAAAGGGGGGGGGGGGGTTTAAGGGGTGGAACAGTAATGCTACAGACAACAGGGTACAGTTCACTTATTAGGAAAGTGGTCCAGCAGGCGGTGAAAGAAAAAGAAAAGTTCCCTCTTTGGCTTTGTCCTTTTCTGCCCTATGAGGTGCGGCTACTCTAACAGCGTTTATTAGCCCGAAAGAGAAAGCGATGAGAAGGGCAAAAGGGGTCAAACACAGGACGGGGCAGCCGATACACTTCATTTAACGACACTTCAATGTCAGCTCAGTACCTATCAAGCAAGACTTTATAGCGTTGCAAGAGTGTGAGCGAAAGTAAGAGTGAGAAGATTAGTCGGAGATGGAGAAACGTGCATAATTCATACAGCGGTTACCAGAGACAATTTTGCACGTCGTAAGAGAGAGAGATCAAAGTCATAATCTAAAACGAGTCCCAGTGGACACCTTATTGGACCTTAGAGTCAGAGCTCAGGCCTCTCCTCCTTCTTTCCTGCTTTTCTCTTCTCCTTCACATCCCATCGGACACCGGGAGATGCAGCAACGGAACAAGCACTTTCCTAAAATAATAATTAACTACGCAAAAAAAAAAAAAAATCCCCTACAGCCACCCGCATTCTCGATTATTCTTAGTCTCTTTGCACTTTTCCCCCATTTAGTCCCAGAATAGCATAGCATCCGTATTTCAAAGAGAAGAGGTGGAAATGATTACGTCAAGAATTCCAGCAGGTCCATTAACTCGCCTTTACCTGACAGCCACAGTGTCGATGAAAAGAGCAACAGCTTGGCAGCTGGCATTAAGCCCGTCGTCTTCATCAAGCGAACTCGCACTAAACCTTGTTGACGTCTCTGATACGACATTTCCCGCCCCTCTGCCGGTATGAATACTACATTATCCTTCATGATACAGTACTCCGAGGCCCATGGGCTCCCATTATTCCTTCCGCCAGTGTCGCGTCTAAGCAAATACAATGATGCCTTTCATCTATTCAGACCGATGCTTGTGCTATGCGTAATGGATAAAGCAGTGAAGATTCTCAAGTTCTTTGCTGCTTCTGGAAATGATCTATTTCTAAGACATCTGATATGCTGTTACCCTTGGCAATCATATCATAAACACGATGGTAAATAACACCCTCGCTGCCACAAAGAATCTCAGCACACTTCCCTGATAGGAACACTAACAGCCAAAAATAACCTAGTTTCCCTTTCCCGCAGTCATCATTATTGGAGAGACTGCAGAGCTGAGAATGCACACCATTATGCAGTGACAGTCCCACACATGGTAAATGGAGAGGCAACAACACAACAAATAATGCACTAATATGGCCTTTCGGCTCAACATGAATGTCAAAGCCGGAGAGTCGCGCTGTAATATATACAGAGGTAGACAATATTCTGGGGTATGTGGACCGCAGCTGGAGCAAATAATACAAATAAGAAAGCTTCGCCCTCTGTTTTGATTAGCCTTCTGCTTGCTTAATGGTTAAACTAATGAACTAACAAGACCTGGACAGGCCATGATCTATTCTTAGACAGCTTTTTTTGTTCCCGTCTGACTTTTCTGCCAAAGCTCTTTAAGAGTTTCTGAACTGGAAAGATGCGACCGAAGCAAGGCGCTCTCTACGATTCGATTCCTCGCTAATTAGTGCTGCTTGCTGCTCAGTACATGGTAATGGAATCCAGGGGATTCATCGACTGAATGCACTGTGTTTAAGGTGTGCAAATTATCCAGGTTTCAGGTTACCATGGACAGACTGAGAGCTCATTGCTCATTGAGGCTTGGGACCGGGAGTAGCACGACGAGCCAGAAGGCAATGCGCCGGATCAGGGTCACGTACTAAGAAAGAGAAAACTGTACAAGCGTTAAACTAAAATGCTGCACACAAGCCGACAAGTTGTTCACATTGTAACCGGGTCTTAATCTCACTTACACAACTTTTTCATTTCCTATTCTCTCTTTAACAATTCAAAGGGCTATGGATTGTAATGGGCTTAAATATTGATTTCATTTCCTCGGCGGAATAGAGAAAAACTAGACGGTTAAGATATAGATTTTGAGTTAATAAGAAATTTAGAGGGCAATCAAAAAAAAAAAAAAAAAAAAAAAAAAAAGAAAAAAAAACACAAAGAAAAACTCTTCTGCTGCAAAATTGCTTCTGTTCTTTCACACTGCCAGGAAGACAGGTCATCTGTTCACAGAAACCATTTTCGTTTATTGACACATCACAGAATGCACCAGCAGATGCAATCTGGGGCCAACAGATCACCTCGGCAGAGCTTTAATCTTGCCTGGTGACCTGACAGGGGTGGTAGGTCTGGCTTTAGGCCCTTTGAAGCTCCAAGCTCCATTAGCAATCACGGCTAAGCCAGAACCCTGCTGCATGTCCACTCTCTTCTCAAACACTAAATAAGGATGGGTTGAAATGTGGACATCTCCCATCTGAGAACTGCTCCATCTCAGGTGACTTCAAGGGCGTGATTCAGACTTTGATGCGCGGTGTGGTGATGGCTGACACTGCCAACAAAACAAGGGTGTGTCTCACTAAAACAACAGGAGCAACTATATCTCTGCGAGGCTTCACTGTCTCTACTTAATTTTTTTCGGCAGCAGCTGCTGCCATCGGATCACATGTCGCCCTGGCGCTTTCTGCCTTCTCTGCCGGGAGAGCTTTTACTCCAGAAAATTCAGGGAACCTTAACCGAGCAAAATAACGATCCCTAATTTGCATAAAATAGCAGGCTGTTTATTCAACAATTTGCACTGTTATGTCAAAGTCATTGTAAAGTTTACAAAGACGCTGAAGAGTTCTTGTTATCTACATCACACTCGCCGTCAGACGGTCACAGTCATCTTGGCGGAACAGCATCTGTGTCAAAAAAGAAGGCCGTCTCCTTTTCTACCTGCTTCTGCACATGTTTGAGAGAAGCCACGCACGTTACAGCAGCCGACTGACAGCGAGGTAAACAAACAGGGTCATCTAATGTTTACACCCTGCTGAGTAAAATTCATATTCCTCAGCCATGATCCTCATTTTAATATCACTGTGACAAGCGGTGAGCTCTAACCAACAAGGACACATTACTGCACACACACGTCTCTCTGATGCTCCACTGACCAAGACAACTGTCTGAAACTTACTTTAAAAATATCAAGAATATATAGGCTTGATTTTGTTGCATATCCCATATATATCAATATAGTAAAATTATTTTCTCAAGCACAGGAAATTAGCCATGATAGGCAGGGGTAAGAGCCTAAATTCTTCAGTCTAGTTTTACAGTAGCTCTTTTACTACAAGGACCAACTTACATTACACAAACATAGCAAACATCATTACACAATATGGACGAACAGAAAGCTGCTGTCAGCCGCTAGTCTGTAATCAGTAGCTTCTAAACGTCAGTGCCCTTCTCCTGCACCGCACTTTCTGCCTGTTTAATACGACTACATCAAAGTTGCATTCGATTACTTCTGTGCCGAACATGATGCTGCTGCGGCGAGTGGCGAACATGGCACCGGAGGGCAGCCGCACAAGTCTATACTCTATTTCAGGCTTCATGAGTCCACCTGCCAGTCTGCTCCAACTCTGGCATCCGCTCACCCGGACAAGCTGCTCAACCCCTGGCTTATATTAAATACCGCACGACTCGGAGCGTAAAAAACACTCCATCAAACCAATGGCCTGTGTTTGATGAGAAAATCAAGTAGCAGGCTTATGTCTTGCCTCTTAAACGATTAACAGTGCTGTTTAGATGTTTGCGAATAAAAAAGGAAGTACAATTCATGCCAGGCAGCAGAAGTGGATTGATTTGTTATCTAACATTCAGTCAGTCTTAAGACCTGAGTCTTACCTGCCAGATTTAGTCCTATCCTCCATTAGATTAGATCAACCCAAATGTAGATACACTTAGCTAGTCATTACACTCAACAACTGTGAAAGCTGCAACATGATTGGGTACTGACACATCAATTTATGTAAGTATTTAAGAATTTTTTTACAGCCCCCAAATTTTCAATTTAGCTACAGATTCTGCAACTGTTTTTTGAGGAGATCAGCTTTGAATTGGTGAAATTTTGACACCAATTAGACACGTATAATTACACGTTTATCACACACAATTTTAAGAGGACTTTGAAAGAAATAACCCAAATCAGAGGTAATTCTAAATGAAAATTAGTTTGCTTGATAATTCTCTGCTTTATTTACTTAAACAGTAAATCAGAATATAAGACATAATGTTGGGAATCCATTAAGGCGGAGTATTTGCAATGCATCTGAATGAAACAATCCAAAGTAATGTAACAAAACAATAAACACAGACTTAAACAAAACAAACAAACTTGACTTGAACAATCCAAGACCAGACAAGACAGACAGAATTGAAAATAAAACCAATAAAAACATGACGCATAAACAGGGGACAAGACAGGAAGTAAACAAAGAACATAAACAAGTGAAACAGAAACCCAAACAAGAGAATAAAAAATAACTACAAAACATGAAAAATGAGAGCCGAACACATAATTACAGTCACATTGCTGCAATTATTAACATTGAATGACCGGACTTTGCTTTGGAGCTTATTAGCTCAGAACACAGTATTAATTCTGAAACAGACTCAACATGAGTGGCAGCTCACTGACTGTAGTTAGCTTTATACACTTCTACAATTACAGAGAACCGCTGGCCTTAGATGTCCCATGATCACTGTCAGTGTGTCCTTGAGCAGGGCACTTAACTCTATTTTGTTGCCAAAATAGCACAGGAGATTTTCCCCAACAGCACGGTAAAAACAGATCAGTGGCAGCCCGGCAGCTCGATGGCACTACGGTGAATAAACTTAGGAAGGAGTACTCGACATGTCGCTTACACGAGAACGATCTTGTTCTTACGGACAGAGCCGGTAATCTCTAACACAATTTTAGCAGGAATGATGGAAACGCACATTGATTGGTGCAGCTTAGAGCGCTGCTTCGACAACGCTGATCGACAGCCTCGGAGCGAGCTGTAGCATTCCACCGCTAAATCCTATGACTCAAGGTAAAATCATGGCAATATACTGTAAGTAAATAAAACTGACAAATTACTGAATAAGTCATAAGCCGACACTGGCAGCATTCACACTCCCCCCCCCCTACTCCTCTTTCTCTTCTTATCCCTCTCTCTCAGCTTCAGCTCTGCCTCAGGTATCTCTGTAAAAAAAAAAAGGGTTCTTTGTTTCCTCTATTTCTATATTTATTTGGTTGATGAATCCGTGACAAAGTAATAGGCAAATGAGAGTGCATAATTTAACCGGTAAACATAGGCTGTAAATCGTGCCCCCAGCTGTTGTGCAGAGGTAGCACTGCTGTTAGGGAATCACACCGAGCGCTGTCTATTTATTATTATGCAAAGCTAAATGAACTGACAGAGAAAATCGAAATGCATTCCAACCTAATGATAATGGAGTCGCCGTGTACGACAGGGCCACAATTCCTCATTTTACTACCACGCATTTGCATTTTACTTAACGTGAAAAATGTTTCGGCGCTGCGGAGGAAAATAAATTTGAAGAGCCGCGCGGACAACTTGCTGATTAGCCGCTGCAAGACAAACCTGGCCCTTGACAAGAACAAATTAAATAACAACCTTAAAATATGCAAAATAGAATCTTGAAAGTAAGATAGTCTAATTAAAAGGCTCCATTTTCTCCATCAGGTGCTCGCTAAGGCTTTAAACACCTCCTTAGAGCAAAGTGCAAAATGGCCTGAAAATCTCTTAAAAAGGATGAAATCGAGTGAATCGCATCAAAAATGCGACAAGAATATGCGCTGACTTGAAAAAATCACAACTTTGGAGCCATGAATTGGGATAAAAGACGTATACATGGCTTGTATTTTAGGGTTGAAGGGCGCGTGTATCTGATTAAAATAAACTGGTTTATGTTGTTAAATCGGCCTTTTCATTCGAAGCGTCGGAAAACTCTCCCTGTGATCTATGCGTGGAAAAAAATCATTTTATGGACTTCACAGAAAGGTTAGCATTAATTTGTTGATTCGCTTGGTTTAATTATTTATTTATTCATTTGATTTATTTAACACGGATTTAATTATTTATCCTCTGTAACTGAAGTGCATTTACAACTCCAAACATTTGCTTGTAAAAATAAATGTGGTAACATCATCTTTAGAAGGCTCCAAACTTATATCCGAGCAGACATTATTTAAATACTCCGCCCTTATGTCCAAATACAGCAATAAACTGCTGCAAATACACCTGAGGTATTAATGCATAATTTTGAAAACACATGCCCGACTGTGGAACTGTATATTTTACCTCCTGCCCCGTGTTCCTCTGTGACCTGAAGCGAGGGGTGTTGGTTTAAAAGCCGGCCATGAGTGTGCTTGTTTGTTTAAACTGCAGATTATGCAGCTGATAAAGCCTGGCTCACCGCAGAGAGTTGACAAGAGAGAAAAGAAGAAGAAAGCCTGCTGCGGTCCCAGTTCACAGCCCACTGTCCACTAAACACTGTTCAGCCAATCACCAGTACATAAGCCTTCACACTCTCTCTCCCAGTCTGCTGGAACCAGAGAGAGAGACCAGGTCTGCACTTACAATGAGGGATTTAGACTCCAGCTGTCAGGGCCAAAATGTGAAAACCCCAGATTTCCTTAATCCCTGGAGCTAGTGGAAAAAAAAGCGAACCTGATTCGGTTCGGCACTAGAATGTTGTAGGACGCCTTGAGCTTTGTTCTCAGCACTACCTTCTGTGTGTAAAAAACAGCACAGTGCATCAACTGCCCTATTTTTGTCCATGTGCCCTAATGGTCACACATGGGTCTTCACATAAAGGAGGAAATGTGCGAGCAGCTCACACAAAGTTCTGCTCTCGGTAATGTGTGTCCATGAACAAAGGCATGAAACTGAGTGGAGTCTGACAATGATAAGAGTTTGCTTTAAATAGAGCCAGCTGACAAGGCGAGGTCAGCCGCAGAGTTTATACAGCTTTCCTTCACTGCAGCGTTTACATAACAGGCGTTTTCTAATGAGCTTTTCACTACAGTAACGAAGGTTTTGTGTAAATCAACAGAACATCTTACGACACAGTGAGTTAATACTTAGTGTGTTAATGGAACAACTTAGCAAAACCTTTACACTTCTGTCTCTAGGCATAGAATACAAATAACTACATCATAAAGTGATTGTAATACTGAACATAGAAAAACCAAATGAAATAAACTTCTATGACACATATGTTTTATTCCCAAACTATTGCTACACACGGTTGTCTAGAACGTCTTTGTGTTTTGCAACATTACATTATACTTTCGCTGAAACTAAGGGAAACAAACACTTTACCAGGAAACAATGCCCCAGCGCACAAAACGCCTGAGATCAATGACGATCGGGTGTGAAGGTACTTGGGTGTTTATTGGGAGTCCTGACCTTGACTAAACACCTTTGAGATGAACTGGAACACCAATTGTACACCAGACCTTCTTACCTAACATTAGTGTCTGATGTCAATAATACTATTGTGTAGGGCTGTGTATTGGCAAGGGCCTCAAAAATAAATAACACAAACGTAAATCAGTTTAAACTGAAATTTATATATGAATAAAAACTAGATTAACACCGATACGCTATTGTGAATAAAGATATTTTTGCTTATTATAATGCGACTATTTGCGACAGTTAGCTGTGTCTTTATTTTAAAAACAGCCCCACTATTGTGTCCGAACGAAGAAATAACCTCCAGTCGTGTTCCACCATCTAGTAGAAAGTTTTTGCAGAAGGTTCTTATAAGAGAAAGAATGAGAATAAATCTGGAATAGTTTATATATACATATGGATATGATGCTTGGTGCTTCAATACTTTTTGTGTATATACTCAATCCAAACTTAGCGCATACTGCATGACTGCTATAATCATCTCCTTTTTCTATAATATTTTACATACGGTAGATCAGCATTAGTGAGGTCAGGGCTCTGTACTGGACACTCAAGTTCTTTCGCTTATGCTCTTTGTTCACCGGGACATTGTCATGCTAGAAAAGCGTTTGGGCCCTTTTTTATGTCCAGGACAGAATATGATCGTGATAATCAGGTGTCCGCATACTTTTAGCCATAAATCATGCCTACACTTAAAATAACATAATGCATGCCAAAAATCCCTGACCAATAAAAATAACACCAACTTATGACAGGCCATGTCAACAACACCAGATCCAGCACAATGCATCTTAGTTAATTTCTTCTTCCTTCTGCCCCCAAGCTGCCAACAGACCATGCTGCTTTATACCCACGGGCGGGCCAAATTAATGGCAAGATCATTTATAAATCTGTGCTCTTTCACTGTTAATTACTTTGTATAATTTCTGCTCCAATATTCATCAACTGCCTCTTTTGATAGACATAGTGGTATTAAAACCCCAGTATGTAATTCTATGATCTGCACAGCAGTGTATATAATGAGCAATAAATCAACTTTCATTTACTGTCTATTGCGAGCTATTAATCTTTGCTGTGTTACACAAAGTGTAACACTGAGGCCAGATGTCTCTCTGCTCACAAACAACGTCGACGCTTTTACATATCTTTCATGTATATTAATACACGTCGGCGTCACGACTCGAAGCAAGCCAATGGTGCCAATCAAAAGTTCAACGCTAGGTGCCATCTTTTCTTGTCTGAGTGGCACTTATGTTTCCTTCCCAAATAAACTTTCTGTTCACGCCTTCTCCTCTGAGCAGGACTGTGATCTCTCACCGGGTTCTCAGACGACTCGTAAGAACATGTTCAAGCGCCTGATAGTCAGAACATCATCTTCACACCTGAGTGTTTGGAGCTGGGACTCAGTGAGACAGGGAAGAGTCAGGCAGAGTAATTGAGGTATAAAAAACAAGCTATGACGGATGAGAAAACAAAAAAGCTTTGCAGGAAGAAGGGCGAAATGTTATTTTTATAAATATTTTTTCTCAAATATTTAATAACCCTAGTTTGATATGTATACAGTATAGACCAAAGTACTGCTGAATTACAAAAACTAAGCGTACAAATACTAAGGCCCTAAACTACTCGGTTACTACTCGGAAAAATACATCACTGCTTCTTCATTAATAGCTTAAAAACAGGGACTTATAGACTTCACACTCCACATAAGACTACTAATTAAAGATTTGTAGAAATCAGCTTTCACTTAACCCTTTTGATTACCTGTTACGCCGCCAAATCCATTTTTCTTACTGAAAAATTTGACTAATAAGACTCCTTTTTAATAAGCAACACTGCTTTTATTCAGTGGAAAGGTCTAAATGGCGGTAAGAATTTTATTTGTTTCTTAAAGGAGTAAAGGAGTATAAACTAGAATCCATGCTCCAACATTTCAAAGGACTAACTGCATACTAAAGCTTCCCTGTGGCACAGGCTTATGTGTTTCTGTCACAAAAGTCATATCTTTCAACTAATGCAAGCTGAAAACAGCGGGCTATGCTGAGACCCACTGGGTCCAAGCACAGAAAGCTGACTCCCCAAGGTCAGCTCAAGAAACATCAAAACCTCCAGTGAGGCAGCTGTGAAAACAAGCGCTGCACTACAGTCAACAATCAACAAACAAGCGATCCCTGAGTGGCCTGCAGACCTCAACTGCTCGCCGTGGAAGCACGGGACCCAGGAATGGGCACAAATGTCCAAATCATCAAAACCGTCTCTGTTGAGCCCTCAAAGTTCAGTGTGCGACAAGAAGGATGAGCGATATCAATCAGGGTAGTTGTGGTCTTATGTGAAAAATCATTGAGGCTGACTTTCTTTTAGAACTTTCACTTCTTCATAATGAAGTATTTAAAACAGTTCAGTGTAACACCTTCCAAGTCCTGAACCCTAACTGTACCCAACCCCAACCCTATCCTAACGCTAATCTTACCATAACCCTAACTTCCTGTGTTTTTCTGATTCAGCCTTTTAACAAGCTACACTTGTCCTATAATATGCACAGATAATGGCGAAGAGGGTTTTTCAACTAGATAGGAGAACAAAGCACGCCTCCGTCTAACCCACAACTATTAGTCCCAAATCAATCTTTTCTGAAGGCCACAGTCATGTCTATGGATAAATTGCTGCTATCAAATGGACATTTACATCTGAGCGATGTGGTCAGCGGGAACATTATATCTGCATTCCCATTCACTATCGTGCACTCCGTCAGACATTTATCCTTATAGCCTTCCCATTAAACACCACACGCTGACCATCAACTACCGTCTGAACAGCACAACTTCTCTCTGAAAGTGCTCCATCACCACACTGCTACCCTTTCAAATGGTCACTTTAACATGATGATGTGATTCCCTTAATGACATTGGTCTTTAAGGTGCCATCTAAGCCTTTGTTAAAAAATCAATATGTATTCAATCTGAGCTTTAATATCATTTGTAAATGCTAAAAACTCTTACAGTGTAGAACAGATAATTACAGAAAACTAACAGGCTTAAAATGGATCTACGGCTCTTACGAGTACGAGCTGCACTTCGTGTAGAGATGTACTTCAAGTTTATTCCCTCTCTGGGAGTAGCCCTGTACCTGTGCATATGGTAACTTAGCAACCGGGGCCATGTGACCACTCAATAAGACCTACAGGGATTTTAATGTTGTACACTTCGGAGTATACAGAGAAGTCCTCCATCCATGTCCTTTCCAATCCCTCACAGTCCCTCACTGTGTTTGCAATTTATTTTGCTTTCAGCAAGCGAATCGTTCAGAAGATAGGGGGGTATGTCACTCCTATTTCAGTAAAAAGCCATCTGCGTTAGGGCTGCTCCTGAGGAACTGATTACAACGCTTTGGTCAGATCAAACTAAACAGGCATGATAAGTCTTGGAGGCTTTAAACAGTGACGAAAAAAAAGATCGCAGAGCACACGTCCAACATAAAACTACACAAGCAGCTAAAATCTGCAAAATGCTAAAAAAAATATTGCAATTTAATAGACTTGCAGTAGTAAATCCTGCTGACCGGGTTCCTTTAGAGTCAGACGCGAGGTCGAAGTACAGCTGGTACCCTTAGTGAAGTGAGGAAGACGAGGTCACGCATGCTGTTTTGAGCTCTCACTGTACCCTCCACGTCCTACAGCTTCATTAGAACTCTGCTATGATTGATCATTAAAATTTGATGTTGAGACGGACAGCCCAGCATGTTGGGTGGATCCCTTTCATTTATAATTGATTGGTAATTAATGGCAATCAGTGTTGCTGTTAAACCAAAGGCGGGACAAGTGGTTAAATTCAGAGTGCCCGTTAATCAGTGTAACAGGTCCAGGGTTTGCGATGAATGAGCTACAATCTAACCACTGCAAATCATTTAAAAAAATCTTTTTCACTAAATATTAATATTATTATTTCTAACCATGCTATTCTTGAACCTATACAGTAACCATACAGATTTGTGATTATTAATTAGGTTAATTTAATATTATTATTATCACTGTTGCATGCCAAATGAAATCATTATCCAATAAACCCCATAAAACTCTATTCTACTTTAAAGGAAGCTTTATGCAATAAACAACAGGTACAGATACAGAAAGGTAAGAAAGGAACTTAAAGTGTAAGTTGGTCCACCGAGAGCCATGTTCAGTGCACCTGGCTGTAGATTCTAGAAGTCTTTAGAACTGTCTTACACAGGGCGGCGAAATCTCCCACGGACGTCTAGTTGAGACTTAAGATCTGGTGGGTATGACAGCAAAAGTTCCAAGTCCACCAATTTCTATAATGTTTATTCTTGTCAAACTATTCATTGAATGTCTTTCTATTCGTCGTCACCAGTGTTTACTTAATTAGCATGCACTATTCAATTTGTTAGTCTTTTTCACAAATATTACCTCAGACTATTTTAGCTCATAAAAAATGAATAATTGTTGATATAAATGAAATTTAATGAGACAGGTGTTATTTTCAGTAATCTTTTGCCATTTTTGAAAAAGATTTTCGGGGTATGCACAGTAGCTGAAAACACTAAACAATGTGTGCAAACCAAAAGTTCAGAGCAAAAAGAACCTAAGGTTAAAAATAAATCCAACAACAATAAAACAGGCTTGGCTTGTCTCGCTCGGAGGTTACGTCTCCGCCTACCTGAAATTGTGAAAGCGGTGATGTTCAGCTTTATTAGGTTGATCAATATTTACATTTCAGTGTTTGGACTTCATTGTACTGGTGCTGGTATGATGAGTCAGTTTTGCACATGACATAATTTTGACCAAACTTATGCGCTATGATTGGATGCAAAGAATGCCATTTTATGCATACATGGTTAACTGCTAGTTTTAGTTTGCGTGCTTAGTTGTTATTGTGAGTTTTCTTCATTTACAACCAGCAAAGCATAATTTGAATAGCATTTTTATTTTTTTAAATATTTATTGCAGATTGAATATTTACCTATTTGGACACACCCCTAATTTTTACTACCTAATTACTTACGATAATAAGCCATATGAAGGGTGCCATATGAAGGGTGAAAGGAACATTATAAAGATAACACAGTTATACAATCGCTATCTTCTCTTAATTTCAGATTTAAAAAAAAAGGCTGAAAATAAAGACAAAAACTTGAGATTAACTTGAGTGAAAGAAAAAAATCCTTTATACTGCTGTGTCATCCATTAGCCAACTGAGCCAGAATTAAAAATACCCACCAATGAGCATCGTCATGTATTGATAAGCATCAATCGTTGTGACAGAGCAATAAGAATTGTTTTTTGTAATTATTTTAAAGTTATAATTACAGCATTTTGCCTTTATTGATAGAGCAGTAGAGAGAGGGGGGGGCGGAAAAGCATTAAGCCAGAATGGAACCCATGTCGTTGAAACACAACAGCGCATACGCGCACCGGTGCCTTAACCCACTACACCAGGGCGCCACACTGAAAGGAACACATTGCAGTCAATAGAGACCTTTAAGTAGAGGCTCAACAAAGTCCCAGATATTTTTACTACCTTATAATATAACTAAATAACAGTATGTCAACGATTAACTGGAATATTACAGTTATGTGTATAGAAGCAATAAGCCGAGTCATTTGCTTTGCATTTATCAAGTTAAGTGAATCCCAAGTTTGATTACTGAGATGATTAAATCTCTAAGCTCTTAGTTATTTACTGTCCTATCACGTATTATGAACAGCTTTTTAGTGACGCTTATTAGCAGGCAATATGCTAATTAACATTAAGTGGAATAAGACAATTATTTCAGGGTTTCACTTATTAATGACCTTGAAGGTAGGAACCACCTGCTTGCTTTAATCAATCAATCCTACTTCCAGACTCCATGCTTCACTAGAGAAGTAGAAAATCACTAGGTAAAAAGCATCCGTGCTAGTAACAAGTTGACTCGGCCGCATTTCTGTTCAGAATCGATTAGCAGCTCGGTTTTTAAAGATAATTATTCTGGTTGTGTGACACGTTAACAGATAGTTTTACATTCAGATTTATGACTGCCAATAATACCACAAGAATCGCACTTTGCTCTAATAAAATTCATTCATTTAAGATACGACAACCTTAAAAGGTACATTTAGGTTAGTAAGTACTTGCTGGATTTTTCTAAGTTTGTTATGCGTAGTAGGAATGAAATCCTAACAACCGCTGTTGTCACATGACATACAGTGCCTTAAAAAATCCCATTAGGCATCTGTGGCAAGACTTGAAAATTGCTGTTTACAGATGCTCCCCATCCAATCTGGCTGAACTTGAGCTATTTTGCAAAGAAGAATGGGCAAAAAATTTCAGTCTCTAGATGTGCAAATCTGGTGGAGACATACCCTAAAAGACTTACAGCTTGCAGCGAAAGGTGGCTATACAAAGTATTGATACAGGGGGGCTAAATACAAATGCACAGCACGGTTTTCAGATTTTTATTTTCTTAAAATTTTGAATACTTTTTTAAGGCACTGTACATCATCACAGCGGCGCAAATTTGAAGTTGGATAATGTTTACTTAGATGATGAGAAACAAATGCAATTTACCCACAAGGAACAATGTGTTTTTTCCTAAATCACATCAACGCTGGCCATTATTTTTTAATTTTCTAACTGTCTCTCCTGCAGTCTAATAGAATACTAAAGTGTGTCCATTGTAAAAATACATCAAAAAGTAGTAGGTCATCCGGGAACTTTTTACATACTCCTTATCGAATACTAAGAATTCCTACATACTACTCACCTTGCAAACTCAGTTTTGCATACTATTTTGTATGGAAGTATGCAAATTTGCAAGCTGTGTGCAAATCTGTCCACCACTGTACTGAGCTCGGCAAATAAGTGTTGACAAAAGAAAATAATTCTTATAGCTAGCTAGCTGGCATGATTTAAACCAAAGACATCCTAATCCAACGTCACATCGGATCCGAAAACACAGAGTGCCACTACAATACATGTATCACAAGAGCATTGTCTTCTCGTTGTAGAAGCTGTATAATGTTCATCATTTTATGTATAGTTATTACAACCTTGTCTGTTTGTCCAAAGCTCAATTACGAAAAATTTATGCTTAATTAATAGACGTATTATTGTAGTTCGACGGCACGCTGCCTGCAGTGTATTACCTGTCCCAGCTAGCTAAATGAGCTGCAAAAAAACATCTGGTTCTAACCCATAAACAATGGGCAACGATGATATTCTGTCAGTCAAGACCTTGGACCATGTGCTGCTGTTTTGCAACAATAAATGTTTCATTCATTCCTATTGGCTCAGACTGGCAGGTTTTTGCTGCTAATCGGATGCCAGCCATATGGCAGATATACAAAAATAGAAAAGATGCTACATGACAAAATGCAGTAGAACAATACAGCTAAAACCACTGTGCCCCCCGCCTGTATACCACAGGGCGATTAATAGAGGCTAAATCCCTACAAATAGGAGTTTGTTTTGCTTTGGCGGTGTTTCACTGTGCAGGGAGAGAAGCTAAAGCAGGTCAGTTTACAGCTCTTTTACAAGCTCTGTCCTTTCTGTTAGTTTAGCTGGATCAGCAGTGTGAACCCTCCCAGCCACCTCCCATCGCTCACACTTAGCCGGACACACACCTATTGGGCCTGCAGTGTTTTAATCTCTTCACAACGCGCTACATTCACACACGAGCATGTGCACAATGCTGAACACATTCACACAATCACACAAGTCCCCACACAGATATAAGAAAGAGAGAGAGAGAGAGAGAGAGAGAGAGAGAGAAGTGGAAGCTGCTTTGTTTAGAAAATCCAGTTTGTGTGCTGTTATTTGCAGCATTAAGGTGGCAGGCTAGGAAATGAAGGTAAGTGGTTTCACAGGGACTGTGAAGTGAAGCGAATGAAACAGATACTGAGGTAGTGATTGCACCGTTGCATGAGGTGCTGCCAGAGGAAAATCTGCAAGCTCACTGTTACATAACTGTGCAGTCACTGTTGACAAACTCAAGTAACACAGCTGAAGCCGGGCTCACACTGTGCAATTTGGGCAACAGTTTTGGTCATCTTAGAGAAATATTGAAATCCTAAAAAATGCTATAATTTTACTCTAAAATCTGTTGTATTTATTCACTAGTTTGTTCACTGAGAGACGATTAACGCTTGCTGCAGTGTCGGAAGACACTTTGTATGACTTCTCCTATGACCAGAGGTGAGTAGAGTATCTTAAGTAAGAGTAAAAAAGGGAATTATAAACTACTTTTTCTATAAACTAGTTTTTACATCCTTCTCATCAAAAGACTTGGTGTTCTGCTTATATAAAACAGGTTAAAATAAAGTAAAGCCAATCTCAGTCCTGCGATGGACATTAACATCACATCACCTGTCATTTACAATCAAACCTCAAACACACACAGACGTTTTTCTAAAAGCAACTTTATTTTCTACCATTTATGGGCAGCTCCTTTAAAAATATGCTTTATTTTAACATTTTTATAGGTTTTTATATTTATATACATTTAGGTAGAAATAAAAATAAATTCCCATCCTGTTTTTATTTTGTGTGAATGTTCCACACTTTAGTCAGGTGTCAAAAAACACTTCACTGACGTGTCCGGATTGCTGTATAAATGCATGACGTCTCAGTTTGCTGTTCGGTTTATTTCGTTTTGGGTTAAATGGGTATGAAACGGTGCGGATGTTTAGAAGAAACATTTGTTCATGAATGTGTTGGCTGTAGGTTTCACAAGATATCTGTGAAAACTATTCAGACAGCGGGTAAAATGATGTTTTAAAATAAAGTAAAAGTGCTCATAAATACCAAATGATTATTGATAGTGTTTAAATAGGCACACACACACACACACACACACACACACCTTTCTCTGCTTCAACTAAACTTGAGCGGGAGATTCTCGTGAAGCAGTCTCTCCAAAGTCTTGCGAACAATTTATATAACTCGTATAACTCACAACTCAAATTTATTACTATTTGTTGACAGTAACAGAGGAACGATGCCAAATGTGACCAAGTAAACGTAATTTTTTTTCCAATAAAAATGTACTTGAAGTGCTCTGAACCAGATGACGCAGTTACTGTGGCAACCTCAAACCTCCGGTGGAACAGCACAAAGAGAAACTTATTGAGTTATGCCATGCTACCATTCAATGAGAGAATGAGTCACTGATTGATGATGTAAAACGCCGGCAATTTCTTCTTGTGCGCGTCTGTTTTTGACACGTCCTGACTGTCGTACAGTCTGACTTCATGACAACTGAGAACCTACAGTGTAATGGGGGGGGTTCATGTTTGTACAGCCTGTGAAGCAGCGATCACCAGATAATAAAAATCGCACAGTGTAGGCTCGAATTAACAATTAAGAGCAGAGCAGTAAAAATCGGCCGAATTAGTTTTTATTCTGAAAATAAATAAATAAATAAATGACTAGATGTTCCTTCAGGACTGTTCAGCTTGAGATTCCCGGTTTAAGTGAATTAGACAAGCTTAAGCGAGTACAAACATTACATTAACACAAATCGAGGGTAAATGACAAGGCTTTAAGCTAGGAGAATCGAAAAGTACTTCCCTGTGATAGAGGTGGCTTAAAAAAAAAGCTTGACACTCTCTCTCTCTCTCTCTCTCACACACACACACACACACACACACACATCTATCTCTCCCTGTCAGTAATCTCTCTCTTTCTCTGCACAAGAAGAACGACCTCTAAATATAGCATCAGATTTATCATGCAGAAGCAGAGGCTCCGGCAGAGTTGGAGGAGGGGGGGCAGAGCAGAAGGGGCGTTTCCAACAAGGCACTGTCTGTCCATCACGGGTCACTCTTTCTCAGCCAATGAAATCTCACGAGAAGATTTTAAACACGGGTGCATGCACTGCAGGCAGGCGAAATATTCATGCCATCTCAGTCTGTCACCTGTCTGTGACAAAGCATGTGGGTGAAGAGAAAGTAAAAAGAACTTCGGGGGTAGTGAAGTGTGTATGCGGTGCTGGGGGAAATGGCCTGCCACTGCAGTGGAGTGAAGGACAACCACTAAACAAGGACACACACACACACACACTGTAGCACTTAGTCAGCTTTCCGGTGCTGTTTTGTGATTGTTGTGGGTAAAAACTTTCGGGTTTTATGATAGCTTTTTGAAAAATATTGTGATGCATTTTGCACCGTTCTAGGGATTATGTAAAAATTGCACCACAACATTGCACTAAGGATAAAGGAAACAGTTTATGTCCACTATCATAAAGAACATGGGGCAATTGCTTTAGATGGCCATTTTTTTTAGTAAATTATACATATCACACATCTTACATCGCACTGGATCTGGATTTTTTTTTAAAAAAAGAGAAAAAAGGAAGTGCGTTTGTGACATACTGGCCGCATTACAATGATTGCTCAAATTTGTCAGCAAGGTATCCTTGGGAGTAACACATGGAGATATAGCACCACTGCGTGCCGGGCTTCCCGAGTTTGAATCCCGGCTCGCAGACCTTTTCCACCCCCTTGCTCTGTTCCATCTCACTTCCTGTCTATCTACTGTCCCCTTCACAATCAATGTAAAATATCCAAAAAATAAATCTTTAAAAAAAAAATTGCAAAACACAAAAAAAAACACACACATGCCACACTACTCAGAGAGAAGCACGGAACAGGATGCTACATCTGACAAGTCAACCCTGTCACCACTACTGAAGATATTCTGTGCAGTGAGTTCTTACATCAATGTACTGTCACCGCAATGTGGGAAAAAAACAAATAAACAGAATGATATTTTACTGATATTATATATAAAACAGCACGGTTACAAATCAGTGCAGGGCTGCAACACAATAATAGTGTAATACTCAACACAATTCATGTTACAAAAGAATCAGCTGTTATTTAAAAGTCGGACAGAAGAAGAAATAGCTAAAATTCTTGTTTGGTAGTAAAAATTCCCACTGATATTTCTTAATTATTCAGCCAATCGGAGAGCTAAATAAATTTATTGTGCTTTATCTCCAGAACTCTTTGGGGGAAAAAAGGTGGGAAAAAAATCTTGCTGATTTTGTACATCCCACCAAATCTGCCACGTTTTTAATGAAATGTTGTATGTAAAATTTTAGACAATCATTTTAATACTATTAATAATATTTTATTATATGCAATTTACCCAAAACTTAAGTTGTAACCAAGCTATTTTTCACATTTTTAGCAGAAGCAATTCTCGATTATTAAACAAACCAGCGTGTGAGCGTTTGACACCATGAGTCATAAACATGTAATAAATTATAATACCAACTTAATTAAAAAATACAGGATCTGAGACTGAAAATAACAACTAATTAGCAGAGATGAGATCATTTTTGTAAATTCTGATTCCAGCCTAACGTAACAACCAGATGCAATAAAAACACTATATTAAAAAGATAGAAACACGCGAATGCACTGATCAGGTGTGAACGGAGCCTGTGAGCCAAGTGACTCACCAACATCACAGTCAGATGTGTTTAAACAGCAAGTAACCGAAAATAAAAACCAATACATTTTCAATATAGACTCGTCGGTTTTAAAGGGAGCAGGTGCTAACAGTGACAGAAAGAGAAGTAGACTGAGTTGGACTACTGCAGGGAAGAGAGTAAGTGAGACAGAGAGGGAGAGAGAGAGAGGGGGATGTGAAAAAAGGTATAAAGATGTATGGAGAGAGTTGTACTATCTCAGGATGAAAGAGAGAGTATGAGCAAGTAACAGCTGGAGAGAAAGAGGTGTATAGAGAGACTTGGACTTTCACGGTGGGGAGGCAGAGAGTAGGACAAAGAGAGAGAGAGAGAGAGATGCAGAAAAATGAGAGGAATAAGGGAATGGGAAAAGTTGAAGGAAGGAGAGGGGAGAAAGATTATAGAGATGTGCGGTAAGAGATAATTTATTATAGAAAGGAAGAGAAATAGAGATGGGCAGCCAATGGAGAGAAAGTTGTATAGATCTATGTGGTGAGAGAAGGACGATCAGAGAGGAGAGAGAGAGAGAGAGAGAGAGAGAGAGAGAGAGAGAGAGAGAGAGAGAGAGAGAGATAGAGAGAGAGAGATAGAAGAGAGAGAAGAAGAGAACTGGGTAGGGAGAACAAGAGAGAGAGGAGGAGACGAGAGAGAGAGAACCGGGAGAGAGTAAGAAAAAGAGAGAACAGAGAGAGGGATAAAGTTAGAGAAGGACTATTACAGGAAGGAGATTAGAGAGAGACGGGAGAGAGAGAGAGAGAGAGAGAGAGAGAGAGAGAGAGAGAGAGAGAGAGAGAGAGAGATTGGTTCAAAGAAAAAAGAGAGGCAATGAGATGTGTGGTAAAAGCAGGACTGTTACAGGAAGGAGATTAGAGAGAGGGAGAGAGAGAGAGAGAGAGAGAGAGACAGTAAGAAAGAGAGAGAGAGAGATAGAGGTAGAGAGATTGGGTGGGTGGGTGAAGAAGCCAGCACTACTTGACTGTGTGTGAGACATGGCAGCTAACAGCGACTTTAAAGAGTGTCTCAGTGCTGCAGTGCCTGCAGGGGTGGATATGGAGGCCTGTCTGCTCCTACAGGGAACTGCAACGTGCTTGGCAGCTTTCAGCTCTGGGAGAAAACCTAAATGAAAGCTCCCAGATGCTCCAAACTGAGTTTGTCACTGTGTAATAACTCTGAGCTGCTGACGTTTTCTGGGTACTCGCAGCTCGGCTGAACAAACAGCGCTTTCACAATCATGTTGATGCAGCACAACATGCTGGCCAAATAGGTCATTTATTAAGCAAAAGTGTTTGTGTGCACAATGAGCGGTTTGAAATGCATATTGATTTTAGATAGGAATAAAGGTTCTGGGATAACTATGACCATGTACAACTCTAATCAACTTTGCACAAGTTTTCCACTCAAACAAAAAAACAAAAGCGACTGACAGGATAAGGTTTGTTTTTAGGTAAATCATGAAACATATTAAGAGGCACAGCAACCGTGTCAGGGTTTTTTCTTCTGCTTGATCTGTGCGCTAACGTCACAGTGCGTGTCAGGGCTTCACACGGTCCTTTTTGTCTTTTTGGATGTAGTACAGAACCAACATGCAATACTAAATTTTACACAAAGAAACCTTTTTAGCTCGTCTACTTCTGAGGAAAATGGAGACCTCAAAGCAACAATGTCTAGTTGATGTGCGGCCAACAACTGCAGCAAATCCTGAAACACCAAACAGCATTGATTTTTCTTCCTGACCTTCCAACAAGATTGAAACGAGGGTTACAGAGAGACAGCACGTCTCACTGCACATTCTTATCTGTATACCTCTGTGCAGTTAACACTGGATAGGATACATACAGTATCTTTATATGTTGGATTAATCTTCACCTCTTTTTTTCTCACAGCCGAGGCTGTTTTGGCTTTGCCCTAGACATGTTGCCACACTATCAGCAGGCCTTCATTAGATCCCTCTGCTTCTGCTGATCAAAACAAATCAAAGGGGGGGGGGAACAAGAAACCACATCCTCGGAAATACTGTAATTGAGTGTGCTTGAAAGGACACAGGAGAAGGTGGTGGAGGTGGAAAAATGAGGAGGAGGGGGAGGAGGAGGGTTTTGCAAAAGATCACCAAGTGTTGGAACCTAAATGGAGTTTTGTCGATGGCCATGTTGAGAGTGTCTCGTTTCCTCGCTCCTCCGCATGCCTGTTCCCCTCATTAGTGTCACTCAACGATAGTTAGTGCCGGGTTAGCAACAACGGACGCAAGTTTTCCTTTATAGCTTTTGCTGCCGGTGTGAACACATCATCCCTGCACCATGACAAAACAAGCAGCGAGACAAAAGACGCCTCAAAAACAACGGGAAGGGGGAAAAAAAAGAGACATCATCCGCTGGAGCACAGCATTAAGCTGTCTCCCCTAACGATAGAACCGAGATCATTTTTGTCTTGAGATTTTTTTTTTTTATTCTTAACTAATCTGAAAAGACGCAGGGTTTGATTTTCTCTGTCTGAAATTTTACTGCATGTGTAATTTGGCTAGCTTAGACGCAAGCACCAAAGAGGAAGATCTGTCTTGTTATCATGGATGAACACAATCGACGCACCCTGCTGCAAATCTCTCATCCTTAAGCAACACAGGTTCTACACAATATTTAAAGCAAGCTTCACAGGCACACAAAGATGTGTGACGGATTCAGCAAAGTCCCTTTTATCAAATCTGCTTTTTTGCCAACAGCAAAAAAAACACATGCTGAAAATTTCCAGCTAGCAAAGTGAAGAAAATAGCTACATCGCCAAGCTGTCAGCACGAGGGGCAAAATGAAAGCAGCGTGCAGCAGTGACAGAGAAAAGGGACTGAATCATGTCTTCGCGTAGATCTTAATTGGCATTGGAAAACAGCAGAGGGACGTTAGGGGATGAGACTGTTGTTTGTTGAGGGATCTTCAAGCTGCGTTGTTACCTCAAGAGTCTGGACCCTCCCTCCTTCACAGCGGCGTCTCATAGACTTCATTAAAAACTCAACCCGCAGTTTTCCAGCTCATCAGCGAGCCGCTTCCTGAGCGATGTCTGCTGCTTTGTATCATAGAAGGTGCAAAATATTTTTTGGGGCTTAAAACATGCACAAAGGCAGGGAGTGAGACGGGGGGATTAAAATAACAGCATGGCGGACACATGCGTGGGTTAGGAAAAAATTAAATTGGGGAGGGGGAAAAAAAATGACACCACAGTAGGAGTAAACTCAATTCCCACCTCCTGTGGTAAATCCCAGGCCAGGATGACGTCTTTGAGCTGAGGATGTAGCTCAGGGAGCAGAACAAGTGCAGGCATTGTTTTGACAGCTCTGGTGGTGGTAGATGCCAGGACGTCTCTGCACTCAATCTTGGTGTCTGTAGTGCTGTTGCTAAAACTGAGGGATCCCATCATGCTCTTATAACTTCCTGTATTTGTTTGCCCACCCTTCTTACTTCGTGTACTTTAAGCATGGATTGCATTTCTGAAGAGAACGTCACTCATTAGGCTGATTATTGCCAGTGGCGTGGATTCGCTGCTGAAATAAAGTCGGCGAAACAGAAGGTGGCTGCTAAGAGCTTTCAATCGCAAACTCATTACACTGTGTCTATCCGTGTTTGGAAATGGTGTCAGCAAAATGACACAATAATCCTTTAAGGGCTGCGAAAGCAATGGCTGGGATCCAGAAGCGCAAAGAACAGACACAAAGAAGGGGGTGAAAAGGGTAAGGTCTCCTGCGGCCCGGAGACAAACAGAGGCCCAGATTCCGTCGAGGACAAAACTTTAACTTTCTCAGTCATCATGCTAGCTTTGTATCAGACCAGAACATTTCCCTATAATATGATTACAGACTTTCCAGCACATGGAATAGGGAAAGGTTTAAGCACCAAAATCTAGTTTTCACCCTGTCCACATTCTAAAGATCAAGCACAAAAAGAGGTCTAGACAAAAGAGATGATATCACTATAATATAACAAGGAAAGAGCCAGGCTTCAAAAGAACTGAAGCGATAAAAAAATGTGATCGACCTGGACTGATTCCACCTACGGGCTTGTTATAACAGCATGATAGCTTAATTAAAAAGAACACATAGCTTTGGGGTATTGACAGTCCTCTCGGAGGGAATATCAAATCTGCCGAATCCGTCATCTGCCCAATATCACTCGGAATATCAATTAAAATCTTGTCACAACATGCAAAGATGTGTTATGCAAATATAGTGTGAAAGGCAAAACCATAAAAATAGCAATAACAAATGCAGCAAACGCCACCTCCAGTAGCGGCTGCGGTACACGCTGTTAGAACGATGATGGCAAAAACAAAAGAACTATTCAGCCGGTAGTCATCTGTAAAAAAAGTTATTTGCATATCTGCGCTATAATAAAACTGCTACATGGTTGAGAAGAAATTAGAAACGGAACAAAGAATTGTTTCGTGAATTTATTTAAAGCACAAGCCCAGGCGACATAGCAATCATGTCACTGGATAAAGAAATAAGTTTCCAAGACTACCTGTGTAAAACTACTGCCACCAAAACACAGCCAACAGAGGTGCAGTCAGTGTTCAGGCCTTCATTTGGGAAATAAATAGCACGCCAGCACTGGATAGACAAAACAGTGTAGCTATTTAGAGCTTTTCTACTTCACTGCACTTGTTTATTTGCACATGCTTACAGGCTTCATGCCGTTGAACTGGAGGAGAAGGCACTAATGTATTTGTATTATACTTACTATTTGCCAGTTGTCTAGGCTCATAAATCTGCTCTCGTGATTGGACGTAAGGGTGTTAATGTATTTGCCTGGAATCCATCATTTAGCAGATTTCACAGCAGAAGAAATACAAACGATACACGAGTGCTGTAGAAGAGCTGTTGGAGGCTGGCGCTTTAATACCCCCATTCATCCTAAGCCCACTCTGAGCCAAGAAGCAGCATTCGGCCTGGGGCCCTGCGGTCTGCGTTTGGACCAGCCTCGCTGGCACAGGAGCAAGAGAAACAGTGCGCCATTTCCCCTCCACTGACTCCCCTACTTTGGAGAGAATGGAAAAAGTTCTTTATTTCAATTAGCCAGCCAAGTGTGCTATGGACACCTGCCACCTAACAATTTCTCTCTCTCTCTCCTCACCTCCTTCTGCCCAGTTTGAGGAAGATTCTACCTTCCATATGCTGATCAACAAGCAGTCTGTCTCACTGAAGCTCAAACCAAACACAAACTAAGAAAAGCTCGATCTGATCTCAGAGCAGGGAGAGGAACTGCTCTGAAAAGGGTCAAGGCACTGGGAGAAGCCATTCAGGTGTAAAAAGACCATGGCACAAATGCTTATCAAACAGTAAAGTAGGCCACAGTGCACACGGCTAAGGTGTCTGGATCCATAGGAAATCATCCCTGACATTAAAATATAGCCAGCAATGACAGACAAATATTACACATTTTTTAACACAGTTGGCAGCGTTCATCTTTCTAGATCATAAAAACGACAGCTCAGCTAATCATCTCAATTTTAAATAAGGACTGGAGCGTTTCATACATTTATGTAAAGTTTGAGTTCATGTAGTAAAATGGAGGAAACTTTTATAGTTGAGCATAAAAGTCAAATTGCTAGGCATTAACTTCAGTTTTATCTATGTTAAAAAAATCGAACTTTGTAATATGTATCTATATATGGCCTTTATAACATTATTGCATATTTAATACATAAAATTTTCAACATCTTTTGCAATTAAAGAGATGATGATCAGACGACTGAGATCTCTTTTATAACGTTCCGTTAAACAAAATGGCCTCTTACCTTGGGTTGAGCACGTCTCGGGAAGGCAACTTTAGGGTCAATCTAACAGAAGGAGAACAGGAAATATTGTCACACACAAACACACACACACACACACTGTGCAAATAACAAATGATTTATAATATCTAAAATACAATATGATCTAGTTCAATGCTTGTTGCAGTAAACCAGTTTGCATTTAAAAACACATGTAACCAAGTAATACACACATCCAAAAGCATCTGTAGTAATTAAGATCTGGGGGATGAGGCTGACGTGACAGAGTATGTATTGGTGAGTGCTGAAGAATCTGAAGAGGCATTGGATCGATACCTCCACAACCTTTTTCCCTCTAGAGGGATTATCGTCATTATTGGTGACTTCTTCCTACACAGTTACCGTCTGAATAAAAGGCGTATGGACCAGCGGAGGTTTGAGACATTTTTCCTCGCAAGAATCAATCGTGGAAGCTTATAAAACACAACACAGAATTGATCACTCCTAGTATGCACTGTGATCCATGATACAAAGCTTATTGAGTTCTTCTACTTTAATATGTATAAAAAAGGTATGAGAACATAAAGGCACATGGCCACCGCTGTACAGTGTTTTAGTGAAATGCTTACATTAAAAATGTAAGGGAAAAAAACTGTCCTTCAGCTTTATTGCCTACATAAATCAGTGGTCATGTGACACAAAAATGTATTTCTTAAGAAAATATCGACGCTTTACTATAGGCACTACTTGCTTGTTTTTCAGACAAAATTTCATTATGTGAAGAACATAAAAGGGGCGGATTTACATAAAAAGGGTTCAGTTAAAGTGCATTTTATTTAATACATGCAAGCAATGATAAAGTCTATCCTAAATTCATGGAAATGAGAAAGACAAAAAAATGTTGCAGTAAAAATAAGCTGAAAAAAAAAAGCCCTGTTAACTAAACCGATGTCAGATGATCACGCATGCAAGGGCAGTCACGCTGCAGCCGAAACGTTCCGTCGAACCGGGAGAAGAAGAAAAAAAACAACTCGAGGGGGAAAAAAACCCATTAGTGAAATATTGCACTTCAATATACAGCATGTCTTAGTACTTTGTCACTTCATAAAAAAGGTGAGAAATTGAAGACATGACCGTTCGCAAAGAAAAGACAAAGTAAACATGTCTCTTTTTGCTTTGCTGGAGTAGGAATTGTCCCCGGCTGAATGAATGCGGTCTGAATAGAATGTAACATGTACTGCCTTTTAAAGACTCTTTCCAGGGGAAAAAGCTTGGCTGTTTTTATTATACTTTAATTCATCCAGAAAAGTGTTTAATCTAAAACAGATTGCTTTTAGAGAGGACCGCAGCCGGCAACCAATTGTCAACACACAATGCAATTTTCACTCCAGGTTTTACATCTGCAGCTTATGTAACTATTTTTTAATCAAATGTGAAATACTAAAGTGTGTCACACATTTTGCTGCGCTGCTTGCCTCGTATCTATTCTCATACATTCAGCACCTCGGAAATTGCCAGTGCTAGTGAGGCGGGTGGGGAAAAAATTAAATAATATGAACACAAAGGAAATACAACACAAACAGTGGAAATGGAATAAATAATTTATGTTAAATTCATTTATAATCAAATAAATGTGGTCGCAGGATGGAAAATATCCTGCTTAAAAAAATGTAGTTAATTAGGTGACATTGTGTAGTCATAAGTCATAATAAATAAGAAAATATATCTGCAAAAAACATAACAGCATTGGCAAAGTGAATGTTAAGCAAAAAAAAATACAGCGATGGTAGGCTGCTTGATGTAGCTTTATTGTAGTAAACAGGACCGCAGAATTTTGTCTTTGGTCTTCATTTACGCTTCTCCGTTCTAGACTTCACCTTTATGAATGAGGTCACACACGTCAGGACTAAACCCATGAGCTCAGGGTATGACATCACGAACCGAGCGATGGTAATCCCTGCTTTAGCCGCCGTCACTGCTGTCCTCGTGATCTCAATCTCTCTCAATCCTGGACACATGGCCGCTAATGCTCACTGTAGTGCTTTTCCTGTCCGTCACCAAAACCTCATTTAAAAACATGGCAAACATCACAAAAACCGTGACCTTTTTCTTTTCTTTTAGAGCCAGACTCCAGAAGGTATCTCTGTACAGAGCGATTATGTAATGCAGCTGACCCAAATTTGTCGCCGGAAATATCGGACAGGCGCAGGATTGAGTGATACGACAGCCCAGTTTCTATAATAGATACGTTTTGGGTGTAACACACATTCGAGCCTCGTGTCCATAAATATGCCGCCATTCTGAGTTTTATCTACTGACTGTATGGCTGAGAAATGACTCTACCGTCTGGATGTCCCTTCAAAAAGATTTTTTTATGCTTTTTCCACATTTCATCCTAGTAAGATCAGTTAATAATCGCTAATATTTCATTAATGCTTTGAAAGGAGATCACAATATAAATCACAGTAAACCTTTCAGGTCTTGTTACTAGAACTAAATTGACAGGTTAATCTACAGAAAAACAATTTAGCATCCTATTTAGATGGGATGAATAAAGTATCTATCGATCTCTAATTATCAATCAAGCATCTTAAACACAAAACTGCGTCTTATTCATACTAAATCCTCATGCAATTAACACTCCAGCAGGAAAACAACAATGTGATATTCAAAATTACCAGGTGAGAGTGAATCAGAAATCAGACCTTCAAAATTTTAATTTAATTTTAAGTCTATTAAAGGAACATTCATAATTATACGGAACATTAATTTTACAGAAATAATAAGAAACGAAAGAAATTAGTGGGTGGACGAAACCTTATAATTCACGTAACAGTTTAATATACACCAAGACTAAAACTGCACCGTGTCCAGTTTTTCATCATTGTATCTATAATATAATAATAACTACAATATCTACTTGAAATAATACACAACTATGTTTGTTCTGTGAGCTTTCCAACAAAATCTGTCTAACCGGGGTATTTCTAACCCTCGGTTCAAAATCACTTTGATAAACTGTCTAAAAGTCTAAAACACAAACAACACAGAAGCGCTACAGTGAGCGCAGGGCATAAATGTCAGAATACCTCCTAAAGAAATAACAGCAATTCAATCCCTTGTAAGTTTCAGCATTAGCACTTTTGCACTTTCCTTCAGAACATTCATGTTATGGTCCAGTTTTTATTTTGCTAAGGAAACGGCCAAAATGTTGGGCTGTTTGTCCAAAGCCTCGCTATTCAAAATCAGGGCTTATTCATTCTCGACTCCCACTGGCTTTCCAATGACAAATCTACAAACAATAAAGCTGCTGAAATGCAACCGGAAACATTTATTGTCCCTGGAACGGCACAAAATACGAGCGCTTTGCATAACAGACCTATCCAGCCATCCTGAGGTTTTTACTTTGATGGAGAAAGTGTGTAAATCGTGCTTGAAGTGTGACCAACAGAAATATATTTAAAAAAATAAAAAATAATTGTATAATTGTATATTAATAATAATTTATAATTATATTATTATATATATAAGAACTTTAAAAGCACTAACTGTAATTTTAGATATAAAATAAGGTATAAATATTACACTGTTATAACTAAGAATAAAAAAACAGAAATTGCAAAAATGTTTTATTTTTACGCTATGGAGAAATGACAATGGACAATCTTAAGACAGAAATAAAATAACTGTGTTAATGACATGAGGAAATAAATGTAACATAAATTGACATTGTTTTGTTACGGTATAATTTAATGAACAGGATGATCTTTTAGTCACCTTTAAACAAACAGGCTGGATATTCACTCCTGAAGAGCCATAAACGCATTTTTACAGCTGCACGACAATAAAACCCGCCTTGACAGACAGAAAGATGCGCGACGGTGTCTAGATGACGTACGGTTTAAGATCGGTCTCACGTGTGTCTAAAGTGTAAAACAGGCACTCGAGTCATACGTCAGTGTCGGTGTGCAGCTGCTTCAGAAAATAGGCAAGACTGATTACACAGGCAAAAACATCTGTAGCGGTGTGTGCCGTGTGGGATACTCAGTACAAATCTCTTCATGATCTAGATGGTGTTCCTACTAACCTTTCAGAATATGAGCCAAATTCACTTCTGCAAGTAGAGCATCTTAGTGTGCGTGCGTGTGTGTGTGTGTGTGTGTGTGTGTGTGTGTGTGTGTGTGTGTGTGTGATGAAGAATTCAAACAGGACAGATGATGATTAAACACAAAGGTAACACAAGGAAAAGGGAAACATACCGTCTTTGAGTCTAATTCGTGGTGAGGCTGACCTAAAACTTTATCTACACTGGCTGCATCAGCAAACGTAACAAAACCAAATCCCCTGCGAATATAAACACACACACACACACACACACACACAGAGAGAGAGAACACAAATAACCAGTTAGATCTACTGAGATAAAATGTAGCAAAGAAAAAAAGCCATTTTTGTTTTAGATGCATTTTAGAAGATTTATGGTAACTTTTACACAGCACGTGTGATTAGCTGATGAGACTGTCAGTGACATTGAGTTTAGAGCTGGAGAAACACAATGCGCTTAAGTGAGAGAGGAATAGAGAGAGAGAGAGAGAGAGAGAGAGAGAGAGAGAGAGAGAGAGAGAGAGAGAGAGAGAGAGAGAGAGAGAGAGAGAAAGAGAGAGAGACAGAAAGTGAGAGACAGAGAAAATAGAGAAAGAGACAGACAGACAGAGAGAGACACAGAGAGAGAAAGAGACAGACAGAGAGAGAGAGAGAGAGAGAGAGAGAGAGAGAGAGAGAGAGACAGTAAGAGACAAAGAATGATAAAGACAGTGAGAGAAAGAGACAGACAGTGAGAGACAGAGAATGAGAGAGAGAAAGAGACAGAGAGAGTGTATATTTACTCCAGTACAATAAAATCCACTCCTGCTCTACTGAATTCACTTTAAACGTTTAAAAAACGTTAATTTAACGTACATTTTAATCATTCAGCATTCAGACGATTTCAGATCTTTAAGTTGTTTTATTTAGTGCTAGTTAAATAGCCAAATAAGAAAGAGGGTGTTTATGTAGAATGCTCAGTATGTGTGTTCGTGTGCACGTGTGTGTGTGTGTGTGTGTGTGTGTGTGCGCTCCTGCTCCTAAAACTCAATGTCACTGCATTCACTGATTCAGTCAGTGGGGAAAGTGTAGCGCGCTGTTCCTGCAATTCCTGACACGGGAAATATCAACACACACACACACACACACACACACAGGGTACTGGACTTACCTGGAGCGTTTGGTCGTGGGATCCCTCATCACCATACATTCTCGGATTTCTCCAAATTTACTGAAATAGTCTCTAAGGCTGTCTGAAGAGAAAGAGGAAAAGCACATGAGCAAACCGATCGCGGCTCGAACAAGTGCAGTGTGTGTGTGTGTGTGTGTGTGTGTGTGTGTGTGTGTGCGTGAGTGTTTAAACGCCCCCTAACGCATGCAGGGGTCGAATAGAGGACTTCGCGACTAGAAATAAAGATATTCGTGTGCGTCGCGTCCCGTCCAGCGCACCGATTTTTTTTTTTTCTTATTTCAGCAACACATCACAGCAAAACAACACAACACAAAACAACACAAAGACCACACAGCACAGAACAGAACGTTCTCTCTTACCTGGTGAAGTTTGCCAGCTGAGGCCACCGATAAACATTTTACTGAAAGAGGAAAACACAGCAGAAGTGAGTCCAGATGTCACATCGGCCATTTTGACGTGGAGCTATAACTAACTCAGCCTCCCCCCCCCCAAAAAAAAAAGCGCTAAACGGAGGCAGAGGGATGTGCTGGAAGCCCTGACCCCGTGAGCTATGTGGCAAAAGGGGCAAACCAGATACTCCAATACAAACCAAACAAAGGTGTAGCTGAGAGCAGCCGGAAGCTCTGGTGCCCTGCGCTGCTTCCCGACCAGCGCGCTTTTAACCAAGCTGCTGAATCTTTAACGCGCTGGAGCTCGATGACATGAGAGTGAAGTCAAGTGCTGTTAGAATAAAAATGACGCCTTCTTACCCTGGGTCGTGTTGCGAATCAGTCGGACTCCCGGACGTGGCTTGGCTCCCGTCTCCTTCCATCGCTAACCCAACTAAAAACAGGCAGCAAACTAAAACGCGCGCAGTCACAGCGAACGGAGCCACAGGAGCGCCGCTGAGGCGAATCGCACTGAGCCGGGAATGCGCGCGTCACACGTGGGCTCAGCTCTGCCTGGCTCCTCCCACTCCCCGCCCCCTCCTACCAGAAACGGGGCGGAGTCACGGAGCGCGTCAATCCAAATCGAAGACATTGACGTAGCGAGGATAGCCACGCCCACACCACGCCCACATCACGGCGCAAGTGTTTGGTTTTATTCTAATCTGTCCGTGGGGAGCACTCGGCGCACAGCCATTACGTCATCATTAACAGCACCTCAAGTCTATTTAATATGACAAGTACAAGACTTTTCAATTGTCCTCGGAGATCCAGCATAAAACACGTTTTATTTTTGTCTTTATTTTCCCAGAGTTTTCCTCCCTATTTCAATACAGTGTAATTAAAAGTTAACCAGAGTGAGTGAGCTCAAAAAGTGAATATTATTAGTTTAATTATCATTAGATTACAGAACAGATCTATACTTCTTTATAGACTGAGTTATGGCAATTGAAAATACCTTTTTTTTTTATTCATTAAGTATATTATTCGTAGTATCAGCAAGAGGATACTATAACACAATAACTACAAGGTAATAACTATCAAAATAGCATAAAACAGAATAAATTAGGTTTGCATTTCCCACTGTTGAATGAATGAATAATTAAAATGTCATAGATATAAGGTAATATAGTGCAGGAGCCAGCATGGCTTACTGATGCAAATAACATGCAGCCAGCGATGTAATAGTGCAATATCATGTAAACTGGCAGTGACAGGCTATTATCTGCTGCTGTCATAGAAAGTGGCAGAGTACGTTCATATGCAAACACGCATGTTATATCTACTGCGATCAACAGAAGGTAACAGAATGGTATTGTTTGTAACATTTATATTTATATTATATATATATATTTTTTATATATATTTTATAAAGAATGGATAGTAAAGAGGACTGTAAAGGAGTCTGAATTAAAAAAGTATGGTTTCTAAAGCATGTAAAAGTAAATGATTTTAAGGTAGTGACATAAAAATTTGTCGGAGACAAAATTTCATTCTCATGAAAAAATTCATTCTCATGCACGAACAAATAAATACTGTGTCTGAAAAAAGCCTCAGTTGGGTTTTGTGATGAATTACATTTCATTCTTGTTGCATTCTGTGCATCACGCCATCATTTGTCCTTTTATAATCAAGCTATCAGATTTACATACAATATCAAATTCAATAAGGTAACACAAGTTACAGTAATCATGTATGTCCCAGCGGAAATAAACAGGATATTTTTTCATGTTAAAGTCTGAATTGATTGATGTAAGTCGACACCAGACAGTCCTCATATACACACAGTGGTGCTGTTTAAGCTAATGAGCAAAACCATGAAACAAGACATATATACACTTCATTTATTTTTGTATTAAAAATAAACACATTGGAAAAACCTGAAATAGGATTCAAGTAAAGAGCAAACATTGTGTACAATTAAATATTCATGAAACAGAGAAAACAAGACAAAACTAAAACATGTAAATATGACATAAACTATATACTATATAAACTATAGAAATGAAGGGAAGTGGTAGCAAGCTGTCACCGCTGGGATCCAGAGCAAGGCCCCTAACCCCCACTTGCTCAGTTGTATAGAATAGATAAATGTAAGTCACCCTGGATAAGGACATCTGCCCAATACTGTAAATGCAAATTAAATGATTACCACAATAATCCAAGTCTGAAGTTTTACATGAGAAAGAAATGTAAAAAAAATTGTAACAAAAAGCATATTAAAATCCCAAAAGTAAGACCTTATTATCCAGTAAAGATAAGATAAAGGCATGTAAATGTGAGTACAAAGCCTCGGGGAAGAGTTAGGACACACAGTTTGGTCTGACTGAAGGCAGTTTATTTCTTTCAGGTGCATTTAAGAAGAGGATTCGAAGGCCAAAGACAGCGTGTCTCCTCTCCTATTCCTGACAGAGATTCTCCAAGACTTAAACACCACCAAAAGTAAAGAACCCACATCGAGTTAATGTCCGAGGGAAGCTGGGCTGAAATGCTGCTGATTGGCAGGTGGACTCTGGTGTCTCACCTCACTGCCTGGCAGGCTGCCTGTTGGTAAACTGACAGACAAGCAACTATATGGTGCAGAAGCCTGGAGCAAAACATCTCTCTCGTACCATAAGGTTGCGCTCACTGAGTTAACGCTGAGAAATGTCAGCCAGCCTGCATGGAGGAGCTGTTTATGTTTATTAATACTGACAGCACTGAATATACAAAACTAATATAATTGCGGGTCAGGTATATAATATAATATTCAAAAAATATAAATCATTTTTAATCATTCACTATTTTTAATTTTTTAATCATAATGCTAATGATGACGCTGAGAAAAACATGCTAAAAGAATGTAATACTTCCTGAGTTAAATGTTTCTCCAGATTTAATAGGAATAAACACCACTACTGCTGCTCCATTTCACTGTTATGTACAACATAATTACATTTCCGATTAGGCCTGGCAGAATGGTTTCGAGGCTATTTACAGTAATCTAAATGACATTATAACATAATAAGGTCTGATGAGCGTAATGGTCAGCAGCATAGCGTCTTAAAAACGGTTGCCTTGCATACAGCATTAACTCGAGGATAAAAACATCTAGCATTTAATTCTAGTACAAATAAGTGCAGCGGAAGTTTAAAATGTTGTCTCAGATATAAGATATGGCTTTTAAGTACTGTGAAACGAACAACTTTTAATAGTCAATAGAAATGAAGCTTTATCGTGTGGAATTTACTGTATATTCAACAGTATTATGGGTTATTTTGTAGCTCCCATAGGATTTACAGCCATAAACCAGTTCAAGTTCCACCTAATCCATGTTATTGATAAAAGTCAAAGCTTTAACCATTAGCATAAAGCTGAATACACACAGCTTCGTCTCCCCAGTCTATTAGCCTAATGGTATGTGCCATACATATTAACGTTATCCCTGCCATACCCTCAGCCAGTATTGTACTGATGAATGTAAATGAACGGCAAATCAGTAGATGATTTAAATGCATGTCCGTGTATACGCGTCTTATAAAGTAACTGCTAATTTATGCTGCAACCCCGCTATTATCTGTAATGTTCCCAAGAGTCCATTAAACCCTCAGAAACAGTGCGGAAAGGCATCAGATCCAGAGCTCCTGATTAAAGCAAAGACTAAGTGCATGACGGAACTTTGTCCAATTAGAGGCTCTGCTGTTTGCAATTAGAGGTAAACTCAATATGCCAAATATCTGTAAAATTGAATTTGACAATAATAGCTGGGAGAAATGAATGAATACCACTACAAATAATGTGTCTGCGTCTATGGAGTGTCTCGGGAAGCTTCTGAATTTGTATCTGACCTGTTTTTTTTTTCTTTCTTTCTTATCATATTGAAATATTCTTGCCGTGTACATAGAAACATGAGAAATGCATTGAGAAATTTAGCTCAACGTCAAATTGTCAAAAGAGCATGATTTGGTTTATATATGTTATCTAGGTTTATCCTCTAATAAAACAAAAAAGAATAAACCAGGATTGTAGCTCCTGTATAAAAAGGGAGCACATACAATAAAGTAAGAATCAATAATAGATCAGCCCGATGGTGTTGTGTCACACTGATCTTGAGTAATGGTGATCACAGTAGAATAAAATAAAATAAAGATAAAAATATCGATGCAGTCCATCAGATCACCTGTTGGAATGTAAATGGAATGTTTATTAAATTCTTTAAAAAAACCTCATCATGATAATAAAACAATAAAGCATGACGCTGCTCCTATAAGTTATTCCTTGCGCTACACTATGATGACTCTGCAGCTTATCTTTGTGGAAGATGTTCTTTTTTTGTGTGTGTGTGTGTGTGTGTAAGTGTGTTATAAGAGACTTATAATAATTCCTTTTTTCACAGTGGGTGAGTTGCAGTAAAAGCTGCTTCGACTCACTCAGCTCCTTTTCACTCATACCAAGGACAAGAACACTGTTCTTTCCAGTGCTTTCCCTTTAATGCGTTAAGGTTGTTCGCAACAAATCAGCTGCTCTATTCGGGAGCCTGCTTACGGCTTTCATGTAAACCTTTACGCACACACGTAAACACACACACACACACACACACACAGAGAGAGAGAGAGAGCTTTTTCTGATGTTATGCAACTCATATAGCAAGATGCTAAGACTTTTCAGCATGCTTTTAAAGGCATATATATATATTTTAAAGTCCATCTCTGCTGAACCATTTCTCACTCACTGCCCAGAGGCTGGGATGTGGTGCCTGACTCAGTGCTGAGAGATTAACATTTTGCAGTTAATCCACGGTTAGAAACACACACATTGATATAAAACATTCTGAAGACCTTTAGTAAATATAACAATTTTTTTTTTATCTGGTGGCGCTGTAAGTAAATGTTGCTCTGAGACTTTATCATCCTCTTGAACAAACTGCTAAAATGGTATCAAAAGACTGTAGAGGAATAACGGAATATTATGACTCACATGCAATTGGCAATGAAGGTTATTTTAGTTTTTATTATACGGCGTAAATTAGTATGATGGTATTAGATTCGATTGAAATCCAATATGCCTCTGCAGCCTTTCAAAAGGTCTCCCAAAGAAATGAGAACACTATAAAAATATATAATATTTGCATGAATGAATATGTCCAACTCCCTGTTGTATCTCATTATAAGCACAATTCAGTTCAGGAACCTGCTGTTTCACTGAATTAAAAAGATTTGCAGTGACCTCTAAAAACTGAATTGATCCGGTGATGAGGAAAAAATTAAGTGAAGGCGTTTGAATGAACAGCAAATATGCTCGAGTGCGCTCATTAGAACCATCTGAGCTTTATAAGGCCATGCAGCTCCTCTATTTGACCGAGAACCCAGACAGGCATAAAGTTGATTAATTTAATATGCAACACCAAGGGTTTGGTGGTTAAGCTCACTAAAAAGTTGACGATAGGGTTCATATGATGAACTCACACACCATCTTGTGGTCATGTGGTGTTATTGCATCCCAAGGTTGCGGTACCATCGTTTACATTCACGGCACTTGACAGACGCACTTGTTTGTTACTTATCTTGGCTGTTGCACGTTGTTGCCTTTATATGCTCATTGTTAAGGTGTTGGACTACCAACCCGAAGATTGTGGGTTCAATTCCCAGCTCCCCCAAGCCACCACTGCTGGTCTCCTGAGCAAGGCGTTTAATCTCTAATTGCTCAGTGGTATAAATGAAAAGAAAGTTGCTCTGGAAAAAGGGCGTCTGCCAAATGCTGTAAATGTAAAAATAAATTCCATCTCTAAAACATTTTTAATTGCATTTTTGCAAGTTCATTTGTGGTCTTTACGAAAAGCCATTTTACATTAAGGATCGAATTAATTTACAACATTGCAATTAAACAAAAACTTAAAACGGTTTCAAGATGGAATTTACCTTTAACCCCTTAAATGATATTCATTGGCTTTTTTTCAATAGTCGGTTTTGTAAAATAGTTTTCAGAGATATGGCGGCATCTTGTGGTCATTTTTAGAACTTCACCCAAATCCGATGTTACGGCATGGCACCTTGAGGAGACACAAACCAGTCAACTTGATTAGCGTTAATTAAAGTTCTCATTCAGTTAAGATTGTTTTAAAATATTTATAGAACCTGATATTTTTATTCATTTATACAATAACTCGAGTTCTTTAAAAGTAGAAAAAACAATAAATCAGAGTCTTTATTTACTCCACTTGGGAAGGGCATTCAATTAAATTTTAATTAAACATCAGGAAAATGAAGGATTCATTATCTATCGTTAGTTTTAATTATTGCATTCTGATGTAAAAACAAAAAAAAAAACATCAAAGCAAAGTGTTTTCCACACAGTGAAATCTTTATTGTTGAAACTCCTGGTTTTAAGCGCTGGAAAGGGGTTTAGATGTGTTTTGTGGGATGAAATAAAAATGGCACCACAGCATTGAACATTTGGGAATTGTGTTGCACGCGCTGTTGCAGTTATTTGTGTTGGTAAATGGGAGACATCAGCATTGCACATAAGAAGGACGTGTGTTTGGTGACTGTGATTGGTTGAATTGACATCTACATGAACTTTACTGACGAACAGCACATTAGGAGGATGTTAAAGTGAATAATACAGAAACTGGTCGCCAAAATGTCACCATATTTTCTCTTCTTTTATCCACGTCCATTAGCAGTTCTTTATTTATTGGTTATCAGTTCGTTCCTTTCATTATTGGTTCTTTCTCAATGTCTGAAGGAGACACGATTTTCCCTGCATTCTTCTTCTTTCTCTGTTAAAGTGACACAAACTTGCGTGTCAAAGTCATTTAGTTGATGCTCAAATTTGGTGCCCTTTTCAATATTTTGTTACACATTTTTTCATAGATTACAGGATGTTACAGTCAATAACAATATAATATTTTTCTATAAAGTGTCTTATAGAACAAAAAATAAGAAATTAGTCAGGCTCATTTTTCCATCATGGTATGGGTCTTTTGACAATATTTCATTTTTTATCTATAAAACCTCCAGCCATTTTTTTACATTCTATATTATATTGTTAAAAAAAATAACATTACAAAAAGATGTCCAATTCCCATATTTCCATCCCATATTTTGCTCCCATAGCTATGAAAGATAGAGGAAGTGGTGTCACTTTCCCTCACTGAGATGTGGTGAAGCACTGAAGGACGAGTCTCTCTCTCTTTCTGTCTATGAAAATATTTTAAGTATTTATTTTAAAGTTTTGTAAACTTCTAAAACTGTTACAACTTAAAAATTTATCATTGATCACATTGTAATCGAAAAATCTTTTCATCATCATTATTTTATTAGTGCCGTGTGCTTTTAGCATTTACACAACAAAGTGGATGGTTTGGCTAAGAAGTTGTAAAAAGTGTTACTAAAAAAACTAATTTACTAACTAGTCCATAACAGAGTTAACTAGACTATAAAAACACGTTTTTTTCCACTAAAAGTAAAACAAGGAAGTAAATTAAGCTCTTTTCAAGCAGCGAAGTATTTAAGATGAATGTTTTCCATTCCATTAGTCGCATTGCCTGTATTTAAGTTGGGTGTGTTGTTATTACCAGAAAAAAGCACTTTTTCCATCCCCTAATGACAGAATCTCTCAGCTGCAACACTTAAAAATCACTCCATTTCTTCCCGTCTTTACTGTTAATGTAACACTAAGAAATTGTGTAGGTTTAACAATGAAACAAAGCAGTTTTTACCGACAGCCTGTTAAACGCTTTATTACACAACACCCAAAATGTGCATGTTTTAATAGTTTTATTGTCTTTTTTTTATAGATATCATTTGTTTGGATCTGTACAACCGAGAATCAAACCTTTTCATGAGTTTAGCAAAAAAACGGACCTGTCTGTAGTCGGGATTTTGCTTTACACTCAATCAAATAATTAAATCATCTAGCTAAACAAAACACTTCAAACCAGTCCTAGAAACAGAACATCAAGTCGGGGTAAAGAAAAAACAAACAAAAACATGATCCCGTAGTTTTCATGAACTCTTCCCAGTGTTGTACAAAAACACAGTGAACTTTTATTTACACAGACACGGACTGAGTGAAATCGATGAAGATAAATTGAGTGAAATCGGGTCAATGAAGCATGGCAAGGAAAGAGTTGGAGAAGGCCATTAACTTCTAGCACTTCTGAATGGTCAGAAATCTACTGGGAATTACCAAAAAAAAAAAGAGCAAAACTTCCTGCTTCACCTTGAACAGACTACATTCTATCGTACACTCAAGTACATCACTGTCTGGGGTTTGCATTTATTTTCCCTCCACGGCTTTAGAAAAGGGCGAACCTGAGCACCAGACAGGAGAAAAACGAAGCCTGTTCCACAAACAGTCCAGATCGTGTGAGGTTACAGAAAAGTGCACGTCCCTTTTGCAGTCTCTGGAAATATATCCATCCACACGGTTGCCGGGCTCACAAAATCATCATCATCATCGATTATGAAACAATATTGAAGGGAAAACAATTCCCAACCAAACAGATACCATCATTGTTTACCTTAACATCACACACAGAAGCACAAAGGAGCAAATCATAAAAGTAAAATTAAAAATAATGCACAAACAGACCAAATGAACACAGCTGGTAAAATTCAGTCAGGTCAGGAATTGGCAACATTAGCAGCAGGAAACTGGATGAGTGAGCCCTGAATGGTGCGTGTATGAGCACACAAAATAAACAAAACCCAGTGGTTTACCCTAACAAAAACGGCAACTGAGCATTTCCTAAATCAAACCCTGCTATGGGGGGGGGGGGAGAACCCAAAATACATCTTAAAGCTTTATCAAACCAGTATTAACAACGCACATATTTTAGCAGCCAGTGTGATGAGACTGAATAAATGGTGGATATTTTAAACATTCAAGATTACAGATGTTAGCTACAGATGATCTAAGGAACCTGACTGTGGGTAGAGTAAACGACAAACAAGTGATCAGACGTCCTCCGGTGTTTCCGCAAAGCCACGCTACGTAGAGAAATGTGTGATTATGTAACACATGGCTCAGAAAGAGGTGCTCTGAACAGGACTGCATGCAAACAAATGACACAGCACACTACAGGCAGATCGTCTAGGCGAGACAGGAGCCCGAGCTCCGATACACCTCAGTGCTCTGATGTGGGACTTTCCTCACAGGTCAGGAGAAACAGGTAGTGAAGCCATAATCGAGTGAAGCGCAGGTCAGCGCGTTAGTGTATTCCTCGACATACAGGAGAAAAATCTCAAATAACCGACTCTTAAATTACAGCAACAGAGTAAGAAGCTGCAGATGTTCACACTGAAGGCAATTTGTCCCACAGACTGTGCACATCGGAGGGCAAGATTTTGGTTCCCTCTGTAAGGCCACATTGATGAACAAGACTCTGTGGTAGATTACATCACTGGACATGGTGTTTCTATATGACATGGATGAATCCTGATCTATACGGGGGGCTCTGGGGGGGGGGGGGGTATTGGGAACTTGCTGTAGTAAACCACAAGGAAATAAATCCAATAATAGTGTGAACTACTGAGGAAAAAAAAAGCTACCCAAGAGTGCGCAAGTTGCTGAACTCGAGCATCAACAGTCTTTACAAACGGTACTGTTATTACAATAAACCCTTAAAACAACAATGTACACATTGTTTTTAAATACACAACTGCAGCTCTTATTCAGTCTTCAGCCTCGCTGGACGGAAAGCATAAATCAACTTCATTTACTTATTAGATTTCTTTAAATTTACACCACTTTAGCTTTTCAGTTTTTTCTTTAACGACATTATTTTCTGATCAAAACCTGCTTATTTCCTTTTTTTTTTTTTATTAGTTGTCTCCCGGTACAGTACATTAATTTATTTTTAAAGAGAATAGAAAAAAAAAACCCAAAGTAATTTCCCATTTTTTTGCGAACCAGTGATGTGTACTTCAGGTAGAAGGGGTCTGAAATGTGAAGGGGATACAGGGTGGGGGTCAAAGGATCAGAAGGTGTCCACCCACGTAGCTAAACCTCGCTCCGCTAACGTACGATTCAGCAGCACCAGCTGCAAAAAAGGAAAAAAAATGAATTATAATGAATTAAAACAAGTGCCAACATGTGAATCAAGGCAGGTAATGAAACTAAATTATCAAAATGCGTTCATTAACAGTTTCATGTTACTGTCCTAAACAAACAACTGACTGACCAGAGCCTTCAGCCCTGCCCTCACGTTCTACTGGTTTACAAAAAGAAAAAAATAGTCGATAATCCTAATATAACATATGCCTAGAGTATAAACAAAAAAACCTTTTACTAACTTTTGTAAACATACATAACCGTTTAACCGAAAGGTATGCAGTCATCGGTTAAAGTTTACAGAGAACGCATACGTAACTAGGAGCAGACGTTCCTGTGGTTTCTCCCTTGCCCAATCTCTTCATGTACAGACTGAACGCTACCAAATCCTCACCATTATCATTACAAAAAATTAACTCTAAACTTTTGCTGCCTTTGAATAAGATTCTAATTAATAGCAGAAATAACGAGTAGGGATCCACTGTCCAGTCAGAACACTCACCTCATCTCCAACCATGTTCCACATTTGTACTAACGGAAGGCCTGTGTTATTGTCGTAATTTGTGACCTGAAACCAAAAAAAAAAAACTTGTTTAAAAGAAGTTAATGTATATAGAACTCTGCTGAAAGACTTGTGTTGGTCAGCACTTGCCTGTGCAAGCAAAGGTAGCCCTCGTGTTATTTCTTCTAGTGTGGAGTTGGCTTCAGCTGAAAAAGCTTCCTCTCCTACAACACAGGCCATAAGGCAGGTGGATAAACTTAACTACTCCAATTGCTAATTATGGAATTACTGTGATAAACACTGACCAGGAAGAGGAACAATGTTGTCCAGTAACACTTCTGTCCCTTGGAACGGTAACGTCACAAAGTCAGACCTGCAAGAAACTAATTATTTATGAGGAGGAAACAACCCAGGGTGTCATACTTTAAACCCAAGCAAACGGCGCAGCAACCTAATCTGACGAAGAGTATCAATCTTCACTCGGTCGTAGCCGCCGTAGTCCACGTATCGGATTTCCACTTCGTTAGATTCCTTATAGAAGGAGATCACTTGTGCTCGCCACCATGCGCCCTCCACTGCAGGAGCTGCACAAATCACACCAACTGGGAAGCAGACAAAATGTAGGTTAAGAAAAAAATGTATATTAAAAAATTGCACAGTTTAAGTCTGTTATATCATATCATATCTCGTACTTTCAGCCGGTGAGGGTAGGGCAGGTGTGCCAGGCTGAGAGTAACACAGGAACATCTGCTGGTCCAGACTGCGCAGAGCGTGGTACGTAGGGTGCGTGTGCTGCTGGACGAATACATGGCATGCGGAGACGATGTTCACCACTATCACCTCCACTGTTACGCCGTTAGGGAGCAGGAGCTTTAAAATAAACAAAAAGTTTGATTGGAAAAAAAAATAATTTTCCACATAGGCTCTATAATTAGTTGAATGTTTAACTAGTCATGATTTGTGTATAATCCGAAATGGTTGTTTTTTTTCCACAGAGCTGCTTCACTACTTCTGATTCTTGCATCAAGAAGAGAGGACAATTCATACGAGCATAAAACAAACTCGTACAGATCCATTCATGCATCTTTAATCACACTGTCACTGGTGTCGTCTCCTCTATACAACAAGCTAAGCCATCTGTTTGCTGATTAGACCCAGTGTTTCTAGCTACGTAGCTAGAAACATCTCCGGTTTGACTTCCAACTTAATAATTTACATAAAATGTAGGGGGCTGGATAAACTGCAGTAGATTAACTGCTACAGAAGCTACACTATCACATTTACATTAGCTTAACTACACGCAGTTCAATTCTCTACGTGCAAACAGTTCAGGTAGAGTAATCCCGTATCGGATCACACCTGTAGCAGTGCACAGTACTTAATGGGATAAATAACATCCTAGTAGAAAATCATTTATGGTACGGGAATTATAAATTATTAGGGGTGTGACGAGACACTTATCCCATGAGACAAGACGAGACGGGGTTTACAAGAACAAGAAAAGATAAGACTTTTTTTAAGAAATCCTTCATAATTAAAAACACAAAATGCATTTTGAAATAAACTTAATTTAATTAAAAAAAGAAGTACAATTTTATAATTTGCAGTAATTAACACTGTACAAACCTTTTTTTGGCACGCCTGTTATTAATTTGTGCGGTGGCACGCGTCACGATCGGCACACGCAACACCAAGTCTAAACTTTGGTACATTGGCTATTGTGTGTGTCCTAAAATGTCTCCTGTTTAAAAATCTCCTATAAGCTAATGAGGCTGCAGTACACATGCCGATTAGTCCAAGCGGTGGACAGAATGATTTTCAGAAAACCAGTTAAAAAGTGTCTGTTCTAAGAGCAGTGGAAAAGTAATAAAATCCTGTAACTTTTACACTCCATCAACCCAACAAAAGGCTTTAGCAGCAATAGTGGAAAATAAGAGCGTCAGATCAAATCTTACCCAGGAAGTCATGGGCAGGGAGGGAAGGGAGAGAGGCAGCGTTGGAGGAGCATACAGGTTGGTCAGATCCAGGTCTTTAAACTTCTTTCCAATCAAGGCTAAAGCCTTATCTACCTGCTGCTGGGTTCCTAAAAAATATTGATACATATAATGATGAAGTGTTTAACACAAGGAAACACCCACCAAGATTTTTGTACCAGCACACTCACCCTCTATATGGCAGATCTGAAACTCTTGAGTATAAGGCAAAGTTGAGATGTAGATCTTTGCACCAGAGCTCTGCTTCAGAAAGCTTACATACCTTCCTTGTTTCCCAATTAATCGACCGACTAGATGCTGCAAATGACAGAAGACACCAGAGCAAAGTAAGCATTACTGATAAACCAATGTTAAGATAGTTGGTTTAGAGTCAAGGATTATCGCATACACGTTCCTGGATCGATAATAGGTAACTGATCAGAAAGTTGTGGCTTCAAAACGAGCACATACAATTTACACAAATAAGTATGGATGCATAAAGTGTCAAAAATTTGCATACAAATATTTATGTACATGTACATACACCAGTCTAAGTGCCCTGTGCAACTGTATAATTATAGTAGAACCTCGAGTTTTCTTTGGTTTTCTGTTGCTCAGAGCACGCTCGACTAACGTTCCATCACAGGCTCGATTCAGGTGAACAGCCCGAAATGCAGCCGCATAGAGCAGAAACGAAGTCATACGTTTCTAAACAGTTAAAACACCACTGACAGAACACATACAAATACTATCAATCTACTTGAGCGCAATTGTGTTGTTGGAGTTAACAGAACACTGAGCGAAACCGATGCAGGGTGACGCCTATGCTGTCTTTATTTTGGTGGTCTGGGATGGCGGTTTATGAGTCAGAGGAGGAAGTTGTAAGCAGGGACAAATTTTAGCAGAAGTTTTACAGTAGTTGATGTGTGTGTGTGTGTGTGTGCGCGTGCAGGCAGGAGGTCACAAAAAAAACGAACATTGTTTAGAAACTCAAAACTCACCTTTGGCACCTCTATTTCCCAAACAATCAGCTCAGAGCTGTGTGTTTGATTGGCTGGGCTGTCACTATGATGACCGTTTCCTGTTCCCAAAGTAGAGCAGCTCTCTACTGAATCCATACTGTTTACATCCGACCCTACATCAAGACATGGACATGAGAAAACAAAAACAAACAATTAAATTTATTCCATACTTCCTGATCTCTTAGCAGGCCCATCTAGCCCATACAGCATCATCTGCATAAAACTACAAGAGTAGTAGATCTGCATTCAATGTTTTCTTCATATCCCTAATTAATACCTTTATTTAGAACCTGATTCACAATGGGACAATGATTCACATCGGAATACGTTTGTCACTTTCTAAATTTTATTTCCTGGGTTTTTAAATTCTGTAATGATGAGCTGCATCGCTTTTTCACACAAGTAATGGGCATTGCTGTTAAGTGTGACTTAACTTTACTACAAACCATGGATTTCTTGCCCCTTCTTCCCCCAAACAGCAGAAGCCTATGAATGAAAGTCTGTAAAACAAATGGTGAGATTTGTACTATGGGAATTTAGTGACCAGGGATGTATAAATAATAATAATTTAATATAATATATATTGCATGACGGGAAAAATCCAGGCAAGCACAGAAGGATGTTTGCTCAAAGTAACCGGAATAAGATATTTGGTGGAATTTTTTTATTTAATGTAAAAAAAATATTTCTCGCACCCCCTAACGAGCATTTTCATTAAAAAATGAATTTAAACTTATTGTAAATCAATACAACGCCCCATGTGACTGGAACTAGTGTCTGAGAAGCAACAGAACACATACAATGCAGATGTTTTCCACAGACGGGAAAGCCAGAGGATGGAACTGGTTAATCAGTGACAGGTAAAAGTGTTGGCAGGTTCTGAGTTCTCTAAACAGCAGTGTAGGCAGTGAGACTTACTCACTTTCAATTACTACATGTGCTGTAGCCTATTTAGATTTAGATTTACAGCATTTGGCGGGCGCCCTTATCCAAAGCGACTTTATTCATATAACTGAGCAACTGGGGGTAACAGTTAAACACCTTAACCGCTGGGCTACCACCTCTGCTGAAATACAAATATATACAAAAGACATCATTATATAATTTGGGTACATCAACATTTCGTGAATTGAATAAAAGTGAACGCAAACAGCATTTTTCTTATCGCAGAACAAATATATAAGCGCTATATAGCGATATGTGTACATCCCCTCAAGATATAATACATCACTATATTGTTTTAACAACCGCATGCAGTCAGATATACTAAAATACTGGATATGGAAATAATAATACTGAAATATTGAGCATCTTTTCATAAAATCATCCATTGCTAAGCTTTAAAATTACATTTTTAGGCATTTTAAAAGCACAAAAAAAACCTAAACTAAACTAAACTAAATGTAGATTTTCAAACTAAGTCTTAAATATTAAATTTAATACATATACCAACCCATAATAAAACCACTGTCTATGGGTTAAATAGGGGTTCAACCATAAACCACCAAGTCTAAAGCAAACCATATGCCAAAAAAAAAAAAGCTAAGCATGCAAATTCTGGAGAACATTGGGATCCCATAACTTTGCATTTTCTTGCTCCTTCTTTACACTTGGTACCTGGGCACAAAGGTTACTTTCATTAATAAGATTTATAGATTTAAAGATTTTTACACTGTAAATTTTTTTCTTTATGTACAATTTAGAATTGCGCTGCTTTCTTTCAATTTCAGCAAAAGGCAAGAGAAAAGACTAGACAAGGGGCAAAGTGCATCGGGTCGTTGAAAATGGAACAAACGCCTTGGTGCTTAAACGCTCAGCATATTTAGGTGCCAATTTGAGAAGCAGCAGCAGCAAAAACAGCACAATAACAAAAAAATTACACTTAATGATCAGCCCAACAGGTGTTTCCTGTAAACCCTAATTTACATTTACACCCTAGTGAGGACTGCTTCATTCACACTTTAGGTGAGTCCTGACAATCACAGGAAAGCCTGGGGGCAAATTCACTGCCAAGCCAGCCCACCTACTGGGAGGTGGGTGAAAACATTAAAAAAAAAAAAGGAGACAAAGGGCTAAGCAGATAAAAGGACTTTTACACCTCCAACCCATCTCTATTAGTTGAGCATCTATCAACTAACCGTGTGATCAGTAAGTTTTAACATTTATATTCTTTGTAAACTTTAACATGTGCAGGGTTTTTTTGCTTCCCAGATAAAGAAGAGATATACACAGTATTTACCTCCAGACTGATCAGCCTCTGCTTCGCTGGTTCCGTTCCGATGAGCCTCCCCATTCAACCTTGCGAGCACACAGGACGCTGATGCATGCTGTGTGCTTAGCACATTTTCCTCCAGAAGACCTAAATCAGAGCTTTCTTGATGGCCATCTTTTTTTTCCTCTGAAGTCACGATCCCTGAAATCTGAATAAGGTCCTCTTTGCAGTCATGCACTGTTGAAGAAAAATCTGTGCCGATGACTAGGTCCTCGCTGCTGATCCCGTCCTCTGACTGGCAAGTGCTACAACCAGAATCCTCCGTTCCAATCAAAGCCTCCTCTTTGGCCTGAACTTTGGGCAGGAGCTGAGTCGATTCAAAGCATCCCTGATGGTCACTAAGAGCAAAACTGTCCTGCGTTTCACACTTCTCCCAATCAGAGGAAGCGAGGCAGCCATTGATAACCTCCTGTGCTACATGATCGCTGTAGCCTTCAGAAGAGTTACCCACCTGAGACACAGATTGGTCCTCTTTCGTCATAATTTCTTTTCCGTTTATAGTAGACGTTATGCTGTTAGCAGCCTCTACATCCTCACTAGGTGCTTGAGACGTGGTGCTCCGGACTGCCATGACTTCTTGGGCAGCTGCTGAAATTACTTCAGTGATAAGACCAGCTGCAAGAAGCTGCAGCGCCTCAGTGCTTTCGCAGCCCTCGACTGAGCCGCTCAGGTCTCCATTTTCTTGGTTCTGAACTTGTATGAATTCGTGTACAACCGGCGAGCTGGTGGAAATTGGAAATGAGGCAGGAAGTATAGGACTCTCGAGGCCAAGCGGGTGCTTTGATGCTGCTTGTGTGTATTGATCCCCAGTTGTTGGTGAGGCAGCGGCCAAATCATCTTTGGTGGAGGAAAGACTGTCTTTTGCCAATTCTGCTTGAAGGTTCTCAGCAAACGGCACAGCCAATACACCACCAGCCACCTCTCCTTCAGGCTCTGGACGCTCAGCTTTAGACAACTCCAAAGCCTGGCTTACAACTGGTGCCATGTCTTTAGTGTCAGCCTTTAGTTTGTTGGATGTTTGATCCCAAGACTGATCAAGTAAGCCAGAAGTTTCCAGCTCTGCTTTAGGAGGCAACACAGTTGACTCCATGCTTAAAACAACTGTCTCTTGTATCTCACTGGGAACACCTGCCACAACAAGACTTTGTGGTGTCAAGCCTAAGATTGGAGACTTTTCCCTGGCAGCATTATAGCTGCCCTGTTGAGAGTCTGTAGTTGCAATGCTGCAAGGAGGAGGAGGAGGAGCACCCAGCTTTTCCACTGCCACTGAGGAGCTTACTTGTTCTTCTACTGAGGTGCTAAATGCTGTTGTGTGAATCCGTGCTACAACCTCCGGCTCGGCAATAGCTGGTTCTTTGGCATTAGGTTTGTCTAAGCAGGGTTTGCCATGTGTGGTCTCCACCAATCCATTGGTACCATTAGCAGGTGAAGGCAACAGGCCTGCAACCGGTTCCTCTGCGCAGTCATGGCTTGTTATTCGTGCTTTCTTGCGAGAGATGTACCACCACCAGCCTATGAGCGCAAGCACTCCAGGTAGTGTGTACGGGACAAAGGACCGAAACCTGAGGGGCATCTTCTGCGGATCCTAAGTACTGCTCCTGGGAACCGAAGAAAAAAAAAATTTAAGTCAGAGGTTAGCAGGTTGCTGCATAAATAGATCAGCATAGCAGTGATACACACATTGATACACAGAGTGATACATTCAGGGGAAGTGGTGGCTCATGGTTAAGGTGTTGGACTGCCGACCCAAAGATTGTAGGTTCGATTCCCAGCTCCACCAAGCTTCCACTGTTGGGCCCCTGAGCAAGGCCCTTAACCCCAAATTGCTCAGTTGTATAAATGAGATAAATGTAAGTCGCTCTGGATAAGAGCGTCTGCCAAATGCTGTAAATGTAAAATGATACACAACATTAACATCAGACGTTTAAAGTGTTGTTTTTACTAATTTCTGCAATTTCCAGCTTGAACCCAACAGAACGAATCATGATTTAATTACCATCATTATTATATTATGTGGATATGTGCACAAGAATTTGTCTGCATGTTCTGCTAATTGTATTCTAAAAAAACTAAATTACGATCTAATGACCAGAAATAGCCTGGGTGTCTATGTTGGGGTGGTCAGCTACAGTTGAATTTAGCAGGCTGACTGAACTCAATACTTTGCTTTCCCACCAGCATTCTGTCCCTGTTAAAAAAAAAAAGGATACCCAGACATGCCTTACTTTAAGTAAGCCAGAAAAGCCCAGGCTATGAAGAGAAAGGGAAAGAATAACAGGCGCAGTTTCTTCTCTGTCTGTTTGGCTTTCAGAGACAAGGCACTACATAAAGGAACAGTGTCCAGATACTATAAACTTGGGTACGACCCCAAATATTTGCTAAAAACAGAATGCGTTAATACCACGGCAAAGGAAAGGACACGCACCATGTGTCGTAGCAGAAGTGTTAAAGCAGTCAATAAAGTGTGAAACAAAACAACCAAACTGATTTCTCATAAAGAAAACTGGTGTCACTGAATTATAATACTGAGTTTATATAGGGCTGCTTGAAAAAATGAAAGTTTCCAGCCTTATCTAAGAGAGTTAACAGTTAAAACAAGTCTTCCTTACAAAATCCTCCCCTTAATGGCCAAAGATCACTGATCTTATCTTCGTGTTTACTGTGATTGTTGCTTTAAGAAGAGAGATGATCGTCAAGCGAAAAATGTAAAACAAATTTCTAAAAATACAGTACAAAAAAAATAGGCGGCCTGATTTTTCCAGCACAAGTTGTTTAACACGCACTAAGGGTTACAATTACATTACAAAATTTCAATCTGTATCGATACTACAGGTTATATTGAAATACTATTGTAAAAAAATAAATTGCCATATTAGGCTGTATCAATATTTGTGCACTATATCAGTACTTTTATTGAGCATAAGAATATACCCATGATTTTTAGGATCAGTACTGCAGCAACTATTACACAATAAACCCACCTGGACTTACTAAAACAGAATCCAATTACTTAAACTGTACTATAGGTCAGGGGTTATCAACAGGTGAAACGGCGGTCCTGATGTTGCAAACCCTGACGTTGCAATTCTCAAAGTATTCAAGAGCTCAGTGGGAGTACTATAAAAAACATCTACCGCAGCAGAGTGGAGAACTTAGAACGCTGAAGGCTGAACTAAGACTATTTAATTTATGAACAAACACGGCTAACTAGCAGACACGTTGTTGCTACTTATCAAGCCACATGCATGTGTGTGATATAAAAGCAGCTAAAAATAAGACAAGTCGTCAGTTAACAGCGCAAATAAATTTAACAAATCTTAAAGCTTGTGAGAAAATGATGTTTTATTTTTTAAATCTATGTTTATCATCAAAACAAACTAAATTTAAGACGTCTAATCTATTCGGAGGTCATTGCAATAGTCGACATGTTAAAATGATGTTTTAGCTGTTTTAAATTGTTTTTTTTCTTATACCTATAAACGCGTGGTGATGGAACAGGTGCTAATGTACACCAAAACAGTGAGAGTATAAAATAACCAAACGTTTGGGAAAAAGTTAATTCGATTCAGAATGCTGGAAATGCATCCAAAAGTGAACAACGAATTTTTTTCCCTTTAATGCAAAAAAAAGGAGAACTAATGCCCGTCTAGTAGTTTCATATTCTACATATCTGTTAAAAAGTAATACTTATTGTTTGTGTGGTCAGAGCAAAATAATCTAATCTAGCATTAATAAATAAATAAATAAATTACATGGTCTTTACAGAAAGTTTAGGGATGAATGGTTAAAGTATTATGTAGTGATTTTAGACCTAAATAAATAAATAAATAAATAAATAAAGTAAAGAAATTATTGTCGGGCTGCCAACACAGTTTCTCCTGGTCTGTTGGCAGATGACGTTCGGTTCACCTTGGCCGAGGTTAAATAAACGCGCGCGCGCACACACACACACACAGGGGAACATGGTGCCCGGTTTGGCTCTATGGCGGCCTGCATACACCGAATCAGGCACCGCGCCACCTTACGCCAACGTACGACCTTGGGGAGGATAAGTAGAAGCACCAGGTCACTGTATATTCCCGCAACACGGACATTTCAGCTAGTCGTGCCGTCTGAAGCAGTTTATTAGCTGGACATGTCCAACAGCCCACACGCTAAGAGTCTGAGGTCATGTTAACATGCGCACCCAAACACTAGCGGCTTCGGATGAGCGCAAAATCACCCGTCTCGTTAGCTACACAACTCACTTAAATATATGTTTTTAAACCTTACATATATAAATATAATACAATTATATTGTATTGTAATAATCTTCACCAAGTGAAGTGCGGCGTGCAAAATTAAGCCAGGCATGTGGCGCATGGAGTAGCGTAGAGGGACTCCATGCGCGCTAACGGGTTAGCCGTCTAACGCGAACAACAACAGTATTTATTACCTAAAATATATAAGCGAAATTCGGCTACGCACAAAAAATAAATAAATTAAAAATGCGTTAGATAGTAGGAATAAAATCTACGGTTTAACTGAAATAACGCGCAGAACTGTAAAGGAGTCCCGGGCTAAGCTAATTTGACCTAGTGCATGTTGATTAGTAGAGTAGGCCAAAGCACAGAGCCAGTGAACGCAGCAAGTAAGCGGGCACCTGTCCACTACTAACTCAAGTGACTTTCAACTATTATAGCTCCAACACCCCTGAATGTTATACGTAATGTGATGTAATAATAATAATAATAGATAAAGACTCATTAATATATGAATCCGCTGTGTGCGTGTGTGTGGTTTAAATGTAAAGTCATGTGAACACCGCTGAGATTTGCAGCGTTACAAAGGTTTGATGTGATCGTGCAGCGTTCACAAGCACAGCGTGTCAGTCAGAGTTACAGTTCCGTTACACTAAACATGCGCCGTGGGACCCTCCAAAAACATCGGGGGTGTTACATTTTAGGCTAAAATCGGTCAATAATATAAATCTGTGCATTAGCTAGTTATGTTATGCTATTTTATTATTATCACCTCCGATACTACCATTACATTTTAGCTAGTGTTATCCAAATTTTATAAAGTGTGGTACAAAAACTGTATAAAGATTTAAGGTCCTTGCAGAAAGCCATAATCAATTATGTCTAGGTGGACATTTAGCTTGTATTGCTACAGTAATGTAAGTACTGAATGAGTGTGAAATAGCGTGTGTGAGGACAAAAACGAAAGAAAGAAAGCCAAAGCCACAATAGCCGCTAGCTAAATAGAGGACAACACTAAGACACTATAAGAAACTAGCTAGCTGGCTGGCTAATCAGACCTGCTAACAAACCGTGTCCAGCTAACACACACACACACACCCCCACAGTGTGTCCGCCGCTCAACACAATCTCACCGTGTTTGTGTGTCCTTTCCGCCGCCACTGTGAACCACACAGCCGTGATAAACCTCGGTTAGTAATCCAGTACTCCGGGATGAACACCATCCACACGCGTCCCGTCTCCGTCTCTTTCTCTCCTCCCCACGTGTTACCCGACCGACAGCACGCTAAACAGAGCCGGATCAGCTGTTCAAATCTCGCGATAACCGCGCTTCATCCACAAGATCTCGCGTAACTTTGTCCCTAACTTGAGGCCAAGGCTGCTATCGCGATGACGGTGATTATAATATTCATAATAACGATAATCGATTATGGTAATTATTTATATAATTGAAATTTTGCACAAAATTCCATTCATTTGCTGATGTGCATATAGAGCCTACCTAAATATTCAAACAACAACATAAACTGACCTTTTCTCTAAAAGATATAGAAAACAAGCTGTAATAAATAAAAATAATAAACATCTTAGAATGACAAGCTAGAAAAGCAATTTTGTTTGTACAGATTCTTTTTTATAAATCTGCAACTCGTTTTTGTGTATAATTGAAATTTTGCACAAAATAGGTATACATACACATATACACACACTTTTTTGCAGAATTTCAATTATACAAATGTTTACCTTAATCAATTATTATTATATATATAAACTGCTCAAAAAAATAAAGGGTAACACTAAAATAAACACATCCTAGATCTGAATGAATGAAATAAATACTTTGTTCTTTACATAGTTGAATGTGCTGACAACAAAATCACACAAAAATTATCATTGAAAATCAAATTTTATTAACCCATGGAGGTCTGGATTTGGAGTCCACACTCAAAACTGAAGTTGCAAAAAAAACACACTACAGGCTGATCCAACTTTGACGTAATGTCCTTAAAACAAGTCCAAATGAGGCTCAGTAGTGTGTGTGGCCTCCACGTGCTTGTATGACCTCCCTACAACGCCTGGGCAATGCTCCTGATGAGGTGGCGGATGGTCTCCTGAGGGATCTCCTCCCAGACCTGGACTAAAGCAATCCGCCAACTCCTGGACAGTCTGTGGTGCAACGTGGCGTTGGTGGATGGAGCGAGACATGATGTCCCAGATGTGGTCAATTGGATTCAGGTCTGGGTACGGGCGGGCCAGTCCATAGCATCAATGCCTTCGTCTTGCAGGAACTGCTGACACACTCCAGCCACATGAGGTCTAGCATTGTCTTGCATTAGGAGGAACCCAGGGGCAACCGCACCGGCATATGGTCTCAAGTGGTCTGAGGATCTCATCTCGGTAGCTAATGCCAGTCAGGCTACCTCTGGCGAGCACATGGAGGGCTGTGCGGCCCTCCAAAGAAATGCCCCACCACACCCATTACTGACCCACTGCCAAACCGGTCATGCTGAAGGATGTTGCAGGCAGCAGAATGTTCTCCACGGCGTCTCCAGACTCTGTCACATGTTCTCTTTCTCCAGTGAACCTGCTTTCATCTGTGAAGAGCACAGGGCACCAGTGGCAAATTTGCCAATCTTGGTGTTCTCTGGCAAATGCCAAACGTCCTGCACGGTGTTGGGCTGTAAGCACAACCCCCACCTGTGGACATCGGGCCCTCATGGAGTCTGTTTCTGACCGTTTGAGCAGACACATGCACATTTGTGGCCTGCTGGAGGTCATTTTGCAGGGCTCTGGCAGTGCTCCTCCTGTTCCTCCTTGCACAAAGGCGGAGGTAGCGGTCCTGCTGCTGGGTTGTTGCCCTCCTACAGCCTCCTCCACGTCTCCTGATGTACTGGCCTGTCTCCTTGTAGCGCCGCCATGCTATGCCATGACACTACGCTGACAGACACAGCAAACCTTCTTGCCACAGCTCGCATTGATGTGCCATCCTGGATGAGCTGCACTACCTGAGCCACTTGTGTGGGTTGTAGACTCCGTCTCATGCTACCACTAGAGTGAAAGCACCGCCAGCATTCAAAAGTGACCAAAACATCAGCCAGAAAGCATAGGAACTGAGAAGTGGTCTGTGGTCACCACCTGCAGAACCACTCCTTTATTGGGGGTGTCTTGCTAATTGCCTATAATTTCCACCTGCTGTCTATTCCATTTACACAACAGCATGTGAAACTGATTGTCAATCAGTGTTGCTTCCTAAGTGGGCAGTTTGATTTCACAGAAGTGTGATTGACTTGGAGTTACATTGTGTTAAGTGTTCCCTTTATTTTTTTGAGCAGTGTATATAATATATATATATATATATATATATATATATAGTAAATGTAAGTAAATGACTAACCATCATTTAAATATAAGTATAGAATTAAACTATTCTAAAATATATAAATAACTGCACACGTCACATCACCGTGACAGGGTAGTGGACAACTTTTATTATGAACACAGGTATAATTAAATTGCCATGTTATACATGTACAGCAACTAACTGCTTTACAAAAAAAGCAATACAATGTTTTATTTACAATCATATAACTTCCGAATTTTACACAAAAATATTTACAGATGAGTAATATGCTGTTTACAGATGATTTGGTGCAATTAAAACATGGTAAAGGCTTCAGACCGTTTGCATTATAAAATACATACCGTTACTCATTTTCAACGTAGGCAGAGTTCTTTAGCCACAAATCGGGACGGAAATGAGTAAGACGCTTGCTAACGTGACAGTTTATAAACTATTGAAGGGCAAACATGCTAGCAATTAACTGACGTTCAGGCAGAAAATAATCATGCCCGAATGTGTTGCTTTGGACTCCTGTGGATGCTGAGAACTTTTAATCCTATCTATTGAAAAGATATTTGGAATTTATTAACTTCAGAGACAAAGGGGGAATTTCACAGGGTTAAACAGACTCCTGACCCACCCTCGGTCTTCTGTGCAGAATAGACTGGTGTAAATTTGACCCTGCGATTGATATTACCCGTCTGTCAACATGTGAGAGAAAGAGGACAATGCTGCAGAATCACTAACCGAGAAGAGTGATACTGTAACATCCTTAAAATGTCTGCAGTTTTACATAGACACTGGTATAACACATGAGAAGTATAAAATACTGGAGATATAACGTTTAGACTATCAGAACAGAAAGATAAAAAAAAACAAGAAAAACTGCGAGGCAGGTTTGGTCCCGATTTAAAAGCAAAGCATGTGCCACGGTTATGTAATAATGAACAACACCTACATGACATGAGGAAACAGTTTAAAGCTATTTGTTCAAAAACGGGTATAGTGGTCGAATAAACTTACAACGGAATCTCAAAATTAGCACTGGTTTGCTTAAACAAGAACTGGGTAATGCATTTGGTACTTGCCCTTCTAGTGTTAAATTTACCTTTAAAAACAGTCAACAAGACAAAAGGCTCTTTTGAAGGGGGAAAAGCTACAATTGTAAACTAGCAAAAATGATCATTATTTTAAAAAAAAGCAAAGAAAAAAAAAAAAAAAAAAAAAAAGCACAAAGACAGGGCTGTAGGAATATGTTTGAAAATATTGCACATCAGCAAACCTCCTCAGGCTTTGACCTTTCTGTTTAATGTGTTTTGGGGTCTTTACTGTAGTGGTATCTGTAGTTTAAATAAAGAGGAAATAAATGGCAGATTACTCCTGATGTGGGGTCAACAGGCATCAAGATGAAAGCCTTTCATTTGTTAATGCATATTTAGTAAAAAAACAAAAACATATAAATGTTAAAATATTTGATTATGGGTCACATGTCCTACTCTCCTTACTGTAATTTGTCACTGGGACTCACCCGCAGTGTCCAGAGAGGTTTGTACTTCTTTGCTAAATGTTTTTGACTAAAGGAGTACAAACAACAGGGCCCACATACTCCATGTGTCCTTTTTCTCTCTTTCTGTTTCATGGGTTTTATTTTAGAAACAGATACGACACAATAGATCAGAGAAGTCATCCTAAATGACTCTTGCTCTCGAATGTTATTTTGCTATGCTCAGTATAATGGGAATTTACCATACAGCACTCGGCGATATAGTTGTTCCTGTCAATATTATTAATTGAATGACAGATGGTTATAATTGATCAGTGATAAGGGATACAGTCACTGATTTTTAGTTAGCTAATTTCACAGAATATATATGTACAGTAAATGCAGCAAGTAATGATGCCTATATATTTGAAGATATGCTTTTTTTGTTTTTGTTTTTTTTGTACAGTGCAGCGATGTATAGACGTATGTATAACATGAACATTTCTTAATAATTAGTACCTGTTTTTTCCCCATTCTTCAGCTTATCTTACAAACTATACACAGCTGGTAGACCTGACAAAGGCACACAATGGACAGAAACAACAACCCAAAATGTGTAAGCATCGTCGCCGAACACATTGTTTCCATATATACATCTGCTCGGCATCAGAACGATGTCCGATCGCAGTCCCGATTTCAAGCTTTTTAATAACAACAAGGTCTCTGAGGACCTGCAGGTTCAATCATCCAGGATAAATGGACCCAGGTAAATCTTGACTTTGAGGCCTTTGTTCTCCACAGTCAGATTGGTCAGGTCTTGTAGTGGTTATCTAAGTCTACCACTGGTTTAATAGTCTTTTTTTCCCCACCATTACAGACCTTCAAATTTTCAGAATGCTTTAGAGCAAGCTGATGCCGTGTTCTACAGTCTGTATAATCTTTTACTGATACTAAAGATGAAATTAGCAGGCGCTGTCTTAACCATATGGGTTCCTTCTTATTCCCCTGTCGTAGGGGTGAAAAGGACATCAACTGCAGGTTTACAAACTTCTCTTTATGCCCGTGTAAAAGCATCGTGATTGATTCTAAACAGCAGTGCTGAGATCACACTCTGCTTATGCAAACATCCCGCACAGTCAAACACTAGTGTTCTGGCTTCCATACCAAACTAAGGTCAAACTAAAGCAATTCTCATATGCAAGAACCATCTTGGACAGGAGAACGGAAAACGGGAATCAGTTTCTGAAGGGTGGTTAACACAACCTCCTAAATGCCAGGTCAGGTTTCAGAGAGCGTGCTCAGACGATCTTCTTGATGCTGGTGCGTTTGAAGCTGCCGGTGCTTCGCTGTTTTTGCACCTGGCTGGCTGAACCGTGGCGCGCTCTGCCGCTGCTACACAGGCTGGAGGTGGGAGACAGCTCCACGTTCTCCTTATCAATTCCTGCAGAAGAAACATACAGAGTTGAAAACTTTTATTATAAATGCATCTACTGTAGAATTGCTAGCATTTTAAGGTCTGTTGGTTTATGTGCTATGGCTTGTTACTGTTAAATCAATATTGTGCAATATATATCTATTGGGTAAAGAGGAGTTAAGACCTCTTTAGGCAGTCTGGCTTTATTCACAGCTGGCCAGATATTTGTCACTTTTGTTTATTTTTATCAGAACATCTACCAGGTTTTCCAGAGCGAGAAGTGTTTGGTGTTGAATCCCTAATGATGTTAGCAGTATAGTGTGCTAGCAATAGCCCCAGGATTCCTATTATGTTATTCCCTGTGCAGAGAGCATGTGTAAAAACAGGACATCATTTGGGATTTTAACCTGATTGTTGGAAAGTTGCAACAAAAATAATCATCTTAAATGATGACTGAGGTCAAGTAGATATAAACATGTTTGAAAAATATTTTATTATAATGTGGATACTGTCTCAATACTTTCCTGGTGAAGGCATGTTCTTCACAGACATTTATTTTGTGTACAATTTACAAGACAATTATTGGATTTTTTTTAAACAATTTTTTTTTTTAATGTAGTACTTTCTTGAATTAGTTAATATTCTGTAATATTTTAATTTTTTATTGTTTACAAAAATATCTAAGACATTGTTTCTTTGTTTCTTTTTAATTCTTTTTGCTGTTTTGAGCATGTTTCATTTGTTAGAAGTGAAACTTCTAGATTATAGAATAATATACACATTGCGAGACATTTTATGTAGTAAAATAAAAAGGCAGCTGACCTGCAGCACAAGCCAAATTAGCCATTTCTATATGAAGCCCTGCACATAAAGTTGTAAGAAAAATAAATTGTCTATGCTGCAGTTAATAATCACGAAGCTTTGCAAACTAAAGCAATCAAATTGTTTGTTGACAGTCATAAAAAAAGTGAGAAATGTCTTTAATAGGTAGTCTTATTTTTTGCATTTAGTTAGCTAACGGTAATACTGGTTGATGAGATGGTAACCAACAATAGCAAGGGCTAATTATAGACTGAATTTTCATACATAATCAGCAGAAGAGCAATTTTTTTTTTCACTGTATAGGCAGTAGGATGATAGGAAAATAGATGTCAAGACATGCTGAAATATTAAAACAGGAAATTTAAAAATAAAACAGGAAAATAGAAGATAAATAAGCATAGTTTTATTAATTAAAAATGTGTGCTACTAATCAAAACCGAACCAAGATTATATGCAATAAATCAAACATTTCTTTCCCTCGACTCACTGCATATTTAATTTTTCAATTTAGTACTGTCTTGGATTTTATTTATACTCTCCTAATGGCCTATTATTTCTTTTGTTCATACTCCAATGATCTGACTTTAAACTATATTAAATACCAGTATTGACCAGTAGGTGGTGTGAAACATGACTTCTACAAAGTTGAGCCGCACTCGGAGTGTAAACCCATAAATCTACAGTACAAATCATAAATTCTTTAATAAAAGTTAAATAACATTATTTCTTCTCCACCCAGGTGATCAACAGAAAATTAAAAAGAATTGGGTGTGTTATTCTATAATTACAGATTGACTTTATCACGTTCTGACACGAGGGTGAATCTACTTAAAGAAATAAGGTGTGGTGACAAAACAGCCGACTAAAAGCAAAGCAGAAAGACATGGAACAGTCATGCATGCACACACAAAAACGAGTGAATAAATAGAAGGCAGGCACGAGTGATATGAGTTAAAAAATAAAAGCAACTAATGAAAGAAAATAGAATTAAATGAAATTAATGTCCAGCTGTTTAAGATCCTTGAAAGTTGGACATTAAAAGGAGGGTCTGATTGGTGATGTTAAGCAGTCTGAGTCATGGACAGTAGTTCGTGTTAGAACAAATGTTGAAAAAGTAGTGTAAATATTAGGATTACTAATAAGGAAAAAAATATATGTATAAATCAAAGATTAGGGAAATATGACTGCCAAAGCTTCAGAGACATTTTTTTAACTGGCCACTTTCAAACATCTGGACCACCAGGAGGAAAAAGAAATGTAGATAAGTGATAGTCACTTAAATCAGTTACCGAAGTGTGCAAACTATAGAACTGGACGTTAGTTGCCCATCACAGCTCTATAGTTTAGGCCTGTACCAGCGGTTTTCCGTGGCATCTCTTCTGCTGTCCTGGCATGGGACAAAGTTGGGGAGCGTCTATAAACTACGGGGCCCTCTGAATAGACAGCGTGTCCCAAATAAAGAAGAGAGAGTGCAGTGCGGTTAATGTTGATGTAGATGCAGAGATGAGAATGCATACACACACTCGCAACACACACACACACACAGTGACATATTGTAACAATTAATGAAAGGTTATTAGCAATTCATGACAAAGCCTGCAGTGAGAGTGTAGCAAGGGAGGCAAACACAATCATAATAAAACAGGTCTTAACCTCTAGAAGACAATCCTCTCAGCTGTTGGAATAAACAGTTAAACATGCCTATAGAGTGTACGTGTGTGTATGCATGCAAAATCCCTGACCTGGTGAGTGTTGTGAGGTTGCCAAAGAGGTCATCGAGTTGGACAAGTTGAGGTTGGCAGTGATGCTCAGCTGGCTCTGAACGATAGGTGGATATGGAGAGGTTGGCGTTCTCTGGGACTCCTCGCCTCCTTCCTCTTCGATACCCGGAAGATAAGTATCAATCAGAGCATCCAGGAACTTTACCACCAATTCTGCATAATCTGGGATTTGGGTTTGCTGCAGAGTGAAAAAAAAAAAAGAAGACACTTTTGCATGAGGAGCTACACACTTGTTGGTCAAGTTGTGGACCAAGTGAATGAGTTAATTTATCTCAAGACACTCAACAGAATGATGAACCTGCCGTCTAACCCATTGTCTCAGTTTAAACAAGAGAGACTGACTCTAAGCCACAGAATGCTTCGATTGTAAGCGAAAGCTGTAACAATAATGATTCTATGAGCAATACTATCATTTAACTTGTTTAGCAGTAATCTTCTACAGCAAAAGTAGATAAATAACGTGAGGAAACCCAGCGGTTGCTATCCAAAGCTCTAATCATGTAAAGGGCTAACCTCTTTGGGAAAATGTACAAAAATATAAAAAAAAAAAGATCGATCATACCTTAGAGAAAGGGCCGGCAAACCTCCAAAGTCCATTAAAACCAAAGCCTTCAGGAGATAAAGATGGCAGCAATACATAAGAAAAACAAGTCCAGGGCAGAAAGACAAAAGAGGGGCAGATAACAGAGGACAGAAACAAAATGACCAAGTCAGCATATCAGGACCAACTTTAACTTAAAACAAAATACCACTAAGTAGCATTCAGATATTAATGACGTTTTTCCGCTTACATTACCAACAAACCTTTTTTTTACCCACGGTATAGAATTATTGAAATGATTCTAATATATCAAAAAATCTATCAGTCTATCAAAAGAGAAAAAGCCTAAGGGATAAGAAAGAAGTAAGATGTCTTTTATTACTCTGCAGACAGGATGGCTGATACTGAGGAGGAGACTCTTCATGATAGACTACACTCTGGACAATTCCATGGACAGGGTTTAGGAGGTTGGGGTCCTGGCACATGGACAGCAGTGTACTGATCTTGGAATCCAGCAGATTGTGCCTGTTGAAGTAACATCACACAACAACACAATTAGCCAGTGTAATGCTGTGCGTGTTTATATAACTTCAAACATGATGCAACACTTCTAGCCACCTGCTGTATTACACATTGATGTAAATCAATGTCTCTGTGCACAGGTGAAAAATTACCTTCTAGAATGCAAAACCTATTGAGAACTTAAGCAAATCAGTGAGACACATCCAACACCAATGCTAAACCAGTGTTAATTATGTAAAAACTGAACGTAGACTTTACTGTGATTGTACCACAACCTCTTAACTTTGTATAGGTCAAAAACACAACATGTTTAACATTGGGATATAACAGCTATTACTCTACTTAATAAAGTTACCAAGCAACAACAAAAACACAACTGGTATTACAAAGTACACTGGAATCTGTATAACAATTATAACAATCATTCAGAAACAGGCTAGTTTAATCTTTTAATTAAAAAATAATATAAAAAAAAAACGCCAGTCATTCTGTAACTGTAATCAGACAGGAATTAAAACTGTCAGAAGCTTTGTGGACTTATTGAAGCAAAGTGTTTGAGAGACACCCTAACAGACACAAAAGCTACTTACGGACAGACCATAGAAATAGTCTCGCTCAGTCAGGCCAGGTACCTTCTGCTGCAAAATTTGCTATAAAATAATTACTGACTCCTTATTTTAAATTGAGAACTGAGAAGCCTACACTAAAACGGAAAGCCAACAAACCCTAGATTTGTATGCAGATGAAATGCCTTGTCACACCCAACTGATCTATTTGCTGTGCCATATGGGTGAAGGATGTAAATGCAATGTAAATAAGTAAAGGACACTTACACCACTGGGAACACCTTCGGAAAGACCACACTGGCTTCAGCCAAATACTCGTAGAGAATCCTTTGGTGAAACTCATCAGTTGAGTACTTCACTTGTGTGGCCTGTAATACAAAACAGACTTTACATTATGAATGCCATGGCAGAGAACACAGCACTTCAGAGCACTTGACAAATAATCCAGATAAATGTTATCAGTCATGCATCAGTAATTCTCAAAGTATACCATCATCACCTATCAAACTAACTCTATACTATACAGGTAAACATTTTTTTGACACTTGACCCTCATATAATACATTTTTTAAACATCAAATTGCAAATGTAGTCCCACTTTAACTCCTAGAATAGTTTTCACACTTTCGAAAATAATTTTTACCAGATTATGGAACATGGGAATAGGGAGTTGCTCATTGAGTTATTAAATAATTAGTGAGATCAAGCAGTAAGAGGTCTAGGGTGAAGTCAGCGTTCCAATTCATCTGCACAAAACATTCGAGTTCTTCCACACCAAACATAAAACCATTTTATCATGGATCTTAAAGGGTTTGTCCACAGGGGATTGTCATGATGGAAGAGTGTTCGAGTGTCCTAGTTCCAGTAAAGGGAGATCTTAAGACTGCACTTTTTTCCCGCAACAGTTTTAGAAGGAAAAACAAGTGCTGGTAAACATTTGCCCATATAGTGTATATAGTTAAAATAGGTTAAGGAAAGATAGTTCACATAGTTAACTTTTTAAAGAACAATATATTTTAAAAGTTAACTATGTTTGTCTGTAAAATATAAGGGGTTTCTTATATCACTGAGTTTAAAACCCCTTAAACACACATACAGTAACAGAACTGAACATAGCAGCATAAGAAATGCTAGCAGGTTAAAAAGTTAGAAAACAGAGAGGAAACTGTAGCCGGTCTGTGTTTCTCACCAGCACAGTAAGGAGCAACATTTGGATCTTGGGGTCTGTGAGCACCTCCTCATCCAGCAGCACGTTGGACTCCGACACAGAGACTTTCCGCAAATGGGAGTTGGCTATTCTTTGCGTCTCTGTGGAAGGACAGGGGAACATTAAGTTATTCAAATAAAATCTAAATCGTAAATAATAGTTTACACTATAACTTGATTATTTAAGTCTTAAAATGTTTCAGAATAATAAACAGCATAAATCTATGGTTAACCTTTCAACTACAGAACATGTACCGAGTAGAAAGCGTATGTGGACTTTCTATGAAAATTATTTATTGATAATGTGCAGCACTAGAAAATGCAATGTCTTACCAATGTCATAATCATTCTCAGCCACCCGCCTTATCTTCGGAGGAGTGGTGATGCCCGATTCCATTTCTGGTCTTTTTGGTGCTTTGGAATCTGATATCAGATGATCAAAACTTTTTCTGGTGCCTATGAAACAGAAGCAGTGTAGAATTAAGACCCTTGATCACTGATGTCTTCTATTATTATATAACTGATGGTGTTCATTATAAACACTCCACATGGGGGGGGGGAAAGAGAGGCAGTAAGATGCAGTTACCCAGTAGTTTCTTGGCGTTGGCCTGCGAGGGCTGCCCCATATCCACACTCATGGACTTGCGTGTGCGAGGGCTGGTCTGTCCCATTGTGGGATAATACGCTGCCAGATAGCGTTCTGACACTTTGGGAGATGTCCATGGCTGACTTTCCTTTAGAGGCCTGTCAAAAGACAAATCAATAAAACTAGCTTAAAAAAGGATTGATTAATTCAACATTTATATGATTGACCATTTCCAGTGTTATGGATATGACATTTGCGGTAAAAATGTAAAGCATGGATTTTTAGAGAATGCATATATTAACTAAACCCCAAACCACAGAGTTCAGGCATCAGAAAAATCTCAGTCTATATACACACTGTATATGTTAAACGAGGGTAATATGCATAATACGTTTTTGGGAGTCAACGTATGTTGTAGAATATAAGTGGTATTATTTTAGTACTCTGAGGTTCTCTTTAGATCTTTAGAATGCAGTAACATCTTTTGGAATGGGTTTATGACCTTACCTGCACCCAGGCTCAGGGTGATAAACTGAGTAAGTGTCCACAGGGAAATTCTCCATAGTAACATCAGAAAGCAGCAAAGACTTCCTGTGCTTGAGACTGCAGCGGCTGCGCACCTCCTCCGACACCGTGAGCAGAGCTGAAAGTGGCAAATGCGTACACGTTTAAAAACAAAAAAGATGTTATTGTAAAATATTGTGGGAGCGTTTACGTTCCATTTCCTCACCTGCCAGGTAGGCCACACTCTGAGTGTTTACTTCAAATTTGTCACAGTTGCGGTGTTTTCCCACCAGACCAAGAAGTGTGTGGAGGATACGCACGGTTCTTGCCACTGTAGTCGAGGACGGGTGTCTGTAACCTTCAGAAAATATTAGTGTATGTTAAAAATATACAATTCCTTTTCTTTTTATTTGTATTTTTAACCTCTAGGTAGTGTTAGATCACAAATCAACAAAAACAACAGTACATCTTATAATCAGAATAAAGTGCACATCAACCATCAGAAGCTACATTATAATTCTGATTGTGGTTGATGTTATCATCTTTTACCTTTCAGCAGATGCCCCACTAGTGCAAAATTAAAGTTAGAGTTGAAGTTAAGGCCAACAAAATGATCCATTTGTTTGCAGTCCCATTCTAGAGGCTTCCGAATCTCCATAAAGACCTCCTCAGGGCTCTGGAAAAACAGAGCAAGAAAACATTGCATTTAAAAAAGATAAATCAGACTTAATACTTTACCAAAGTCAGGTTTTAGTGTCTTATAACTTTTACTTTACAGAAGCAGATCTGGTATGCGTCTGTCCGAGTTAAAATCTCTAGCTTTGTGTTTAATACCTTGTCATTAAACACCCGGAGGCTGTCGAGTGTGTGCAGGTTCTGCTCCAGCAGTGCAGTCCCAGCGGAGTACAGATTTACCTCATCCAGTTGCAGCACTGCTACTGCCACCCAGAACAGAGCCTTGTGCATAGGAGAGTCCTAAACACACCAACACACATAACTCAATAATCACTCCTGCTGCAAAGTGGCATACAAAATCAGTCCAAAACGAAATGTTATTCGACAATTAGGAAGTGGCATACAAAATCAGTCCAAAACGAAATGTTATTCGACAATTAGGAAGGGTCAGCGTGTGACAGTTATATACTTTGTCATAATTAAAGTCATGTTGCTTTACATTTAATAAAAAAAATTAAAAAAAAGTAAAAATAAATCAATAAATTTGCCGAATTTATTGAATTCAGTGCAACTACAGTGACAAAACCTTGTGACAATATGTAAGAAGAGCAGTGTAAAGCATCACAGTACCTGACTGAGGAGGGGTTGTAGTTTTGTAAGAGCGATGACTGTGGCCTCAATGAGAACCTGACTGTTGTAATTATCCGGCCCCTTTAAGCAGCTCTCCAGCCCCTGCAGAGAAAGAGCATTAATCTGGCTGGCCAGTGGAGCACAGCAACAGCAGCTAGAGATACACTGCCAGAGTGAATAGTCCTACAGCCATCTTAACAGCACTCCGCTTTCTCCAGGCAGGAACCATTTGACACTCAGAGAAACAAACAGCCTCTTTAAACTCTCCCAAGTAAAACAGAGGCTAATCAAGAGAGTGGCCATTATTAAAGTGGGAGTTTGTCTGAAGAATGACAGAAGGTGACTCAGCAATAAGCAAAGGAGGTTTTGCAAACTAATGTTTAAGTATGACATAAAAAAAAAAAAAATTACATACGTTGTGGAACAAACTAGTTGCAAATAGAGTAGAGGAAATGCAGCCTCATTCCTGCGGTCATTAAGCTTTAAAAGACATCCAGTGTTGATGACTTGTCTACACACACTAATATACCCTAAAGCAAAGCTCCAGTCAGATATATCTATATACAAAGCCTCTGTGATATTGTTAAGAATGCCACTGGTATTTTATTAGTTTTTATTTATTCCTAGGAGAAGTATGTGTTTGTGTGCTGACATTACAGGGAGATACTTTTATAATTAACAGCATCTTTTCTTGAGTTTTACAAGTTTTAATCATCTCTCTCTGTCTCCCTCTCCCCCGCTCCGTGTGTCTCTCGCCCTCTTTCTGTGCCTCTCCCCCTCTCTCTGTGTCTCTCGCCCTCTTTCTGTGCCTCTCGCCCTCTCTCTGTGTCTCTCGCCCTCTCTCTGTGTCTCTCTGTGTCTCTCCGTTTGTCTCTCTCTCTCTCGCCCTCTTCGGTCTCGTCTCTCTCTCTCTCGCCCTCTCTTCCTCTCCGTGTTTCTCTCTCTCTCCATCTCTCTCTCTCTCTCCTTCTCTCTCTCTCTCTCCCCATCTCTCTCTCTCTCTCTCTCTCTCTCTCTCTCTCCCCATCTCTCTCTCTCTCTCTCTCTCTCTCTCCCCCCATCTCATCTCTCTCTCTCTCTCCCTGTCCATCTCTCTCCCTGTCCATCTCTCTCCCTGTCCATCTCTCTCCCTCTAATTTTTTGCCCAAAAAATTTATCACATGTACAAGGACCAATGAATTGGGTTCAGGGGAGATTTGATCAAGTTTCAGAATATAAAAGTAAGCAGTAAAATAATGGATGGAGCTAAGACTATGGAAAGCACTCACCCGATCGATGCTGAGCAGAGGACTGGCCTTGCTAAGAATTCGGATGATTTGTTTGATCTGGCCACGAGTTACACGTTTACTGATGCAGCCGAACACTACGAGCGCCCGTGGCTGAAGAGACGGGTTATACTGGAAAGCAAATCTAACCAATGACACATAACAGCCAATGAGCACCCATACTAGTTTATGCTGCAGACAAAATGTCCAAAGAAAACAATTATATATATATAAAAAATATATATTTTTTATTTTTTTATTTTTTTATTTACGCACTTTTGAGCTAATTCTGTCCACTGGTCTAACCATTTGCATCCAGGAATATCTCTCATACAAGCCTAGAAAAAGACAAGGAAGGTAAATGCTTAGCATTGGAATAAAAGATGTAAAAGATGTACAATTACACAGTATTAAAAACATAAGTAACATTTAGATAAGACTTAGACAAACCTCCATAATCTCCAGAAGGGCTTCAGTGACCGTTTCTAGGGAGGACAGGGCAAAGGTCTCTCTCTCATAAGAGCCTGGAGAGAACGAGCGATCTCTGTAGCTGGAGCGGAAAGCTATGACCGCCGCTGATTTGACCTTACTGATGCCAAACAGCAAGTAAAACTTGGGCAAGGAAAATTCAGTAAGACTCAGTCGCAGCACCTGTTTAGTCTCCTCTGCAGAGGACAGAAGGGGAATTATAATGTGTTAGCAAAGATGACACTATAATGGAAATATATATCCCTGACGTACTAAGGATTATTTGCCTAGGAAATAAGATCTCAAACACAATATTAATAATACAATCTACAGGAATGTCAGGAGTCTGACATGGTGTGCACATGTATGAATAAACGTTTGTGCATGTACAAATCCTCACCACTGAAGTTGAGCTGGGAACAGGTACACAGTGAGTGGATGATGTTAATGACCAGGCCGTGAGTGGAGGCTCTGAGGGACAGGGGTCCTGTAGCCACCAGAAGGGTGACCACGTGGAACAGGTAAGGCAAGTGGGCCGCTACATCCAGAGAGTTATTAAAGGACAGCATGAGCATATAACGTGCCAGGATGGCGATATCGTCCCACATCAAATGCTGCTCCAGAGTAGGGGTAGGAGACAGGCACGTCTTGTCAATTATCTTGCACATTCGACCAATTACCTTTAGAAAGTAGAGGAAAAAGAAGCAGCTTTTATTGAACAATTTAGACCTTTGGCCGAAAGAGAGCAGACTGAAAAGACATTTTACAACATTTTAAAGCAAACATGAGTTAAGATCATGTCTTATGTCTAATATAGTGTGACAATATGATAAAACTACTTAAATCAATGAAACCATGCTTAACCGACTTAAGATTGGATCACTGCAGCTTAACTGATTTAAGGTTCAGAGTCATTTTTAATCATACAAATTAGAATGTTCTGTTATTTTTCTTGATATAGATATAGTCAGTTATAGATACAAATATAGATACAGTTTCTTATAGTCACGTAGCTAAACATTCCTCTTCAGTGGCTCATGACCTCCTCAATAAGGTTATGTTTGGGTCTGTATTTGACCCTGGAGTCTGATGTTGTGTGAGGCAGAGAGAAGGCAGATGTGATGACTGGACAAAGCCTGCCCTTGTACTCCTAAACTGGCATGTAGTGACATCAGCAGTGGCTGGCACATGCTAGCCAAACAGTGTTCAGCACCCTCTCAGTGTAGCTATGAGCTTTAAAATATAGCTAGAACAAATGGAGATAAGTAAACGTGGGGACAGATCTTGATGCTTTTGCCGCGCCTTTTAAGGACCACAATGCCAGAGACACTTGAGGTTAGTGGAATTTAAATTAGAAGAGGCAGTTTACTGCTGGGCTGCCTAACAATGATGTCCTTTCACGTTGATGGGTAATAGTTGTCCATATAAAAGAACAGCGTGTCTGGCTAACTTGCTATTGTGTGCGTGTTTAGGAAAGCACATCCATCAATCGAGGGTAGGCATTTATATATAATATCTCATGATAATGGAGTAGTAGAGCAAGATTGGAAAAGATTAATGAAGATTTTTTAACCCAAAATGCAAGGAACCTTGTAACTAATTCATCACAAGAAACATGATATTAATAAACAAATGCTTTTTAAAGATAAGTGTTATGATTCTAATTTGTTTACTAAATGGATTTTAGGTCAGCCATAACTTTAATAGTTTTATTTAATATTGTTTATAAAATAGTGTAAGAATCCCCAGAAAGCACATTTCATAACTAATAAAACCTATTAGCAAACATCCTATTACCAAAACCAGTCCTGACTAACAGCATGGTCAGATGTATCATACCAAACCATTAGTAAATTCATGATAAAAAAAATATAAAAAAAGTTGCTGCTAAATGTCAGCTTACTCGAGCTACTAGGTGGTTTCCCCTTTTACTATTTTCCTGTTTCTATGGTTACAGTTTGCTCAAAATTATTCAAGGGTTGTTTCACATGAGCTTCAACTAATAAACTGTTAGTATTGTTATCTAATGTTGATGTAATAAATAAACGTAAACTTCATATTTTAAAACTTCATCTTATTTATTTTTTTTTTTCCTTTTGGGCCTTGATAAATATAGTAAACGAAATGTTAACTTGTATCATAGGTCACATTTAACATCCTTATCTGGTTTTCGTTCTCCAGATTTTTGACAAACTCCCGGTGTTTCCCTCAGTCTTACATGCAGGTCACTCTTTAGTTTTTGCTAGTAATGACTGAGACGATTATTTTGATACCACACATATTGTGTGTGGCTCCGTAATGCCCGCAAATTACATACAACATAATCACTTAACTACATTTGTAAAAGAATGCAAAAGAATCGAAATGTATTGTCCTCCCTATATATATTATATATATCTATATATATATATATATATATATTTAGGAAACAGCACTGGTCTTTGCTCAGGCTCACGCACGCAGCATGTGTCGCGGTATACACAGAATGAAAAAATCTGTTTATGGTTTGACAATTTATTCTGCAGTAATGATATATACCGTCACACCGCCCAGCCCTATGTACTAGTATAAACTATCGAAGAAGGTGCCAGTGTCAACATTTCCTACCGCAAAGCATTCAGGACAGGAAAGTTTGTGCTTTCCGGGCCGAAAAAAATCAATGTCTTATAAATAAAAAAAAAATTACATGAATCAATATACTGATAAAACAAATCTGCAACAAAGATAGTGGACAGCTTACCTTGCTTGAAACCAGTTTAACATTTCCAGACGCCAGAGCCACTGCTGTGTCAGCCATTACTTCTGCTTTGATTGACCCCAGGCCCCCGGTAGCACTGGTTTTTATAAAGCTATCCAAGACAACATCTAGTAGGTCTGATATCTTAAAAAAAAAAAAATAAAAAATAAGCACAGGCCACTAGTGTAAGGCATGCAAGTTTTAGGACGCAATATATTGCCCAGGATTGGATATTTTGTCATTTCTGTATCTGTAAGAAGGGAAAACCCACCTGGCCCAGGCTGCCCCAGATCTTAGCCTGAATTGATGGATACATTTGCTTCTCATTGATGGTCATGGTAATCAGCTTATCCAGAATGGCAGTTACACGTTGACGCTTGGCATCATCATTGTGTTTACAGAAGCGCACCAGGTTGCGCAACCAAGGAGTCATGTATTCCAGACACAGGTGCTTTAGTTCAATACCTGGACACATGAAATGATCAGTTTACTCAGTCTTTTACACTTTATTTGTTAAAGGTGTACAGCTATGAAAAGGGGCTGTGCTGAACTGACTCGACTTGCTGAAACCGCTGATGCATTCCTCTAGAAACTCCAGGGTGAGGTGGGGTTCATTGGCAGCTAACGTCCTACTGATGGACACAATAAAAAGGGTGTTGTTGGCTGGAATGCACAAACCAGATGTTTCTAGGAGTTGCCCTTCAATTTTGAGATTGAAGGTGCATGTTAAGGCACACAGAAGGTTGTATGCAGCCGATCTGTGGATGGTACCAAAATAGACAATGATTAGATGTCGCTCTAGGAGGAGATTCTTTACTTAGTTGGCATAATAAAAAAAATACATGTTTATCCAAGCAATTGATGTACAACGTTGATTTGCATTGTCTTGTCAATGGCAAGTGCTTGCTAGCTGAACTAAAGAAAAACACTTTCTAATTTCTAATCAGCTTTAAGCAACCAAGAGTAAATAAAAGCATTGTTACTCTAAGAACTGAGATGCATTGACTCCAAGACCATAAACACTGCAAAAGTGAGTGTCCATATTTTTAGTCCATTTTACCTCAGACTGGGGTCAGAGCTGCCCAAGTTGAGTAGGGCAATGTTGAGTAATGTTCCAGGCACATCTTTAGGCCTGATTTTGGTGTGCTGCGGGATAGAGTCGGGCTGAGAGAGTTCCCAGCGTGTACGAATATGGATTATGGACTGCACTATAGCATCACATTCCTGGTGCATAAAAGTAAGCGGTGTGCCTTGGTTGGCGATAGTCAGTGTGAACTGATTTTCATCAACAAGGCAAATCTCTTCAATCTCAGAGGCATAGTAAATGTCATTGAGGAAGACCGACTGGCCCAGGACACGGGTACGCTCGGCTGAGGTCACCTGTACAGCTGTGGAGCCAACCTGGAAAAAGGTGCTAACAATTTATCAACAACAAGGACATCCCAACAAAGTTCTGCTTATTAGAAACGTTAGGCCTATTACTTAGAGATATTTCTAGGTTACCTTAATGGACACTTTTGTGTCTTTGTGAGCAAGCTTTAGTGCATTATGGAAAACTTTAAGGTCCTCCTCCAGAGCCAGGGTTGAAGCAGGGAGCTTCTGCTGGTCAGGTTCCACATATTCAGCAAGCCGTGCAGGCGAGTCAATGAACAACAGCTTCTTACTGCCCTTCAGACCAGTCAGCAGCCTCTCATGGTATTTGGTGTATTCCCGCACCCAGGTGTTGCAGTTATAAATAAAGACGGCAGCCACATTCTCATATGCGAAATTTGGAAACACTACAAACCACTTGGAGAGGAAGTCAGTCTTGAAGCGGTTGCTAGGGCCAACATGGGTGAGGTCGACAACTATCTCATAGTGTTTAGCATAGTATGGTTTGAGTGTGAGTAGTACGTGGTAAATTAGAAGGTCACCATTGATCTGTCCTGTTTTGAACCTGTATGGAGGTAACAGAACATTAAGAGGTTATGGGCCTTGACATTTAAAAAAAAATTACTTTTAAAAGTAAACAGCTAAACTAAATCACATTTTACTACCCTAAACACCGAAACCCTCTTGGTGGCATCAGTATAAACAAGACATTGTGCCGTGGACACAAAGGCAATTCACAAATGAATGTTTACTTAAACCCTTTTGTGACAAATGTTTTTCTCATTATAACAATGTAATAAAATAAAATAAATGAGATTTTTAGTGAATGCCTAACCAAATTTTTCATTTTGTGGCAAGTTATCTACATTCTACTTTCTCTTATAGCGCTAAGATATCCAAATTTAAAGATCCCTCTAAATAACTCAACTAGACAGGGGACAGGAAGCGACTGTATTTGCATCTTGGGCCATTTGCAGAACTTTGACTCATCAGTTTATCTGCCAGCTTTAATAATTTGTGCATCCGAACTTTTACATAGGTAAGTGCTCAATATATTCATGTTTTTATAGTTTATTAATGTGTGCCACAGAATTCAGGCATTAAATTATTGTTTTACCACAGTGTGAATGCATAATATTTAATGTGATCTGTAGAATGTGAAATAGACCCAATGTTTCTTAAAAGCTTTTACTATTCATTTAAAACAGCCAAAAAAGAAAAAACAATTTATGCAATAAATTGACCAAAAACGAAGTAATTGTGTCTCAAGTGCAATAAAGTAAAACACTTATAATATTTACTTATCATGTATTTTCTTTTAAATAGGAGCAGAAAATAGATTTGTCTCACAGAGAAGGTCTGTCTGGATGTTTTTTAATAGATGTTATTTATCCTAGCAATTACTTGCAAGCACAAATAGGTTGTCTATTCTTAAAATAAAATATTTTTTCAGTTTCAGATTTAAAGCTGGTATGGATACATCTACGTTTCCCAAGGTTACCCTCATCCCTGATAACTTGGAGAACCAAACGGAAGGTGCAGCTAGCGTGTCACCTGCAGGGGGTTCAGAGGGCTGTTTTATCGACCCTCAGCTAGCATTCATAGTTGTTGCATCATTTGGAAGTCTAATGCTTGTCTTAATAATATCCGTCTTGGTGCTGGCATGTAAGGTTTTCGCTCTTAAGCGACAGTGTCCAGCTCGACGCCATAACCGCAACAATGTGGATGTGAGAGGCTCAAGTCACTGGAGCACTGAACGAACCGGGGAAGGCATTGTGGGACCATGCGAGACAAACCTCCTTCTAGAGGAAGTTCGTCCTGACCCAGATGATGCAGCAGTGCAGGAAGAAGACGACGAGCAGGATAGGTTGCATCAAAGCAACACTAAAAACAAGGATGAGGCTAATGTCTTGGTCACCATGCAGAGCTCAACATCTAGAGATTCCTGCATAGATCCTGCTAAGCAACTGGAGGACATGCCCTTGGTGGTGTGAGCCTCTAATTGTCTTTTTTTTTTTTAATTATAAGTACTTACGCAAAGGCAGCATCTTTTTAAAAAAAATGCAATCTGTAACCTAATATAGCTTTTTTTCTTTGCTTTTAATCCCAGCTTGTTGCCCTTTCTTGCGAGCATTAATACAATTACTTTTAAATGCATTTTTTGTCTGTTAGATAAACGGTCTGTAAAAATGTTTAAATAGACAATAATAATTTTAGAACATTGAAATACCACAAAGCTACATAATCTGTGTATTTACTAAGCAAATCTTACTGTTTCTTTAAGATGATCAGATAATATAGTAAATCGTTGGCAAAACAGGCAAAGACGGACACGGTCATCCAGGGTTTTTTTGGGGTTTTTTTTTTTTACAACTAGTCTTTCTTCACATGAAGCAGATGTCTTTTAAATACTTTATATTCTTTGTAAATCAACTGCGGCAAAATAAAATGCTAATTAAAAATAATCTGCATGTTTGTGCTGTATTTAATATGCAAATTCACATCCTGTCTTTGTTGTTTTACATACCATCTCTAGGAAGATTTTTATTTTACATACTATTAAAAATAGTCATAAATTAAGTTATTTTTATTCTCAAACACGTATGTTTCAATACAGAGGAGAAATGTTGAAAGTTTCCTAGTTTTCCAAGTTCTATACTGCTGCTTTATTTGCAATCCACTAACTGCATTTTATTAGCCATTAGTTTACACATCACATTTTCAGCTCTAAAACATACTTTTCTATGACTTTTTAAAAACATCTCTCTACCACTGCATTATCACTTTTTTTTAAATTGCAGAAGAGTCACAAGAAGAAAAAAAAGGCAAAAGGTTTCGCAGCTCTCGTTTCCTGTGACTAAAATGTGTGCAAGTTCCGCATTCAACAAGCTTTAAGCCATCATGTTTCACCAAGACTTAAAACAAGTTCCAGTGGGGTAGAGAATATGTATATAGCATAATCTTTACAATATAACTGATCTTCAGCATTGAAGATCTTTGTGCCGATGAACATCTAGACCACATAACGAGACTGTATTTTAACCTGGTAAGTAACCCGATACGTCTGTATTTTAGAATCATCATAAAGATGTCCTTATATAAAACATTTGTGTGTCAATTAGGTTTGGGTGTTTAGCTATATAATACCATTGTGTATTAATTGACAGTAAGGTGCATGTACTTAAGTAATTGCATCAAGATTTTAGCAAAGTGTTGCTTTCACGTCACGATAACTTTATACTTAACTGCTAAACATTTGGTGTAAAATTCAGGGATACTGGTTACAATTTAGAAGGTATAACCCATCTGCCTAATACATAATATACAGAACTGGATTAAGATTAACAATGATAAAAGTGTTAGTAATAGGTGACAAAGAATAGTTTATTCTGCCTAGGTTCATTTGTGAGAAATAGTTCAGCTAACTGAACCTTTCTTCAACAGACCACAAACCACCTAAATTTAAGCAACAGGACACGGACACGCGCCACAGTGTAATTTAATTTAACAAAACAGATTCTGGACAATGTAATTGCACTTTTACCAGAGCAATAGCGATACTGATTTTACATGATATTTGTCAGTAATGCTTCAAATCGGTTAAACCTCTAAATCCTCTTAAGTCCTCTAAATTTATAACATTTGTTTTATTAATTTAAGTGGTATTTATTTTATACCTGTGAAATTAATGAAGACAATAACAGTATGCTACAAGTAGTGCCTATAGCCTATAGTTTTAACTGCATTTAGTTTTAACAGGGTTTGGGTATCATTATCAGAGATTTTTAACAACTCCTCCTTTTGGTAGCTTACAGAAGTATTGTATGAAGAGGACATCATGAAATTCATTCTTAGAACATGTGCACTGTTTCTGATACTTCCATGGAAACTAACGTGTGAGACAACATTTAGTCAAAGCAGCACCAATAAATTAACCACTTTCACCCCAGAAGACACTGAACAACCTTTGAAACTAACTGATGAAACAACATATAGCTCAAACAGCAGCATTCTACTTAAGAGTTCCATTACAGATGACGAAGCAACTGTAAAGGCTGAAGAACCAACCAATTCTTCTACAAAACAACCTGAACATCTAAAACTAAATAATAAAACAATCTATAACCCAAGCAACCTCTGGCTGCCAGAACGTACCTCCAAAGATGATGAAACAATCATGATGGCTGATAAGTACACCACTAAGAAAAACGAAAATAACTTCTTATCCGAAACACTGCCACAAACCTCAGAGCATCAAGATAATACAAGTTTGAGTCAGGCCAAGTATATATCCTATGCTATGACAAGTAAGTCTTCTTTACATCTGCCCTCCCCAAATTTCTCTTCAGAGTTGACACGGAAAGAGACAATTACACCACCACCACAGGATATGTCCAAAGAGGTCATTACCACAAGGGATGTTCAAACGATTTATCATTTTAAATCCACCAAAAAAGTTCTGGACAGATCCACTCAAGGAAACAGAACTACTAGATCAGCAGACAATGAAGACTCCACATCAGAGATTGATATTCCAACGAATTTCCAAAACACTCCAGAAGTTATAACATTTTCATCAAGAGCAAAAGTACATACTACGGAATTACCGAGTACTAAATCGTCTTCGCTTTTTCCGGAAGAAACTATGCAAACTCCAGTACTAAATACCACTGACTCGAATGGTACTTTGGACATTAGCAATGAGGAGAGAAATGACACAGCCATCTATCCACTCAACACATCAACAACTGCCTTTTCCACTGGTCTAACGGTTCCTACTGTGGGTGATGCAAGTAAAACTACTGATACAATGGATATAACAACACCATATGAAACAACTACAAAAGAAATAAAATCTCCCAATACTAATATTGAAACCACACCCACTTTTCAAAGAGACAACACCAAAAGTACATTAAAAATCCCAGTCAAGAACAACAATAAAAGCCATCCTGGACCTGTAATAGCATCCTTAATTTGTAGTATACTGTTTCTTATGTTTGTAGCATTTGTGGTGGTAGTGTTAAGAAATCGTCAAATAAGGAAAAAGAAGTCGGAGAACACTGATTGGGCTGGCCCTTCACCGTTCATTGAAAGTGATATTCAACCCAACCAATCAGCCATCAATGAGGAAGGACCATTCTACCAACGCGAGTACAGAAAAGTTTCCCTCCACTCGTTTCTTCCCCAGCGGCTTTCCAAGCGGCTTTCTATGTTCAGTCCAACAGATGAGGAGATCCCTATTGAGGACATTCAAACAAGCAGTACATTTGGGCCAGGAAAGTTCCAGCCACCAAATGGAAAAGCAACACCAGATCAATTGCATGAAGCCAACGGCTCCCCTGAAGTTTCTACAGACTCCAATGTGCCTGAGAGTTTAAGCATTCCTGTAACTCCTGAAAACGACAAGACCCAACCAGCAACTAAATCTGAGGAGGAAATCACTCCTCCTCCACCCGGAGAGACAACCTCGGTCATCTCAATTCCGTTTGAAGATGTGGACCTTAATGTTTCTCTGGACAAGAACGATGAATCCATATTACCATCAGATGCTTTAGGATGTCCTTCCCCACCACCATTACCACCATCTTAGAGTCATGGAAAAACCACAAGGTCGTGAAACACTGCATGCTAATTGTAAGAATGTAATGTAAGAATTTCTTGCAAAAAAAAAAAAAAAAAAAAAAAAAAAAAAAAAAACATTGGAAAACAACACAAAAAAAAAGGCTTGGCCATTTAGTTTCCCCAAAGAATAAGAAAGGGAACTTAAATTGTTTACTAAAGACTTCACTATTATCAAAGCTACTATTTGCAGTTTTAGCTATTAGGTTGATTTGTATTTTACACATTTTTGTAAAAAGAAAAAACAAAACAAAAAAAAAACAGAAATCTAAGAACATGTGATTTGTTAATTATCAATGTGACTGTAAAAAAAACATGATTTATTGGGGGATCCAGAGCAGAACCTGTACATAAAACCCAGTAAAGAGTAAAAAGCAATTTCTGAGTTAATTACAACAGTGTGGCATTCTATAGGTTTTTTTAAGCAAACAATTAGCATAATTGTTTTTATTGTCATTTCCATGTCTGTTTCCAGTTTCAGTTTCGAATGCTTTTTAATCTTAAAAAGGATGACATGGCATTCGCACTTGCTAGCCAGTAACGGCTCAGTGGTTAAAATTTTAAAAGCTGAATTTTGGCAGTATTTATTAAATGATATATAAACGTATAAAGAACTAGCAAAAAATGTAAAAGCACTGTGCACATTTGTGCAAAAGTCTTTTAAGCCTCTTTTACCCCATCAAATAAGAAAAGACAATCTAACGTAAATTGTCGTTCAAGCCAGAAGCAGTAAAAACCCGATTATTGCTGAGCAATGTATAAAGACATTTGTGTGATAACCAGTTGATATAAAGCAGAATCAGCAATGACGAAGCACCTGGAGTACCAAGGTTTGTTTACTGTCCATCAATTCTTCCGAAAATACAGAAGCTGGCTTTAAGCAAATATCCAAATGAAGGTTACAACAACAATTTTTACAGCTGTGCCACAAAGAATAGTGCATTTCTGTTACTATTCCGTCTCTGATTAGTAGAAACAGAACTGGTTTACGTATTTCACACATCTGCCACTTTTTTTCCATTGTTATTTAAACACACACACACACACACTGTTAGTGCATCAATGGGCTGCAGGTTGTCAGTTGCAAAGCAAAACTGGAAACCATTTAGAAGCTAGTGAAATGTACCGCTGTGGTTAAGTTGTACTGAAATAAAAAGTTTATTTAAAGTACTTAAGCAAGCCGATGGTATCTCAGTAAACTCCTGTGCACAGAAAGACTCGTAAATCACATCTTTTTCAACTGTGAATATGATTTTATTATAATCAATATGCATGCTTGCCAAGACGTTGATCCCACTATGTACTTTCTTATAAAATAAATCACAAAATTACTTACTTACTTCTTATGAAGAATCTTATTTCAGAAAGTAACAATTCATACAACACACAAACTACTCAATTTGAGAAGCTGACAAAAACAAACCAAAAAAAAACAAAAAAAACCACCACTCCAATTTCTGAATTCTGGATCAAATAACTAACTATGAAGCGTCTTAATCCAAGAATGATAGATTCTGGTATTTACACACACTGCACTGTCTCTACAAATACAAACGGCTTTGCTGATTCTTTAAACTTTTTAATTTTATTAGCAATTTTAAGCCCTACTTTTTGTTGGCTGCCCAAAACACCACAAAACACAGGCTCACCAGGATATTGGAACAGTAAAGTATTAAACGAATCTATTTGAATTAACCAGAAATAAAGTTAAGCATGTTGATAAACATTATGTCTTCAAAGATCTTTTAAATTAAGTACAAGATATAATTGAAGATGTTTGTCACAAATACAGCACTGTGAGATTTGTTTCTTCGCATATCCCAGCTTAGAAGGTTGGGGTCAGAGCGCAGGATCAGTTATGATACAGCGCCCCTGGAGCAGGAAGGGTTGAGGGTCTTGCTCATGGACCCAACAGAGTCAGACTGGTTGCAGTGGGGCTTGAACCCAGGTCTACCAGGTCATCCAAACAGAAACTTAGTACCTGAACCATTTGAGCAACCGCTTTCTGATATTTACCAGACTTTACAAATAATGTTAAAAAATTAAATAAAATGAATAATGCATGAAATGATTAGCACAAATTATGAGTGTCACTATTACAGGGACTTCATACCATTAAAGCAATTGACACCTGCTGTTATCCTGCCTAAACAACAAAAAAGACTGATGTATCACAAAGTTAGTCATTCACACAAAGTAGAGCTGCTGCAGTGCGGTCGGAAATGATGTATTTGTGTGTGTGTGTGTGTGTGTAGTGTTGTGTACAATACCACGGTACACATGCTTTTTCTGAAGACAAACTGCCGGTATGTGCATGTATACAGAAGAGTTTGGGAAAGACAGAGGCAGAGAGTTTGGGAAGGAGAAACGATTTCATTGGACACACTGGTTGTGATTATAAAAAGGTTTGGAGTCAGCAGTCCCATGTCTCCCTAACACCCTCCTCCCCACCACCCCCAAACATTGTCAGCAGCAGCCAGCACTGTCTCTATGCTGCATTTCTCCACTGTCTCTCCCACCTCCCTCCTTCTGCTCACTCTTCATTTAGCCACTTTTCCAGAGCTGGGATGCTGCTGGGATGAGCAGCTTGCAGCAATTGGGGTCTAAGCAATCAAAAGGCATGCTCACCGACATAGCACTACTACAGACTTAAGTGAGCGAGAAGAACCACCTTTTAACTTAAAAATGTTTCATACAGCGCTGAGAAGGGAAAGGGGGAGGGGAGAAAATAAGCCTGATGTAGGAGGTAACAGCGAGAGCGCAGAAGAGTAAGAGACAGAGGAAAAGGAGACGGAATGTGGGTAATAAAGGACTAACCTGTCATGCAGAGTAGCAAAAAAAGAAAAAGGCAGTGACTGAAATTATCCTCTGCCGCTCTAGATTAAAGTAGAGCTAGGAAAAAGAGGCTGAAGCGTGGAAAGAAAAGAGGAGAAAGGATGGAACCCTGATAGATATGATACGGTAAGGCAATTTCTATATTTATTTAAAAATTTATGGTTGACATACCAATAAGATTTATTTTTAAAATACATGCCGTCTTTGTCCAAAATATTTCTTGCCTATATACAAATACAGTCCTATAAACGTCCAGCAAAATAACAAATAAAAAAAAAAAATGTATTCACCCGTTTCTCTCATCAAACATTCTGGTGTTATCAGCAAGAGACGAGAAGAAACTTCTAGAATACCACATAAGCATATGGGGTGATTCAGACTGTAAATTTACACTGTCCCTAAATGGGAGCTAACGAGAAAAAGGACAGGATGGAGCCTCTGGTAACCAGGCTAAATGCTAACCATTTACTGCAGCAGAAAAAGCAGCAAGGGAGAGTAGCTTCTGGCAGTGACTCAAACCTCAGCCAGTGCTCGAGCAGAAGAGACTGAGGTGCTCTGTTTATGTACCGCTTACTATGCCAAACAACAGATAATAATTACACAATCCACCCAAAAGAACCTTTTTGGAAAATTCCTAATACTTCTATAGCTGTGCTTTATATTAACATGAGAACAGCTGTGCTTAATTAACATTTACAGTACATTCTTGTTCAAACTCTCGATTACAGTGCCATATTAAGACTGTAACCGTTCCACAGAGTTAATTACGTAACAATATTTGCACATAGGATTGTCGCCAGTTCAAATACGCGTCTCCAGCAAGTTTTCATTTAATATATGACTTCTAGCAGGAGTCAATTTAAGTTTTCTCTTTCAAGCTACACAAAGGTCGTCTAAAAAGAAAACAACTCTACCTTCTTTACTTGAAAAAAAACAAAAACAAAAAACGACCAGTTCACAGGGCATTAACTAAGGACATCATTATGGAGTATTAAAGGTTATGTAAATTTGCCTAAGGCAGAACACTAGACATGAGGTTGAATCAAATGATGTAGCTTGTTAGCTCATGCACATTCCTAAAACCATAAAAGAGGAAGTAATCAAATTATTATTACAGTAAAAAAGAATTAACGTTTACTTTGCACTACACTCTACTCCAGTGTTAGGCTATTATACATTATACACTAATTTAAGACAATAAATGTTGTAAACAAAGAAGTTCAAAGAATCTAATACACATTTATTTTTGGTATATATTGCAGATTGGTTATTTACCAGGTTCAATATAATAAGAGGCTGAGAGAGAGAAAGAGATAAACCAGAAGTCCTCTAATTCTGTCTTTCTATCCATGTCCAATGATTGAATTGTTTTTATTTTTAGGACAGATCACACAATGTCTGCATCTATGCTGGCTTCCTTGCTGCTCCTGATGCTATGTACAGTGTCTGTGCTGACTATCTGTCCCTCGATGTGTTCCTGTGGAAGGGGCCATCGAGTGGTGGACTGCTCTGGGCAAGGTCTTGTACTGCTACCCAACAGCTTGCAGCACAACATTCATTTCCTCAACTTGTCCCACAATCGGCTACACGACCTAGATAGAGTTCTCAGCCACTTTGCCCATTTAAGAACTCTGGATATCTCCCACAACCATCTCAGCCAATTTCCGACTGGGCTGCCACGGGCTCTGTGGGTTATTCATGCATCGGCTAATCGCATTCGCTACCTTGAGAAAAACGACACTGCATACCAGTGGAACCTGCAGTCCCTGGACTTATCAAACAATCAGTTAGAGCGTGTGGTCTTCATTAACAATACCCTACCCAGTCTACAAGCCCTTAATCTGAGCTACAACAAATTTTGGACCGTGCCAACGAACATGCCCCACAATCTGGAGATGGTGGACCTGTCCCACAATTTTCTGCTACAGATTCTGCCTGGTTCACTGGACCGCCTTCCTAGGCTGTCTCAATTCTACCTGCATGCCAATCGCTTTGCTTCACTAAGTGAGGGTGTGTTCAATCGACTTAAAGCTTTGCAACTCCTTACACTAGGGGATAACCCCTGGGCCTGTGAGGATGAGGAAAACCTTACACATCTTTTAAACTGGGTACAGCAGACACCAGCAAAAGTGCTGGGTTGTCCTTGCTACATCAGACCTACCTGTGGGGAAGCCCAACTCTTCACCACCAGAATCTGGCACTCTGCTTCATACACTGAATCTCCACTGGGGGCCGACACTCGTGATCAACAATATGTGCATGCTGTAACTTCAAGATATCTGTCCAAATCAGCATTACACAACTTTCCATACAACTGGAGTATTGAAAATTCTTCTGAAGTATCAGAAGAGGCCAAGACCAAGAGTGTGGGACTACTTACATCAACCCCGAACAGTCTCTCAACCCAGACAAGCACAACAATTCGTACACGGAGCACAAAAAAAGCTTTGCCTGGCAGAGTTCGCAGCGCGAGTATACAAATCCATCCCTGCAAGCATCATACTGTCACATTGATCCTTTTGGGCATAGCAGTCATCCATAATGCCTTCTGATTTTCAAGCTGGAATAATAATTTTATTAATACAGAATAAGAAAAACCAAGTCTACATTGGAATGTAAAAGGTATGAACAAGAACGGTCAAAAGAAAAAGAAAAAAAAGGGGGGGGAAAAGAGACTTTGGGGATTTTGACTTTGTTTTTGAGTTCATGGGTAATGTACAATGTGTGTGTTGGTCTAGGAAAAACCCTTACATACTCTGTTCAAAGTCTGGCCTAGAGGTTGGACTTTAATCAGGTTGTTAGTTAGCTACATGCTATAACACAGAGCAAAGTGCACAGCAAAGTTTTAAACAAAGGCGACGCTGTTTAAGGTGTTTCCTATCTGACATTTGTGGATTGTAGTTCCTAGAACCCTGTATAGTAGATGATGTCAGTGTCGCCATGTGAAGCTGTTTCCCTGTTCACCAGACATTAAGTCTTCATTTTAAACAAATTGACCAATATTCTGTAGACTGATATGCATATTTACCTAACTAATACAAATGCATACAAATCATTTTAAACAACAGTGTGGATAAGGATCTTTCCTGTATTATGCTTGTCTATAGAAACAGTTTTCAGAGATATACATGACAAGCCATAAAGTTATACATCTACATACTGCAGTCACTTTTAATATACTCTCAAACTGCAGTCATTACATGATAAAAGACCAAGGTAGCAAAACTACACACTACTAAAATGAAAAATAAAGTTTAACAAACAACAAGATGACCATCTATACAATTACTGCATGTACCGTGCCTGCTCAGTTTCTAAACAGATGTGATTGATAAGTCTCTGAACTCTTAAAAACAGCATCCAGGTGGGACTTCACTTAGTTATCTAAAGCTGTCAAGCCATTTTCTCTCGGTGCTCACAATAAGGAAAGGCACTTGAGAGCTTTTAAACACCTCACAGAATCATAAAAATCACACAGGCATTTAACATTAGGTGATGATGCGAGGGCTGTGCAATGCTTGATGACGAGGCATCAATTTTCCACTGGAAAAAAAAAATCGTTAACATTCATGCTTGAATCTTGAAATAAGCCTGGTTTTTTTGGGGGGGGTTTTGTTTTTCATGAACACACTATTAAATTTTATTTTCTACAAAAGATGAGATAAATGTCATCGTTAACACCTATTGATACTTAACAAACAAAAAATAAAAGAGAGCAACAGCAGACTTATTTATACACAAAACATGTTAAAAATGTATAATAAATATGATTATTTGGGGGGAAAAAAAATATGGAGACAACTTTATTAAAGTCCACATGTGTACAAGAGGTGTGAACATTGCAAACATTCATTTATAAGTAGGATTTAGCTTTGAATTGCTGATGGCTGTTTGGATAAAAAGTAGTGTATATATCCTGAAGTTATGTCCTGTTACTACTTAACAACATATTTGAGAAACTCTATTAGGGCAAAGAACACATCTGCTGGACCGAGTACATTTCAGAAAATATTTTACTGTACACATTTTCCAGTATGTCCAGACTGGAATTTATTAAGAAGAAAGGTACTACTGTAAATGTGAGGTTTTTCTAACTGCATTTCAGTTATCCTACTGTAAAAAAAAAAAAAGTTAAGGAATAAAGAAGATATATTAAATTAAAATAAAATAAATGATCCCACACTTGGCAAAGAGTGAGACTGGTCACGCTGTGTATTTATTTCTTTTTTTAATTAATACAAAATAAAAACAACTTGACCAACGTCGTCATCAAAAAAAAAAAAAAAAGTTGTTTGTAACCGTTTTATTATAGATTAATTTACAAGGTAACAAAGCCTGAACATCTTACCTTCGAGCAATGTAATAGAAGACAGGGTTGCCATTTTTGGATGTTCCTGCCTGGTAAAAGATATTTAGTGTCTTCAGAGCTTTGAATTCCTCTTTTTCATGGACCTGGTGCCTGTAAACAACAAGCAAGCTTTTATGATCCCACTTAGACTGAGCAATTCAATTTAATGCCCAGCTTATTAAGCCAACAAATGTTAAAAAAATAATAATAAGAGAACAATAAGGGAATGTAAAATAGTTGGCCTTAGATTAATTCCATTTTCCAAGCGCTATAGTCACAAAACCATTTACCAGAAATAAGCACCTTCACTCCAGTCTCAGTGGTGCAATAACACTTGCTAAAATTAAGCAAATGTTTAAATAGAATGAAAACATTTTGTTAAAAGAACTTTTTAACTCAATCCAAGAGGGAAAATGTGCAAGCGGAAAGAGTTTCATGCCTCTAATTCAGTGGTGTTCCCTTGGGCCAAATATGGTTGGAATGTATTTCAAATGGCCCGCGGCTTGTCTATTAAAATGTGTTATACGTGGCTTGCGAAGCATAATTTACAATTCATACACTTTTTCAATGTCAACAAGTCAAAGCACAAAATTTAAGAATTAGATAATTCGTAGGTCGTCATTTGTTTACCACACTAGAATTCCTAGATGGACCAAAAAGAGAACAGCGTGACTCGTTTGAACAGCACTGCTGTTATTCGCTCTGACGAACGCAGAATTTTAGCCCTGATATCCACTCGCTCATTGGTGATCGTTTTCACGAGGGACAATTAGTGCTTACAAAGTGTAAATGATCAAATACACGATCTGAATAAAAACAGAGGGCAATTCTTCCTACTGGAAAGTCATGCACCTTCGGTCATCGATTGATTATACATGTAAACACAGCAGCAACTGAAGGTTACCTCAAATAGTTGTGCAGGGTAAAGAACAACAGTGATCGAACAACAAAAATAATGCATTAATTTTGATCACGCAAGCACCAAACAGCTCTGTGAAATTCTGTGAGTAGGGTTTGAGTTTGGAGCAGAGTTCTTTAACAGCTCACAAAACCACACATGTCGCGGTTGTTTAAACAGTGCTGACGCTCTTACGAACATCTGACACGGAAACATGAGACACAATGTGAGACAACATTCCTGTTAGTATACTTTTTGAATGACATATCACTAATATATATATAATAATATATATCTTGTAGAAGAAATATTCATATTAAATCCTTTTAAATTATTAATGTAGACATGTCATGTATACTGAAAATAAATTAAAGGAGTAATGAAACACAGATCAAATTATAGATGCATTTGTTCCAAGCAGCTTTGTGTAGTTCTATTTCTTTTTTATTTATAAATGTATGTACACAGAATGAATAAGATGGGTCCGGCCCACAGGTGTGTCATCAACATTGAATCTTAACCCCATTTAGAAAAAAGTTTGGACACCCTTGCTTTAGTTGGTACATGACCTTTAGAATTAAATCTTAAATGTATGCTATGGAGCCCTAAAACCCAGTATACAATGGCTGCTTTCTATGCAGAAGTTTTTCGACAAATGTTGTGCTGAAAAACTGCGTCTCACATGACAGTCACCCATTAACTATAGGAACACTGACTTCGAACTTCGATTGTACCAGCTAAGAATTTTTGGCAAGTATTTTTTTTACAATGATCCTCAAAATAAGGGGAAGAAACTAAGGGAGAAAGTTTTTTAAACTCTTTTAACAACTTCTTCTTGTAAATTCAGATGCTGAGCATTAAGGATAGTTAATGGCAGCATAAAGACACAAGACTTAGTGCTAGTAGAGAATTACCTGGTCATGAACTCTTCAAACTTGGAACTGGTAAGATTAAGACTGGACCAGTGAGTATCTGCTACAGGTTTGTGTTCAGGGGGGCCAAGATACGCCAGAAGGGTAGCCATTTTATCAAAAGGTCTTCTTCCAACAGCCTTGTGGTCTCTTCCAAACAAACAAAAACAAAACATAACAGATTAAGTGTATGCTTTTCCAGATGGATAAAAGATTTATTTTGGGAGACAACTTTTTTTAAGCACTACGCCACGATGCCAACCTGATCATTTTAACAGTTAACACAAGCTATCAAATATTTACTTGAAAACAACTATCCTGACAACCAAACCCTTTTACAACACTTAATACAGAACAAAATACTGTAATTAGAAAATGCTAGCATGTCTGATTCCACTTCTGCTTTGCTAAAGGTAAATATACCAAAGGTCTTTAAAAAAGGAGGAACTAGGGCAGCACATGGTCTTTTAGAATAAGAGGAATAAATAAAATAAAAATGATAGCGAAATTATTGAAAAATGTACGGTTAAGATACCTGGTTAAGAACAAAAAATCAAACAATTTTAAAAACTACAAAAGGTCTCAGTCAGTCTGTAGATGTTCCACACTGATTTAAATGCTACATAAAGTGTGCATTTACTAAGCTTGATTGGGTTTATCGAATGTGATGCTTGGACAATGTACTTCTTTCCTTATGTAAAATGTACAAACCCTGCACATTGCTGCTTATGTTTCTTCTTGTTCAGCGTGTTAAAATACCTGTTGCTGGATAAATACTGCCCAATTCTCTCCTGATTGTTCCAGAGGAGACGGTGCAGGGCGAGCACATTACCATCACTGATGAAGGATAGGCTATGATTAACTGAATCACTAGGAGGGGAGTCAGATGCTATGTCCAAGAAAAATCTGCACAGATAGGGAATTAACACACTAAGTTAAACAACCCTTTTAAAAAGACCCAACTCTCATCGTATGTTGCATGTTATTATTTTTAGGCTGTGTCATAAAACTGTGCAGCAGACATCGAAGCATGAATATATGTAATATATATAATTTACGCAGTCACATGGTACACAATACTAACTTAGAACAATGTCAATTTTTTAGTTTGTGACAGATTTATGCACAGTAATTACTAAAGCAATTCTCATAAATTTCCTAAAAATCACACAATGCATTAAATCTAAACAAAAAAAGGTAAACGGTGACATATTTTAAAGTAACATGCCTTCTTGCTGCTTCAAAGTTGTTCTTTACAAAATCATTAAATGGCCTCATGTGCTCTTCTTTGGTGAAAAGAACATGATTAGCTATACTCTGTAAAATCTGTAAGAAAAACAGAAAAAAAGAAACAACTAAGCATTTTGATACGGCATGACAACACTATAGCGCATACCCGGCTAAACGTCATACCTTAGACATAAGTTTGAGGCCCCGCTCGATCCGAGGTGGAGGCTTCTTATCCAAAATGCCTGCCTCATAGGGAGAGACTATAGCAGGATTTATGAAGCGCAGGAACATGGCACTGCCGACAGCACCTATGCTGTTCTGGGGAAACCGTTGGCTTACCACCTGCATGGACACAAAGTGAATGGAGGATAGTAAGAAAGTAAGAAAAAGAAGAGGGAAACTTCAGCTAACGATTAAAAAAACAAAAAAAACGAGGCTAGTAAAGTCAGGGTTCTGCGGCCCTGAGGTTTACAATACACCTCAACTAAACCGGACTCAAGTGACTCAATCAATGAAGAATGGTTAGGATTAGAAGACAAATGAACAATGAAAAAACCTACAGTTAGATGGCCAACAGATATTATATCATGTATACACTGGGCAGTGGAGAGAGAAGTGCTGTAAATAAATGATATGGAATGAATCAATATGTTAGGAAATGGCCAGTGAATCTGGAGCAAAAAATGAATGCATTCGATTTAATTCGTCTGCATGAAAACACCCACAATATTAAAGCAAAGCTCACTATGTCGCGGTGTTAAAAGGAATAGAAAATACTATACTGTAAATATCTAAAATACCCCATTTTGAACACTAACAACTACTTTAAATGTATAAAACAAAATGTTGGCCTATACATCTATGAGGTACAGTATTACTATTTAAAAGTTTTTTTTCCCCAAATAGAGATCAAAATAAATACATTAAAATTACTTGCACACAACGTGATTAAATACAATTAGGAAAGAACAGACAGGCTTGAAACTCTTTCATTTAACGAGCTGTGGTGGATGATTCTGGAAGCATGGTAATCGATCACTTACAACAAACGCAAAAATGAGAAAGTGCGAAATTCATGCAACCGTTTTTCCCCAAGCACCACAAGGTCTTGAAAATGGCTAAATGACAAGAGATGTTATATACGCTCGCTGCCAACTTTATTGGACATGCTTGGACACCTGCACATTCCTGTGGTTATCTAATAGGCCAATTATGCGGCACCAGCACAATGAAAACAAATAAAAGAAAAAAAAACACACATATAGAGCGTACAAGAGTGTGTTTGCATTAAATATGAAGAAAAGGAAAATCATAGTGTGGGAGAAGAGTCTATATGCTGAAAACACCGTAAAGGTAAAGTCCAGAATGACCAGACTGGTGTGAGCTGACAGGACAGCAATAGTAACCCAATTATCCCCTTTTTTCTAACCATCTGAGCAGAAAAGCATCTCAGAATGATGTAACACAACAAGGAGCATCTGTAAATTTGCAAAAAAATGGCTTATTTACTGCAAGGTTCTGATATGATATTTTGCTCACTATGGTTATAGCAAGTGCTTGAGTTACTACAACATTTCCAGGCAGCAAATATGGCCATTTTCTGCTGAGTTTGCTTATAAACGAGGCATTTGGTTTTTTCTTTTGTTGCTGTTAAATCACTCAGCATTTTTTTAGACCACTTTGTAATCGATAGACTGTTGAAATCCCGCCCTGTTGCACTAATGACACTGTCCTATGCACTGTCGATATTTTCCAGTATTAAATAGTTTTTTACAAAAAAATTAAATCACAAAAATCATCAAAAGCACTGCATGGCTGCCACATGATTGGCTGATTAATTAACCATCAGCATGAATGTAATAAAGTTGTACCTAATAAAGTGGACAGAGTGTATATACACACACACACACACACACACACACACTGAATAAGCATATTCAGCACAGCAATAGGGCTCATACATGACTGAATATTGAACCTACTGATCCAAACCCAGAAAATCAACACAAAAGCACATGCTTTTTATTGCACACCAAGTATTAATTAATTAAACAGCTTCTTCAAAACTGTGGCCTTTTAACAAACTAAAATAAGGACAGGAATTTTTAAAACCAGATTTAAATTAGGCTACACAATTTTAGAGTGTAATTCAGATTGAATCATTCTAAATGGTTAGCCGTTACTCAGTGTTTAACATGCGCTCTCTTTCCATCTTATTTTTCACAGCAGGCGGATTAGACTGGGGTCGAGAAAACATGACTTTTATGCAATTTGTTTTTATTCTTTTTTCCCAGGTGTGCAAGGATCTCTATGGCAGAGGTAGAGGGTCCTAGGTTATGGAGAATATCCAGTCAAGGGTCAACCTTGTGTGTGTGTATGCAGACAAATGGAAAAAGCTTGATCCAATCCCATTGGCCCTCCACACAGCCAGTGCGCTCACAAACCAGACCTGAATAGCTCAGAACACATGTGATCCAAACAGCGAGGCTGTTTCAACCATGATTTTGAAGTTAGTAGGAGGTTAGTAGGGCCATGTTGCTTATGTTTTAAGGCAAAGAAAAGCCAAAAAAACAAAAACGGCTGATTTCCAGAATGAATATAAAAATGGTGGCTTGGAAAAAAAAATTCGGGATGACTTACGGATTTTTTGTTTTCCTTTTTTTCTTTAACAGTGGCTTTATTCAGTAGGGAGTGACAAGTAGCCTACAGGGCAGAGATGGGCACAGAAGTCACAGCAGCGGCTACACAACGTTAAGCACAGCGCACACAGCCATAATGCAAACACATACAGGAAAGATCTCCATCTGAGCCTAATGGTTCGGAAATCCGAAGCACAAAGTGAGTTGCAAGTATGCTAAATTTTACTGCAAGGTTTAAAGTAAGGGCTCATCAACTACTTACCCTGTAGTCAGGATTAGCTCCTCAAACTATATTGTAAAAATTATTTACTATATCACAACTTTACTGAAAACAAAGCCGGAGTTTTTAAAACATACACTATAGTCCTCAAATACCAAAGTAGAAGATAGCAGAAAGTGTAGAATCAAGTTGTTGTTTTTTTGAGAATGAAAAAAAAAAACAAAAAAAAGCTTTAAAAAAAACAAACAAACTTGTGTTTGTGAATGCAAAGCATTGAGTGACTGCTGGATGAGACGAGTGTGCAAAAGGTAAACAAAAAGAAAACAGGCAGTAAATGTTAGACATTTAGTCTTTCCTGCTCACAACCATTCACTCTAATCACACATTGAACTTTAGATCAATAATAAATGCGACTCCAAATATAAAGTCTGGGGTTGAATAGTTATAAGCTTCTGTGCAAGAGGTACTTATTAATGTGAAATGGGCAGAACAGATTACTCAATCAGATACTATTTTGCGGGTACACCTTATTAAGTGCTTTAAAATATCTGGCATGCTGATCAGTACGGCCAAATCTTTAATTACATTTACATTTCTGGCATTTAGCAGACACTCAACCATACAATCTTCTGATCAGCAGTCCAACACCTTATTCACTGACCTACCACTTCTATTTTAGTTCTGCAAGACCTCCCAATAAGAACAAGTTGAAGGGGCTTCAAATTTTATACCGATAGGCTTTATAATACATTGGTAGTACACCATTTACTGATGGACATCGAGTCGTACATTAAACATCAAGACGACTCAGAGTGTACGCTTAAACATTTTAAACCCAGAGCATGCCTGTCCAACAAATCTTAAAATATACAACTACAAAAGAAAAGCTAGTACAAAAAACTACTCAAGCTTTTATGTTGCATGTGTATAAAATGGAGGCAGTAAAATTAAGTGAGTGCTTCGGTTAGTGCAATATTTAAGCACACTTAATTCAGAGAGCAGCCAATAGCGGAATGATGGGCTACCAAGTGTAAAGAAGCTCGGCATGATGGACCAGCTGGCATGGGTAAGGACACAGTAGGGCGTACCTGGTATAAACAGTGGCATACGCTTCGTAGCTGAGGAGGAAACTCGCTGGAGGAGTTAATGATGGCCAGAAAGAAACGGTCTGTGATCTGCAGAAGGTTCCGTTGGTTCTCTTCCAAGTTTTCAGTAGGTTCGAGTCTGCAAAAAAGGGAATGGGAGAAATTGGAAGAATTTGTTGAAAACTAAAATACAGTTACAGATGAAAAATTATGTCCGCTTGCTTTGAGAAGTTTAAATCACCTATTCTGAAGAAGCTAGTAAACAAATATATTGCTCTTAATAACAACTATTTTTTTGCTATATAAAAACTAGTGCAGATCTACCTGGTGGGGTCAACCTCAAAGCTTATGTGCTGCCACTCAGGAGATGTGATGACACCTCGCATCAGAGGCTCAAGCAGCTTCTGAAGATAAGCAGCTCCATACACCTGCAGAAATAAAGACAAGCAAATGCGAAGGTTAAAACATTAAAAAGTTAAAGTGATAGAGCGCAATATCAGGCTCTGTGCCACCAGAGAATCCGGTTTGAAACTTTTCTGATCCAACCCACTCTCTTCTCTACCATCACTGCCCCATCTGCTCACAAGACACAAAATGGCCAAAACATAACTGAATACATATATAAAAACAATCATTTTACTAGAGCTAAGGTATTCTATTATTGATCTGAATAACATGTACATCAGTATACATGTGTAAAAAGACGTTGTGCTCCGGTAACCCGGGTTTGATTCCCGGCTCGGGTTATTTCCGGTCCCATATCTCTCTCGCTCTCTCTCTCTCTCTCTCTCTCCTCTCTCTCTCTCCTCTCTCTCTCTCTCTCTCTCTCTCTATGTCTTCCATTTTATGCCTCTGTCCTATTAATAAAGGCAAAAAAATGCTCAAAAATTATATTCAAATGTAATTTTTTTTAATAAGTACATTTACTCATTATTAGAAGACAGTGAAATTCATACTTTGTATGCTGCAACCTTAAAACAGAACTGTGAAGAAAACTAAAAAGACACATTAGACAAAACATCTGTTGTGGTTTTTCTTATCCAAGAGTGCCTCGTAGGACATTGTTTTGCAGGTCAAATTATTAGCATGAATTTACCTTGAAGCAGAAGGTCATGATCTTGCTAGCCAGACTGTTGCCCCTGAAGAGAGTCTGCATGGAGTCAGCCAGCTCTACTTCTTTAGAGAACATATTCCAGAGCAGCTGGTAGAGCAGGTGCCTGGAGTCGAACAGCGTCACCAACACCCTGGCCAGCTCATCCTGCAGGGAACACCACATACATACACTACATATAGATTTTAACTTTGGTATAAAAATGTCTATAGTTAGTGTATAGGGGTTACATACCCACTGGGAGCAGGGAACTACATTGGCCAGTGCCATGGCAATAGGAAGCTCCCCCTGATCCCCCATCATGGTGACAAGCTCCACCAGCCGCTCAAAGCGGTCAGCCAGAACAGTCTCAGCCAGAGTGTCAAACTCTGTGCCTTGCTGCAGGATCTTGGTCAGTACCTCCATAAAGGTGGCTCTGGTCTGTAAGTCTTTATGATAGCCCAGGCCTGCAGAAAGACAGAAATAAGTCTTTATTATATATATTGGATTTCAACAGAGACACCGATAAAAAAAATTTAAAAAAAATGGCCATTATATAAACTCAATTAACAAAACAAGATTAGGGATTCTTTTCACACTGCTAAATTATCAAAGAGAAGAACACAGTGCCACAGGCGGGTTAATATTATTTTAGCATTTCATTACATTGTTACACTTCATTTACGGCATTATGCAAGCATTCTTATCCAGAGCGACTTACGTTGATATATTTTATACAGCAGAGCAATTGGAGGTTAAGGGCCTTATTTAGAGACCCAACAGTGGCAACTTGGTGGTGCTGAGAATCAAACCCTGATCTTCCAACCAGCAGGTCAACACCTTAACCACTGTGCTACATTATAACAAAGGTTATATATTTTTATATATTGTAACTAATTTTCAACCAAATTATAGATTCATAGCCAATTTAACCTCTGATCTTGACTACAAATCCAACAGTAAACTGTGATACAAGCTTACTTAAGACATATTTTACATGTTTTATCCACAGTTTGACTGTTAATCGTGGGGTTTTAGAAAGCACTCACCTATCGAGTGCATGAGGCCGCTGTCTACATTGGCATTGAGTAGGTTGGACATGGCAAGAACAGTGCAGTGACGTAGTGAGGCGAGACGTCTGGACATGCCCCGCTTTCTTTCCCCCACCTGCTGCCCATCTTCCTCGACCTCACTGCAGTCGTTCAGAAGGTTCATAAACAAAGTGAAGTACCTGAGAAGAAAAGTATTAAGACAAAGGTTAAAAAAAAAAATTTAAAAATGTGGATGATCATTAAGATTTTAATAAAAAGTCAAAACTTGAATAAAAGGTATTGGTCCTACTTAAGAAATAGCTGAGACTTGGCCTCCATCAGCTCCACTCCATCCCCTTCCTCAGGCTGTAGCGGTAAACCAGCCAACAGAGACACTACTGCCTCCATACTGGCCTGGTCAAGGTCCCTGTACAACAAATACCCCACATAAACATTCTGCTACTACTAAGGTGAAATTACTAATTATAGAGTCATTAGAGATATTTTACCGTGTGAGATATTTGACGTCATCGTCTGCTGCTTGATTGGAGGTGCCCATCACCCAGTCAGTTAGGTACTCCACCATCTTATTTCTAAAAGTTCATTTTGACATTTATATTCTAATTATGGTACACCAATGACTATCTTTATCCACTATTAAAATGATGATAAATAAAATAAAGAAAAGCATTACAAAGCTTTAACCCGAGTAAAGTATTATATATACCCTGAACAGGATACTCGCCTGAATTTCATCTCTTGGCAGAAAGACAGATCATCCCTGCGTTCCATCATAACCTCCACAAGTTGACAAAGTTTAGTCTTTATCTGTATTGCATGAACCCCGTTTCCTAAAATGCGCACATATCTAAAGGGAGAGTAAGAAAATAAACTAGGATGTTACTAAGCTAAATCGAGCGGAAGAAATTTTAAACATTGGCATTTAACATCATCTTGATCTGAAGAATATTGAACATTAAAAATAAATAAGGACTAATGTTATCAGAGTGGTTTCAATAACTGGTTACTGATTAAGTGAAGTATATGGAGCATCAAAGATTTAACATAAAAGCATTAAAGTGTGCTGTTGAATATTATTCAGCAGGTCTGACCTGACCAAGTTGAGCATCATGGTTTCAATGCTGGCCTGGCCCAGGTGCTCAGAGCTGCCCTCAGTGTGGCTGTCCAGGAGGTTTTTCATAATGGCAATAGTTTGCTCCACAAATAATGTATTCGTGTCATTTATTGGCACCTACAGGAAGAGACAAATTTAAATTAGATACAATGGCAAAACTATTGCTGTAAAGCACTCAATGTTATAAATACAGATTATTTAGCTTAACATAATAGAATATAGATTGACATTATGGCTTGAACATGTAATTATCAATTAGATACCTAGCACTAGTATTAGTTAATTAGTTTATATGTTGCACTAATGCTTAGGTTAGCGCTATGTTCCTTGTTATGGGAACCTTTATGTACAGCTTTACCAAGAGGTATTTTATTAAAATTTTTAATCACTGAATTGAAAAGCTCCCTAGGCCACCTTGTGGTCAAAACCTAAAATACATCTTTCAAATTCAAAATCATTTACTCACCGGTCCCTGGGTATCAAAGAAACGTCCAATGCTATTGCGTAGTTTGGTGAAGAGCATAGGGTACAGGGCTGGGTTCAGCTCCAGTCCCAAAAGATCTTTAACGTTGGTGCGGATGTGCAAGCCCACTTTTTCATGCGTGCACACCATGAGGGATAGTAGCCTCTCCAGGAACCTACTGAGGGGTGTCTCTGTGTTCACTTCACAGGAGCCCATGGAGATCATGGAGCCCTTGCGCTCACTCATTGGCCCCATGGGAGGACTGTAGGTTCCAAGGCTGGGAGTACTGCGCTGCTGCAGACACACTCCTCCCAGGGCACACAAGAAGCCAGTCATGTTGATCCATTCCTAAGTGCAAAAGGCCTTGTTTTAGGGAGGAATTTATGCACAAAATGGTCTCAAACAACATCCAATGGTAACAAAATAAGAATGTTTGCATCAGTCACCTGACCATCTTCTACTTTGTTTTTTGGGTGGTTTAGAATTTGTTTTGTAGCTTGTTCCCATTTGGCATGTGTATCCTCCCATGCCTGAGGTTGGAAAGCAAGAAAAGTTAGAAAACAGACAAAGGTTACAGTGACTCCTAATAAATCAATACAAATGCACATTTCACCTCTATGTTACCAGCTGTGGGATGCTCTATTCTTCTCAACAGTGCCATCACTCTCTTCTGTAGGGTAGACCGACCTACAATGCACACACAGACACAGTTAGAAAAACAGATGTACAGTTAGAAACACAAGATTGTAGTTTTGATAAAGAGAAAATATAGGTCCAAAAAAAGGAAAATAACATGACAGTATTTAATTTAAAGAGATGTCTAAAAAACCCACACATGCATGTTGTAAAAAAAAAAGAAAAAAAAAAGAAATCTACCTACTACAAATTAAAGCACCCCAGGACAACAAATACACCCCAGTACTACGTTTTTCCACATAAACAACAATTATCATGCCGAGAATCCAGTTAATTTAAAAGTGGATAAACACCTGTACTGAAAAACTAAAACAGACCTGTGGCCATCATGTTGCTGACAGAGGCAAATTCCATGAAAGTATTGTAGTTGTGCAGGACGTTGTGTACAGGCAGCTCGTCCACACTGCAGCGGATGTCAGCCTCCTCACACAGGTGCCGGAAGCAAGACATGGCCACCAGCACAGCCTCTGCATCTGGGCTCCACAGAAATGAATACAGGCAGACTTCCAGCTTGGTCTGCGCTTGTTTGCTGATTGGGATTAGACTTCCCTGTGTGGCACTTTCCTGTGGTTTAGTCACAAATTAAGAACTTGATTACAAAATGAACAAATTTCATTAATTTAAAGACCCAGCAAAAATCAAAATGTTATCATCAGCTAAGAATAATTTTTTTGTCGTGTCACATCAAGCAGAGAAAATTTGCAGATAAAGCAATGCCTACAATCACGGTCAATAGAATGCACGTACAATCTGCTCCTGTGTGACAGGAAATGACTCGCTAATGTCGGGAGGCAGTAGTAGTCTGTATTTGTAATCAAAAAATGGTAAAGGGAAAGTGCAGACAGAGGAAAAAAAAAAACACGCCACAAAAGACATATGGTTTTCTGTCAGCATCATGTGTCAAACAGCAAAGCAGTAATTTAAAAACCGGTGGAGAAACGATTTAATTGCATTTAAGTAAGTGTTAACATGTTAAGAGCTGCCAAGGCAAAAGAAGACAGTAATGTTTACATTTTTTAGCAGTACATGTTTAGTGCCCTCACTTTATTCTTTAGGAGAAACTTGTTCCTACAGATGAGAATCTCTCTCAGCCATTTCAGAATCTCTGTGCTGTTGATCATCTGGTGGCCAATCAACTTCTTACAGATAAGGAACAGGACCTGGGAGCTGAGAGGCAAGTCAAGTCAAGAAAAGATACGAGGAGCCCTTTTATGCACACATCTCTTAGTCCAGCTTTCACCGAGTCTAATGTGACTAGGCTGTTTATTGAATAACTTACCTGATGTCCCAGAAGGTCTCAATTGGTGAATCAGGATTCCACAGTTCAATGGTCTCAGGCTGATGCAACACTAAGAGTGCCTAAGGAATACAAAAGAAAAAGGAACACATCCTTGTTGTATTAAAAATTAGGCTTAGTAATAAATTAATAATTTTTAAAAGGTTTGGCACCTCCATGGCCTCCTGAGAGAGTTCTGAAGTATGGGTTAGTGGCACTAGCTGGACCAGGCCTATGATTAGTTCAGCTGTGCTGTTTTGTATCTCCTGGCCCTGCTTTCCAGGGTTCTGTAAAAACGCACACAAAATAAATTACATGTTGCATCACATTTTTACAATCATACAGGGGATGGTCATAAATAGTGCAAGTGGTTTTACTAGAGAGACTGTTGGGGTTTAAACATAACGTATTAAGCAAGTGTTAACAGAGTGCCTGAGCCAAGTAATACTCACATGTAGCATTAGTTTGGGATCAGCATGAATGAGTTTGACCAAAGCCAGTAGAAGAGAGCGTGAGTCCAGATCTGCAGACTTTTCCTTAAACTTTAGGCTGGTTGTCATCTTTTCTTTAAATGTCAAACTCTGTTAAAAAAAATTATACAATGTTACTTTGTTATAAAGACATAACATTTAATGTTTAGTTTAGAAAAAGCTATATAATGTTTACACTCAGAAATCCTCATTGAATATAGACACGTTTCGAAATATTTGGGAATATTTCTGTTAATCTTTCTTCTAGCTTTGTAATTACAATTAATTATACATAATCACAGTTACGAGCAAAGCTATAACAACGTTGGGTTTTTTACCAAACACCTTTAAAACACACACAAAAAAAAAAATGTGAATAGAATTTTTTTTCTTTATTTTGTCACCGATGGAGTTTTGGTTTATTGCCGCTGTCGTGTCTGGCTTGCTTAGTCAGGGACTCTAAATTTACAGATACCAAATAAACTGAGTGTTTTAGTGAGTTTTAACATTGTCTTATTTGATCTGATTTCATAAAGCTGCTTCGACACAATTGTCAAAAACAAAAACAAATGAAAGTGACAGTGCACCTAAAAAGTCATTTGATATTTATACCTCTAAGGAGCACAAGGCAGTAGTATATATAGTAACTAATTCCCATATATTGATAGAATTAACTATTTAAATTATTTAGATAAAAAGGACACAAAGTTTTACATGTACTGTTTGGTAGCTTATGATCAGCAAACATATAAAGAAGAGTGTGTCTCACTGGTGTCATCCTTAGTGGTGCGTGGGCACTAAGGCTCTGGACAACTCGGGTCTGTGTTTCAGCAAACATGGTACGCAGTTCTCCAGAGTAGCAGTAGATTGTGTCGATCTTTGGCCACCAATCCAAATGGGACTAAACATCAGGGAAAGATACGAAACAGAGTTGGAAACATGCACAGAAGTTCTGGCTTCAAACTAATTCTTTTTATACTATAGACTGCATTTTAACATACAATACAAAATAGGTTGATATAAATTAATCAACACTAAGACATAAAAATGTAAACCTTGGACGGAGTGTTTCATAATTCTAAATAAAATCTATTTATATCTACAGATTATTATATGAGCATTCAAATTTATTTCAAGTTTCATTTTTATTCTACAGTATTTATGCTTCTGAAAAATAAAGAACTGAAAAAATGTTTTTATTAAAAAAAAACTGAAAAAAACGCATTATTCTAAAAGCTTGACACATCAGCATCAAAAACACTGATAATTAATTTAAAATACTGCATAATAAATGTTTACATTAGTACAAATATTTGTTTCCTGTGACCTTAGATTTGCACTTACATTAGTAATGATTTTGTGCAGAGAGTTGACCAGGACGAAATGGAAGGTGGGTGGCGAGCTAGATGCCAGACAGACCTGAAACAAATGGCAAGAAACTTGTTTGATCAAACAAATCCAGGAAAAATATTAACAAAACTACTCATGATTTAAATACACCAAAGAAATAACTTCAGCGACACTTATTAAACTCGGTACCTTAAGATCTGAATATTAATCAGCCAGGGATTGTTAAATTTACAGATGGACACTTGACCAGTCTCTGTACAGTGCGTTTTGCTAAAAATAAATCCAGAGAGTCGCTAGTGAGTAAGCAAATCAAGTGCACAGCTGACCTTGAAGTGCTGGTTGTTGTGTGGGCTGATGCGGAAGCAGGACACAAAGCAGTCAATCATTAGGTCCACGTCAGAACTCTGGCATCCGGTGCCCCTGGAGAAAGGCTTGGTTGGGTTGAACAGGAGAGCCTGAGGGACCACACGCACGCACACACACACACAGTTGTACACATGTATACGAGTCAAAACTGACCTGTTGCTCGGTTCATTCAGTCAAGTGGTTTGATAGGAAACCACAACAAGATACACTTACTTTGAGGTCCATTACTATAGACTGCACCAGCAGGAAGATGACAGAATGATCCTCCCAGTTAATGTATGTGCAAGCTTTAGACAGTTTTACACAGGCGATGGCTGCACTCTCAGTCAACTGCTTACTGCTGCTGTGACCAGCCAAGGCTTTCCTTAGACTCTCCAAAAACAACTTCTGTTTGGGGAAAGCACATTCAAATAAATCTGGCTGAAATATTTTTACGTCTGGAAATAAGGGATAGAAAAATAAACATATGTCAACAGGTAAAACAAAAAAAGTTTCTAAAGACAGATAAAAGGCAAAAGAAAGCAAAAAAATTAACTGATGGAACTATAAAACAAAAGCCTTTTCTAAATACCAGTAACAAAATAAAAGTTATTAATTTAGAACAACAGATTATCAATATAATCAATATATAAATGGTTAAATATACATATACATATACATATACACATACACACATACATACATACGTACATACAGCACATTTTTTTGCTGGGATAAAATATTTTAAAAAAGGGTAAATTTTTTTGTGACAAACAAGTTTTATTACATTATTATTAACTAATATCTTGTACCATCTTGTTCATCTCACTTGTTTAGTGCAGAAAATAATGATTTATTGTAGCGAGCTCATAATAAATAGTTAATAGTTAATAGTTAATAATAAAATTAAATAAATGAATGCCGACATAAACATACATGCACTTAATGTTCAAATGTTGGCATGTTGTGTGTAACTTTGGGTCAAAATGACCATTGTGTATCTTTTACATGTACAGTGACTAAAATAAATCTTTTACCACAGTAAAGTGACTTTTACTGTTGTGCTTTTATTTTTATTGCTTGTCTTTAAACCTGTTTTTAGATAACTCCGTCCCTGACGTTCTAAAGGGTTGAAGTCAGCTTTCATACAATAAAAAATAGGAAAAGGTAATGGGTAACATTTCACCATGTGACGGGTTTCTCAGATCACATCGCATATAAGAGAGACAGAAAGAATTTGAACCTTGTTTGTCTTGCTCTCCTCCACCACTTCTCTAGAGATGCTCTGTGTGATCTCAGGACACAGAATGAGAAGGATGATTTGCAGTGGCCACACAGCAGCTTTCCTCTTAGCACTTTCGGCAAAACTGTCCACCAGGTCAAACAGCTTCTCTGCAGAGTCTATATGAGAAAGAACTTAATAGATCAGCTTTATAATGCGTGGAAGGAAATTTCACAAATGCATGTGGTCCTCTAATGTACAAACAGATCATTTGCTTATTTTTATCAATCATATATTATTCTATTATATTCCTATATATCATTATAATACAATAATATATAATAAACATGTCAACAGATTTAAATGCATTCTGGTGTGTTTGCTGTACAGGCCAAAAACAGAAAAAGAAAAAGTGTAGGTCGTTCACAACAGACAAAAAGCCAAGCCTAAAATTCTTCTCCATGTGGGGTGTAAACGCATTAATAGCACTATTACAGCAAATGTACAGCAAACACACCAGAATGCATTTAAACCTGTTGACATGTTTATTTAAAAATGAATGTTTTATATGGAAAAAATAAGCCAATAATCTGCATTTTTGCCTTTGTTTATAAAACAGCAGAGAGACAGGAATCGAGGCGGAAAAGAGAGAGAAATGCAAGAGTGATTCCATTTTACGATCCAAGTCATGCCTCCCGAAGCGCTCATCTTTGACCGCGTGCAATTTGCCATCTACTAGATGGTATTTAAGGGAAAAGTTAATAAATTTCCTTTAAAAAAAAAAATGGTACTGACCAATTGAGCAGAAGCATATTGTTAAATACAAAATTACGCTAAAGGTCCCGTCTGAGCTTTTAGCCCCTTGTAAGGCCCTCAAATTCTATGCTTTTATTGTTTACATTTAACAATCATGTACTAAAATCCCAAAACACCACCATTTTTTTAAATTACATTTTAGATCAATTTTGCCTAATAATCGTCTTTCTTTTTTTGACCAGGATTGTGTTATTGATTAAACAAATTAAATCTTTAAGCGCAAACAAAAACCAGACGTATGGATAAGCGATACATAACCCAGTTGCTTAAAACAAAATTAAAGCAAAGCATTGGACACAAGCAAACTATAGCTTGTGTCCAATATCTGCTAGCTTTTTCTGCCTTACTAGTTAGCACAATTACTTGCTGCATATTTTCAATAAGAGCTTCATGTAAACATCTATTATCTTTATACATAGAGCATAAACCACCTACCCGCCATATCAGCCTGCGGTCTCTGGTAAAGCATAGTAAACTCATCAGGATAAAACTCCACCCAGTTCCAGAAAGCCTAAACAGCGTGCGCACGCACACACACACACACACACACACATTGAATACATTATCAAGAAAAAAAATGCTACATTACTGATCCGCTAAAAACAGAAACTCGTTCTCACAGACCTTCTCCAGACTGTTGATGACAGCGAGCTGTGCAGGTTTCTTTAAAGCTTTGAATTTTAGTACAGTTTCTGTTGAGATAAGAATGCAATGTGTTGTAAAGGAAATAAGTCAAATTTATATAACTTTCATGATTAATGAAATATGAAAAATAGTTTACCTTGCAGTAATCTTTTTAACTTGGAGCAGTCAACACTGATGTACTGAATAAGCTCTATGTCGTGGACATCTACAGTGTCCTCTGTGCAAACTGTAAGCTCCTGTAATCTGCAAACAGGTCAGACAATAACAAGTGCTGGGCAAGGGAAAGTGGTAGCATGATGGTTAATGTGTTGGACTGCTAACTGGAAGATCCGGGTTCAATTCCCAGCACTACCAAGTTCCCACTGTTGGGCAATAAGCTTGCAGAAATATAGCACACAGATTTAAAGGCGTTAGCTGAATACATGGGCACACAAATTTGTAGCCTCAAGGGTACAACAGAAATTCTGGTTTGAGTCCAAGTCGTCATATCATCCACACCCAGGTCGGGTCTAAAGTCGAGTCCAAGGATACTCTGGTTATCTTAATTTTAAGCAGTGTACTCTGGGAAACATTAAAAATACATCAGAGCATTCAGACTTCTGTAGAAATTCAGGTCCAAATCGGTACAAATTTAAACTTCAAGTTTAAGGTTAAATTCTTTTTCTACGGTAATAGATTTTGTTTTGCTGCTGCAAACCTGAAACTTTTGTTACACTGTACAAAAAGTGAAACAAACCAAGTTTGTCAAGCCAACTAATGCTAACGGCAGTAACTGCTATTGCTCAAACAGTAAAACTGGCCAGAGATGTTTACAGAATGACTAATTAGGGTGTAAGAGCATTAGTGTACACCATTTCTAATTTTACCCTTATGTATTCAGACACGGCTTTTGTGCTATCTCAGTTAATTAGGTTGGAGAGGCAACCAAATTTAGGATAAGTGCTTTTTGTGGAGATAAATTGTGAAATCACATTTAATTCAGAAACATTCAAGTCATAAATTTTATTCCTAATTGTCAGGTCCATTCCTTGAATATTGTCTACGTTCTACCTACGATGTAAAAAACAATGTGATTTACCCCACATATTAATAGTGGCTCCCTGACGGCTAAAAGGTACATTCAACTACATAAACATGTAACTGCTTAACTTTATTTATAACAGAAAAGTAAATGCATTTAAAGAAATTTGTCCTTCCTAAAAAATAAGATGACCGGCAGGGCAGAAATACTTTCTGGCTGTTTGGCTGTAAGACACAATAGCCCTAGGATATTGTGTTAGCCGGGCCATTTTGTGAGCCCTGTATATGATTGCATTAGATGTTTTAGAAGGCATACAGAGTTAACAGGCGTCCACTTAAATCGATACCTTGTGGAGATGCGGCTAAAGACGGCATTGAAGTTGTTACAGCTAAGAGAGAAGAGCACAGCCGAGGCGGAGCTACGCAGTTGGTTGGCGTGCTGCTGCCCCTCACGACATGAGTGCAGGAAGTGGCAGATCTCAGGGAGCAACTGTTTCACCAGCATGGCCTCATCTAGACGCAAGCAGTCCTTGGTTTGCTGGAAACACACACACCCACACACAGAATAACTGCCTAACATCTGGTAAATAAGTCTGGACTAGACCTGTGGCTCAACTTAATCCAATGTCACGATAGTTATTACTATGAAAGTAGAAAATTCATATTTATAAAATCCACATGGCACAAAATAGAAAGAACCAATTTCACCTTCAGTTAAAAAAAAAAAAAAGATAGCAGATATCTGTTATTTGGAAAGCTGAGTCAAATCAAATTCTACATTTTAATTTTACAGGTAAACTTAATAAAGAAATGTCTAAATTCAGCAATACAGCGAACACATCCGACTGCTTTACAGCTACAATCTTTTTAGACAGAAAGTAATGACAAACTAAAGAATGGGAGCAGCTGTCCTGTATCTGACAGAGCATTAATAAAATATATATAGAGCAAAATCCTGTCAATCCCTATTGGAAGCGACGAAAACGTTCAACTCCAGATGAGGAAGCGCAACATCTGCAGATGTAATCTGTGAAGGCAAACCCAGAGTAGCCTTACTAGACAAGAAGAGACGACAAGCTCTAATTGTATCAGCAGGCTTCTGTGTCTCAGTCATGAGCAAGGCAGAAGAGTGGTTTAACATGGACACACACCAGTTGAGGCCAGTTTTGTATTACTTGTTATTTCAATAACAGCTTCACAGTTTACACGGTGTCATTTTTTGCACAGTCAGATTTACTATAGTATAAAATACTACAACTTTGTACGTAGTTAGATTACTGTAGTTGACAGCGAAACACAACTGATCACTCACCCCTGCCAAGCATTTCTCCAGAGTGTCCAGAATGATGAGCTGCGAGAGGTAGAGGTTCTTTTCGGCAGCTTCGCCAATGATCCGCTAGGAAGAAGAAATGTATACAAAGACTATTTAAAATGTGATCTGATCAGAGAATCTGGACCTGGTTCAGGTCTGTTAATCAATTTTACGCCACTCCACACGATAGCAGGAATTACAGTATAGACTTTCTCTGTGGGGTGGGTCATTGGTTTCAAAGATTTGGGGTTGGCAAACTACTACGCTGGGACAAGCTGGATATATGGATGTAGGCTATGCAGTTTTTTACCCCCATCATTGTTTGACAGAGAAGCATATTTGGCTGCTGATGATATTATTAGTCTCTATCATCAAGTAGAAAAAATACTGTTCTTAAAGTCTCTTTAAGAAAACGATTAATTTAATAGTTATTTTTTTCTTTTTAAAAATATGCCACAATACAGTTATAGTCTTTATATTGTAGCTATTTCACATACCAAACCAGCTCCAATACAAAGATTAACCAAATACATGTTCAGGCTTCCGGTATAGGTCTCTATTGAGATAAAACTTTATTTGTCAGACAATATAAATTACTGTTAATATTAATAAAGTACAGTTTTAGCCCAGCTGGTCAACAAAAACACGGGACAAACCAAACAGACATATCTTATGTAACATGACAAACATGCAATCTTACCATATTGTTAACATTTTTGAGGATGTTGGTCAGGCCATTGATGACAAGGGAAAACTTGTATTTGGAGATGTTGATCAAGCATTCCTTGTTGTGCTCTGTGCTGACTTTGGTGTGAGTGTTTTGCTGCCCAGTCTTAATAGGAAGCTAAAAATATATGTAGAAAAGATAAATGTGAGATATTTGCAGCACAGACTTTAAAAGTATGTTTAGGTGGCTAACGTTGAGGAAGTGCAAATAAAACAGTACGAGGGAGGCACAGTATGACATTCCGGACAAAATATAACCATGTGGAACACATAGATTATTCAAGACCCACCCATCCGCTCCAAACACAGCCTCCCACACCTAAGGAACTAAAACAAAGGAAATACAGCACACCCAGACTTGCTCTTCCACCCTCAGGGTTCCGCAACACACCTGCAAGTCAACACATCTGCTAAGACACACAGACAAAGCATGCTGAAGCCAGACATGCTGTAGCGGTCGTGCAGAAAGCACACTAGGCCTGGCTGTGTTAATGAACCATAAGGAGACTGAGGGGGTGGGGAAACTTACTGCTAAACGCTCCCTGATGTGGAATCAGTTTCTTGTGCATTGCTTTCACATTTCTGGGTCAAAAGGCAGTCTGCACAGAGCTCTTTGTCCAGAACATGTACAACAACTTCCAAACAAGTAAGAAATAAGCCCCTGCAACAATGCTTATCGTTCTGGACTTGTTTAGTGAATTAACAGCCACAGGGGAAAAAATTTTGATACAAATTTGGAACATCTGGTGCTTTTCTGCTTGTTTTAGCGAACATTTACCTGAATAAATAATACCAACAGTTTAAGACTTAGCAAAGTTAGGCTGGAAATTTAGGCTGGTATTTTTTTAAAAAGTCAGGAAGAGAGAAGGAGAGCCCCTTGGGGTTTCCCTCTCTCTCTCTCTCTTCTCTGTTGCATAGTCCTGAAGAGAAAAGAGAAAAGCATGTGGCTGCAAATGAAAGTCCCAAGACCAGAGAAGAGTCAGGCTTCCGGCATGTGTGCGCACACACACACATACACACGGACACACGGACACACACACACACACACACACAGCCCAGCCCTGTTGACATCCATTTTAATTCAGGATGCCAAGAGACAGCGAGCACTTTGTTTCCCAAGCACGGTTTAAAATTCCACAAAGGTCACAGACCAATCATTTCCCTTATGTGCCATTTAGTGCAGTATGGATATTACATACATCCATATAGACGCAATGCATATAGCAAAAATAACGAGGAAAGCAGACTATTTGAACATATTTGCAATATTATTAATGAGATATTTATTAAATACATTTTATTATTTCCTAATTTATTACTTTTTAGCACTTTTTAATTGAACAGACATTTCCTGTTGCACCCGGGTCTAAACTTGTGCTACTTCCAGTTTCCTCACGATCAATAAAGTGTATAAATGCATACATCAAAATACACACCCACATAATTGAAGCCCATCTGGGTTCCCACTCAGAACAAATTTATTTTCCAGTCCTAATTTAGTCGAATTTAATTCACCCGTCTGTGTGTCTCAGAATAATTCAGTTCAACTCATCTTCATCATCACTTCTAAAAGTGGTTGGGGTTCGGGAGGAAAAAAAAATAAGCGTATTTACGTATTTGTGGTCAACATTCATCAACTGCAATAAAACATCTGAAAAAAAGTAGAATAACAGGCTGTCGGAACCAAGCAGGTAGCATCATTTTATGAAGCTGTGTTTCGCATCAGTTTTACTTACTAGAATACAAATCTACCAGCTTCTGTTTCTGTGCTGTCTGAACCTGCCCCGGAGAGGACAGATCGGTTTTCCATGACCAGGCACAGGCATTCGTGAGGTCACCGTTTCAAGGTGCTTTCCAGATTCATACAGCTGACATGGCAATACTTGTCTCTGATCACAAGCAAAATGTAAGTGCAATTATTTCAACGCAATAAAAAAAGGGACTAGCTTGGATTCGTGGCATCATTCACGTAGTTAATTTTTCCTTGCAGCACTACAGTAACTCGACTACAAAAAAAAAAAAAAAAAAAAAAAAAAAAAAAAAAGAAGATAAATTAAAAACACTGAGAGTTGCAGAAAGTCCTGACCGGCACATAAACTTAGCCTTTCCAAATCTTCTGACTTTAGGAGCTCTAAGCTGGCTTAACAATAAACACAGAACAAATCCCTCATTAGATTTTCATCAAACTCTTATGAGCCTTTATACAGCCACTAAGCCCCTACACAAACCCAAATGAATAGCCACTGAGCTCAAACACTGGGGATCTGGGAAGAAAATCAGAAAACTAGTCGGATTCATTCATTAAATCAGATTCTTTTTGCCTGCTTCATTTACTCAAAGTTTGAGGCATGGCTTTTTTAATAGCTTTAAAACCGAGTCTAACTGCTTTATTCGACTAGACCCGGAAAGAAGAATGAGAAAACGATGGATTGAAAGCTTAAACTCGATTAATATTAAACACCAGCCTGACCTAAACACTAAATGGGAAGCAGTGCTAACTAGCTAGCTAGCTAACACAGCTGCCTGACAGAGACGAGCTTGTCAACAACACACACACACACACACACACACACACACACACACACACACACTGCGTGGCCGCAACTGTTGTTTATATTTAACCACAGTGTAAACGCTCCTGTTGAGGCTCGAATGCCACGCAAAATAAAATCATTAATAAACCAAAAACACAATAACATATAAATTTTTTTTCTGTCTGGCAGTAGAATTGCCCAGAAATGAGAAATGCTACAGAATAAAAGCCAAATCCGAAGAGCTAAACGGCAGACTGGTGTGCTTGCTTGCTAGCTTAGCTACATCCAACATTCAAACACTACAGTGCATCATAGTAAATAATACTTCAAGCTGCAATTACTACACCGACACAGAAGTAGTATTTTTATTTTAAGTTTACATTAAGCATGCGTTTATTTAATGTAGCTTTACATACAAGCGACCGGCTGTGCTACACGAATATATCAGCATCTTTATATTCTCCCAGCTTCACGCACAACCCAAACTGCAAAAGAACGACGATAAACAAACAGTGCCCTTCGTGCTGACTTTACTAATACCTCCATACTACAATTGCCCCTTTACCTGCTCGTCGAATCGGTTAATTACGGCCTGGACCCACTCCACAGGCTTGTGTGCCGCCATGGTCAGGCGGATGCAAACTGCAGGCGCTTCTCCACCTGGCAGTCGTGAATCCGTACCGCTTCACCTAATGCAGCACACGGACCGGCCCCAAACACCACAAAACCTCACAGCGAAAAAGCATAAGTGGCAGGGTTTAGCTTTTTCGCTTCAAGTATACTCCACCGCGCCGCCATGACTCAAGACCGGAAGTTCGACTCCTTCTCGCTATACGGTCTGGTGTTGCGCACGCGCACTAGCATTGGTGTTGAGCAGACTCATGCATTGTGTGTAATAGATTGTATGAGCAGAGTGAGTACTCCCTGTGGAGACTGCTGGGATTTATGAAGGAAACAAAACGTAGCCAAGAAAAGAGCTTTTCTCTCTGGAAGCCCGTGAGCTTCTCAATTCATAAAGTATCAGGTCACTTTACATTTTTCAGTCCTCCTACTCAAAATTTGCTTTGGCCCTGGAGTAGCTGCGAGGATTTCAACTCACAAATGATTTTTTTTTTTTAGGGGGAGTTCAGTAAAGTTTAACTTCTCTTCCTTTTGTGTAATGAAACACAAAAATTGTGAGGCTGTAAATCATCTGTTAAATATTAACCGGCAATAAAAGTCTGATTTCTAATGTTTTATTAGGTTTTGCATTGCATTACATATAATGAAAAACACAGAATAAAACTTAAACAGTCATGTGATATTGCATTTGTTAAAGATGCAATCATTTATCTTTTAAAACTCTTTGCTTAGTAAAGGAACTCGAATGCTGAGTGGTGTTGGACTACTGATTAAAGGACTGTGAGTTAATGTCCCAGAATCACCAAGCGGCCACTGCTGGGCCTCTGAGCAAGACGTTTAACCCTAAACTGCTCATATAACACAAGGCAAATTGAAGTTGCTCTGGATAATGGGGTCTGCCAAATGCTGTAAATGCATGTAACCTAGAATTTACTGTATGTAGAAGAAATATTTATATCAACAACAACAATGGGTTAAAAGTTTACTGAGTTTACCTATTTGTAAAACTGGTCCAGAGTGTTTGCTATGGTGTCATATTATAGACACTGTATGGGCCTAACTAAGATTCTAGTTGATTTGTAAACACAACCATTAGAGATTAAAAAAATACCTAATTCATGCGTTGTTTATTAACCAATTAAATCTTTGTGATTATCTGTGAGTATGTACATTTTAACTACTGGATAGCCTACATTCATATTTACGACCTACCTTTAAACAGTTGCGGGTTAAGGACCTTGCTCAGGGGCCCAGCAGTGGCAGTTTGGTGGTGCTGGAAATCGAACCCCGATATTCCAATTATTAGTCCAACACCCTAATCACTGCGCTGTCACTGTGCCAGATTAGTGGAAAAATATATGCTTTATAATAGTGTTTATAAACTACATTTACATATTTATTTGTTAGGTGTATTTCTAATGCTCTTAGACCTAAACTATACACACTTTTCATTGTGGACAATTGGAAGTGAAACAAAGATAACAAAAACCATTTCTTATTATATCATATAAAAGTTCTATCAAAAATAAAATTCCACTTATTAGTATAGTCTGTAGGATAAAATAAAAACCCGTTTTTCTTCTTACGGATGTAAGGATTCCTTTAAAATGGTTATAAATCTCAGTCAAAATTCTTAAAGCAATATAAAATGCATGGTGTTATATTATATATTTTATTGGAAATCAAAGACAAATGTACAGCAGAACTGTAAAATGTTGTGATGTGCACATATTGTACTTAAATGTGTAAGTAAATGGGATTTCTGTTTTCCTCTGGGATATTTCAGTGTTGAGTTTTGAGTCAGATAATTATAGAACACCAGACCCATGCTGAATAACATGAAACATGCAGAGACGTTATTGCCATCTTTATGTACTGACTTATACTACTGCATATTAGAACGACACAAACAAAGCAAAATAGTTTCAGATATTAAACACCAGATGGCGCTGTTTTAGCTTCTTTAAATTTATAAGAACTACTAATTTCTAAGAAATTGATTTTATTTATTTATTAACACAAAACACTGTTTACAGATCAAAAATAAACAATGGCTTAATTCAAAATGTGCTTCTTTGGGGTTTTTTTTTTTTTTTACAAACCTTAAAGTAAGTTTGTTAAAAAAAATTAGTTAAAATTTACATTAGTCAAGATCAGGTCACCAGACACCTCCAGAGCATCAATCTCCCACAGGTTGGTGAAGCGGTGGTTGTAGGTGTGCACTTGTTTACCACTGACAAACACATTGTAATGTTGAGGATTGCAGGAGATGATAATCTGAAAGGTGTGTGACACAGATTGAGAATATGATATAGCATTTTAAAATCATAAAATTTTGTAGGACAGCCAAACCAACAAACATCCGCATATTTGTCGATATAATGAGAAAAAAGAGCAAAACCTCCCTTTTAATTTGCAGGACATACCTGGAAGTTTTGTCCTCTGTAAAAAGGCATTTCTCCAGAGCGCTCCTCTGAGCCCCAGACCTCCACTGTTTTGGTATTTCGTACAACCACATTCTCATCAAAACGAGGATTATAATGAAATGCAATCCCATTTTTGTGCCACAGGTTAATTTGGAATCTGGTAACACAAATACAAGATACAATTTTAATGAAATATTTTGCACATTATTTGTGCCATATTGTTTTAGGTCTCAATTCGACATGTTGATGTGCAGGTAGTGCTTTTTTCGAAACATATTTTTAAAGTTTTTATACTAAACCTCTGTATAGGACAGAAAATAAGTATTTTCAATCAAGCTTAAATAACAGAATAAGGTTTAAACCTGACCTGGAAGCCTGAGGATTAACCAAACCCTGAATGGAAATGTTTTTGCCAGCCCACAGTCCACCACTGATAGTAGTTTTGTACGGCACACACTAATAATAAATAAAACACAACATGATTAATTCGTGCTCATCATTTAAAAAAGAAAGTGAACCATCTATGTGTTTAAAAAAATGTAATAAAATACAAATAAGCAGCAAATTATTTTACGTTATATTTTTAACACCATAATATAATATAGATTTAACCATTACCCCTATGTATATGTCTATATAAGCAATGTGTTGTGAATATATAACAAAATCTATTTACAAAATGGCTAAAACAAACAAAGAAGTATTAAGATGATTAGTTCCACCATCATGTCTCTACTTTAGATTATGAATGAATATGTGTATGCGATTTAGTTAAGGTTATTGTACTTCTCACCACAGCATCCTGGAAACTGATAATATAAACGTCCACCATCCCATCCACTACAATAGTGTCCACCATGTTGAATGGGATGCGATGCTTGTAATCCATGACATGGACGCCATTGACACTAATCTATAAAAAATATACTGTTAATTCAGAATGTAACCTAACTACTGCATTATTGTGCTACATACAGACAAAAATATTTATAACCCAAGATCAAGCCTCCAAATCTAGCCAAGTTAAAGCCACAGAAATATAAGCCACGATGGGAAAATGTATGTTCTACATCTTTTTACAATTTTATTTTTGTTAAGTGTGAGGAGAGTAACCTTATACGAATGGCTTGTAACCAGGAGCTGTAGGGTAAAAGAGTTTCCTATGGAGAAGAGAGCCTGCTCCAAGTGCTCCTCTGAACCCCAGGAATTATTCTGCTTGGTGTTGGTTACAATGTGTCCTGAACCAGAGTCATAACGAGGGTTAAAGTGCAGGGCAATATTAGCATCTGGTCTGGAACCACACTGGAGATTCACATGAAACCTGTATATGTATATAAAAATATTATTGCAATAAAATAGTAATTACAATTTTTTCCAGTATTGATGCATATTTGGTTTAGCATTTTTCTTTAATACATCAACACTTCTTTCTATTTATAATAATGAGTTTTGTTAGTAAATGTTTAACCTCTGTAAATATACAATTAAAATGGTACGTCTTTAAATCATAAATAGCTGTTGGTTCTTTTCGAGCAGAAAGATATACTTGTAAAGACACAATTGTTTAAAAAATAATTAATGGGACAAGTTATTAAAGGGGTGACAGAAAACAACACAAGTATTTAAAAGTCATGTATGCGTCATCCAGCATAAATATAGAAGTATATCTTACCTGTTGGCTCCTGGTAAAACACGTCCACCTACAGTGATGCTTTTGCCATCCTGCAGTCTTCCTTGGATTGAGCCAGTAAAAGGAATTTGCTGTTGAAAAACAACAGGATGAAATACTGTTTCACATAATCAAATGCTGCTGGAAAATATATACAAATAAGAAATGATCAAGAAATGATGTAAATAGAATTAAATAAGCTTTTTTTAAACATGTTTACACCATATGCCAAAAATCCAAAAGAAACCTTAAACTGTATCTGTTTTACATTTGCAGCATTTGGCAGACACCCTTATCCAGAGCAACTTACAATATTCCCTGTTATACAACTGAGCAATTGGGGGTTTAGGGCCTTGCTCAGGGGCACTTACAATATTCACCAGTCAAAATGGGGCCACTTACAATATACACCAGTCAAAATGGGGCCATCAAAAACCCCTAAATTCTGCACGATCATTCAGTTTTAAAGCTTATAAAGAGGAACTGATATTCATTCGGGTGTTTTACTCATCAGTCAGATGACTTTATAGATATACTAGATATGTGGGTGTGTGTGATTAATGCTTATTTGAAATTTTTAAGTTTTACATTGTTCATGACAACTGCTTCTTGCTGATGGTCTTGTAGACTATTCCAGCCTGTGCAGGTGTATAGTCTTATCCCTGACATCCCTTAGTGGCAGTTGTATGATTTAAAGGGCCCAGGAGCTGGGAATCGAACCCACAACCTTGAGGTTGGTAATCCAACACCTTAACCATGAGCCATGTTTTCTACAGTATATGTTTAATTAAATAAAAGAAAGGGCAGCAGATTTGAATAAAATTATAATTTTCAATCGATTATCTTTATAATTGTTTATGACTGGGGTGTACATACTTAATAAACAGTACCTCTTAGAGATTTTTATTTTTTTCTGTTAATGACACTGCAGCCAATCAGGCAATGCAGAGGTATGACCAGGCCCCTACTGTCCCCGCACACAACTCTGTAGCACCAGTCAAAATGGGGCCATCAAAAACCCCTAAATTCAGTTACACATACCTGTCTCTCTTTAAGCCATTCATACACACAACTTTCTTATTTTATATAGACTTTCATGTGTGTGATGTCACTGTTGACCCTTGCCTGCTTTGACCGTGTTTTTTATGTCAATATTTCTACAGTATTGTAAGTCTATTGTAAGTTGTCAATAATTTTACAATTTTGGCAGGTATGAGAAACCCATGATGTATTATAAGCCACATTCCCAGAGTCCTTAATCGATCCATAATTATCATGTGTGCAATTTCGTAATATATTATATTATTCAATTTTCACTTACCTTTCTTAATCAGTGAAATATTATATAGCAATGTATACATTAAAGATCACAATGTCATATAAACATAAAAATTAAAATACTTACAGGTTTGTAAAAAGGTTGTTGCTGGTAGTATGCCATTTTCCTGATTGCAGTTATCTGTAGGTCTGCATGATCATTCAGTTTTAAAGCCTATAAAGAGGAACTGATATTCATTCGGGTGTTTTACTCATCAGTCAGATGACTATATAGATATACTAGATATGTGGGTGTGTGTGATTAATGCTTATTTGGAATTTTTAAGTTTTACATTGTTCATGACAACTGCTTCTTGCTGATGGTCTTGTAGACTATTCCAGCCTGTGCAGGTGTATAGTCTTATCCCTGACATCCCTTAGTGGCAGTTGTATGATTTAAAGGGCCCAGGAACGTTAGGGGTCTACAGGGATCTGTTTTATTAGTAGTAACAGTGTGGATTGTGTGTGGCGGGGCCCCCACATGATATACTTTCACAGGGCCCAAAACTGCTCGCAGCTCCCCTGCACAAACATTCTATTGTACGTGGGCAAACATACAAAATCTGCATGGGATCGAATAATTATTTTCCCATTGTATGTATGTAAACACACTAATACAGTATGATAAACGAGAGGGAAATAATGCGTGAAACCAAAAAAATAGTGTCCAATCTAGCTGAATGGCTGGAATCCTGCTAAAGTGTGTAAGTTACGTAAGTTCAAATCACAGGCTGTAGTTTTTCCAGTAAGACAAAACGCAGTTGATCTGGGGATTAACTACACCTTGGATGGAAATGTTTTTCCCCGGTTGCAGTCCACCATTAATGATGGTTTTGTATGGCACACTCTAATGATATAATATACAAGAATTGATTATTATACTCTCATTTTATCGAAGTAAAACCGGAAAACCGAAAATGGACTATTAATGTGGCCTTGAGTTCTTACATAACAAGCCGAAACAGAAAATGCAGATGACTGTAGAGAAAAAAAGAATCCTCTAATCCTGCTAAAGTGTGTAAGTTATGTGAGTTCAAACCAAATGCTGTAGTTTTTCCAGTAAGACAGAACGCAGTTGATCAGTATAGAACATTAATTAAGGTCTAATTAAGGAAGCAGAAAAGTCATTTTGATTGACAGTTGCGATAAAATAGTGCAGGATTGCACGTTTATGTGATAGCATTTACTCAACCCTGTTCCAGCATGATAGTGCAGCTCTGCACTAAACAACTTGAACCACAGTGTGCTATATGGTTGGTGTAAGTGTCCTGCAATGAGACTATTTCAGAAAATGTTAAGACTTTTTTTTACAGGAGTTATTTATCTATTTATCCATCCATCCATCCATCCATCCATCCATCAGTGCTAACCTCTAAGCCAACAAAATTCCCAGAGTTAATTAAATGTCATTTTTTTCTGTGTGCTATTTATAGCTTTATAAAAGTATAGGTGAGTACTGTGCATATGTGTTATAAAACAATATATTAATTTTTATATTACGTACTGTCCACTTAAAAAAATGGCAAATCTTATTCCATTAATGTTGTTAATTAGGTCAAGTTTGTTGGTTAGTATTGGTAGAATGTTTTAACGCTGGATTGAGATAAGAGTGTTTGTTTGTTGCTGCCTTCCAAAGAAGTGCACAAACATTTTAAGAGGCGAGGCTGAAGTGGAAAAAAGGGCACTTCTTATATTTATTTTATTTTTTTCAGAACAAAACTTTAAAGATATTAACACAATTTGACTCATTTACCTATTTTACCATTACCTAATTTTCTCGCATTTACCTAATTGTTTTATTTCGTTTAATTTTTTATCAGAATGTCTACAAAATAATCTGTTTACATTATTCAAAAATCTTTAAAACTTATATTTCAGCAATAAAAGGCTGCTAATAAAGAAATAATAGTAAATTACACAGAATTTATTATATGTAAACTTATAAAATAAGTGCAAGATTTATGTAATAATTTCCTGATATCTTTACATTTGTTTGTACACAGCTATTTAGCATCAGCTACAGCAAAGACAATAGAAATAAACAGAAACACTTTAAATATGTAGCATCACATGGCAAAGCTTTATTGCTTGGGATGAAGGTAGTAATAATAAGGGATAAATGCAATTAACAGAGAATCATTCTTATACTTTTCAGGTACAGGTGTAGTAAAAAAGGATACATTTGAATAGCTATATATATTGTGAATTTTGAAAATTGTAATAATTATATATGAATAATATTTCTATAAATCCGTAGACTGTACTGAATGTTTTGATTGTAAATTGTGATTTGGTTAAACATTGACAGCTGATAAGCTCAGGTCACCAGAAACCTCCAGAACATCGATCTCCCCCAGCCTGGTAAAACGGTGATTGTAGGTATGTTCTTGTTTCCCATTGACAAACACGTTGTAATGATGAGGATTACAGGAGATAATCACCTAAAATAGACATAACCAAATGTCAGTCACCGATAAGTCATGATGCTTTTTTTTTTATTCACAAATTTCCAGTTAAAGCGACTGCACTTCTAAAATAAACTGCTCTGTTGATCAGCTACTTACACAGACAAATATACAGACCGTAGAAATAAAACCCAAAGCATCATGTACCTGGAAGTTTTGTCCTCTGTAAAATGGCATTCCTCCAGCACGCTCCTCTGAGCCCCATTGGTCCACTGTTTGGGTATTGCGCACAACCACATTCTCATCAAAGCGGGGATTGTAATGCAATGCAATCCCATTTCTGTGACGCAGGTTAATATGGAATCTGTTAACACAAATGCAAATTGTATATGTAAAACATTTTTAACATAAAAGTCTCTGAATAATCTATTTGGTTGGGATTTGTATTCTGCTGTAACAGAAAGTAGGAAGTGGCTTACGATCAGTGTTTGGTCTTGCAAGATATGCAGTGAGTTTTAATAAACTAAATCATTTTAAAAAACACTCACAAAAATCTTTACTCATGTTTGCTATGATTGTGCAAAAAATAATCTGAAATATATCTGACCTGGAAGCCTGGGGATTAACTACACCTTGGATGGAAATGTTTTTCCCCGGTTGCAGTCCACCATTTATGATGGTTTTGTATGGCACACTCTAATGATATAATATACAAGAATTGATTATTATACGCTTATTTTATTGAAGTAAAAATGGACTACTAATGTGGCCTTGAATTCTTACATAACAAGCCGGAACAGAAAATGCAGGTGACTGTAGAGAAAAAAAGAAAATAGACAATGTATTTGTAATCATGCATGTGTAAATGGCTGCACTGCCGGGGTAACAGCAGCAAAAGCACATGATTTGAGTTAATATACCGTTTTATGATTTAAAAAAATTTATTTTTTATATTGGCAATTTTTCTTTAACAGTTTAATCACTTGAGACTACAAATGTTCATATAAAATTAACAAAGCTATTGTATTAAGAAAATTAACACTTGGACACATATGAACAAGCCTGAAATGTTCTGATTTGCCAAAACATTGAAAAAAATAAAAAAAATATTTCAACTTATGTTAAAAATGTTATACAAGCCTCCTTTACAAAATAATTAGGATAAGAAATTGCATAATTGTATTTATATAATTGAATATGCAGTTACTTACACCATAACCAGGAGGAAACGAAAACTGGGGCTACAAAAATAACAAAAGTTTGTAAATGTGGTTTTGTGAACACCTACTATAAAAATAGACAAAAGAGTATTTTTCTAATTATAATTAAATTAGCAAATCCATTTCTTTGAAAAATAACTTTTTAAAAAATAATCATTGCTGGTACAGTTTTAATACCAGCACTTACCTGAAACCCAGTTTGAGCAGGAACAAAGCACTACCAAAAAAAATGTAAAACATTTTATTAAACAGGTCTCGGCCTAAAATAATTGTCATATTTCTGACATTGTGACCAGATCTTTAAAATCTATTATAATTCGTTTAAATGATAGAATGTGAAAATATGTTGTGCTTTAAGTCATTCTCACCACAGCATCCTGGAAATTGATGGTATTAACCTCCACCATCCCATCCACTGCAATGGTGTCCACCATGTTGAATGGGATACGGTGCTTGTAGTCCCTGACATGGACACCATTAACACAAATCTATAGAAATATATTCATAGGTCAAATGAAGTACTGTGGTAATTTAGGTCATGGTAACATATTTTGTGTTTTACATTGATCTACTGCATAATATACTTAAAGATATGGAAGTGAAAAATAAAACTGGAAGGAAGTAACCTGATACGAATGGCTTGTTACAAGGATCTGTAAAGTAAAAGGGTTTCCCCAGTTGAAGGGGCTCTGTTGTATGCGCTCCTCTGAACCCCAGGAATTATTCTGCTTGGTGTTGGTTACTATGTATCCTGAACAGGAGTCAAAACGAGGGTTAAAGTGCAGGGCAATATTAGCATCTGGTCTGGAACCACACTGGAGATTCACATGGAACCTGAAACAATAAACAGACTATGTAAACCACTAAAAGTGCAGATTTTAGACACAGTATAAAGTATGAAGAAACCTGACCAAACACACAGAGGTTGCACTTCCTGTTACAGTTTAAGCTTCCTCTATTGTTATATTATAAATTGCGTCTATTTTTTGGAGTAGAGTTTTTTGTGAAAATTTGAGCTTATTTTGCAACATCTAACTCATCCCAACCGATCCAAATTTCTGTGCCTGGAATATCTTTAAAATCTATTTTTAACCAATAAAATAAGATAGTAAAAGGAAAATTACTCAACATTGCGGCCATATTTGGAAAAAAGCATTGATACTTATACCATTAAACCAACTCAGCTTAAAATACTGGTTTAATTGAAAATCTGACAATTGAAATAAAAAAAGAACAATACCATTATTTTATGCATAATGCAAAACTTTGAGGTCTTTGATTAAAACACAGCCTTCATTAGCCTGAAAAATATATATTTTATTTACTGGCATACAAATGTGTTTCTGGTAAATCTTTTTGCTGATGTAATAATTTTGTGACGGATATAAAATGACACCGAATAAGCACAACCTTTTTAAATAAAGCTTTTGCACAGTGCTGTGGCAATATATACGAATAACTACAGTTGGTCATTTCTCCAAAAAGGAAGACGAGGTGACCGGAAACGGTTGAGGAAGTCATGTATCAGTCGACACACACAAATACCTGTTGGCTCCTGGTAAAACCCGTCCACATACAATGATAGTCTTGCCATCACTTAAGCCTCTTTGAATTGAGCCAGTAAAAGGGATGCGCTGTTAAATGAAAAAAGTGTGTCAATTTTTTTATTATCTCACAAACTGAACTCTCAAAATACAAAATCTGCAAAGAAAATAACTTTAATAATAGCATTTTACTTGTAATTAAAATAATTGTACATTTTGGTGCATGCAAATTTCATTTCATTAAATTTTAAGGCCCTTTAGTTTAAAGATTCTGCACATTTTTCTTCAATACCATTTTTATTCTAACAAAAAACTACAGATGGGTAAAAACAGTAATAGAATTGTAATAGAAAAAGAAATAGATTCATGGTCACTTGGTTAAAATTGAAAAAAACAAACAAACCACGATTTAATCATAAGGTTTCCAGTAATTAAAGGAAAAAAGCACTTACTGGATTGTAAAATGGCTGTTGCTGTTGATAATATGCCATTTTCCTGTTTTACGATCGGATTATTTACTCTTTTTGTGTGTGTGTGTGTGTGTGAGTTTGCTTTCTCTTATCAATACACTTTCGTTTCTGTTCTGTTCTCGCTTATAACCTTCTGTACATCCGTGTGAGTTACTCGGGAAGTGGGAGGAGACAGTCATCGTTTGTATTCAGTTGTGTTGTGTTGTGTTGTGTTGTGTTAAAGAGGCGGTCTTTTTTTTTTTTCCCAAATAATTCAGTTCTAAAATGTATTGAAACTAAACAAGTATCTTCCAGTTAAACAACGATTACACAACTTTGTCTATATGCGTCGTAACAGGAGTGTGTAAACTGCCAAATATTAGCAAAAAATGTAATAAGGTTGCAACACTTTTCCCGACAGCTTATGTAATTTCCTTAGAAGAGCAGTTTAGTAAGTAAGCTATCGGAAAATTGAAGGGTCATAAAGACCGCCCTGTGTGTGTTCATAACGGTAACAGTGGCTTGATTTTCGCCGGGGAAATCTCTCCAAATGTTCTACCAAATACAACATACTTGTCATAGAAACTCCTGGAAAGGGTTTGTACTTGATTTGGGAGCATGGAGTTCGTTTGTCCAGTCAACAACCAGTGACAGAATCAGATCAAATGATGTACCGTGGCAAGATTTACTTTATTTTTGGTTTGCCAATGAGGGAAAAATAGACCTAAAGGAAAGTAACCTTGTATAAATGGCTTGTAGACACAATCTGTAGGGTAAAAGCGATCAATTTTTGTTGGAAAATCTCTTCACCAACACATCCCCTGCCTTTATAATAGAATCTCCTGGAAAAGTTTTGCACTTGATTTGGTTGCATGGCCATGGGGGGTTCGTTTATCCAGCCATAACCAACAACCAGTGACAGCATCAGGTCAAATGTGGTGACTTAAGTTTAAAGCTGCATTTTTTTTCTGAAAAAAAAACTTTATTTACACAATTTGACTCATTTATCTATTTTACTTATACCTAATGGCAATTACATAATTGTTTTATTTTGCTACAAAATGTCTACAAAATGATCAGTTAATATGATTACGAAAACCTTTAAAACTTATATTTCAGCAATAAAAGGCTGCTAATAAATAAATAATAGTAAATTACACAGAATTTATTATAAGTGATTATTTTATAAGCGCAGGATTTATGTAATAATTTCCTGATACGAAAGGCTTGCTACAAGGATCTGTAAAGTAAAAGGGTTTCCCCAGTTGAAGAGGCTCTATTGTATGCGCTCCTCTGAACCCCAGCAATTATACTGCTTGGTGTTGGTTACTATGTATCCTGAACAGGAGTCAAAACGAGGGTTAAAGTGCAGGGCAAGTTGACATTAAAGCAGCTGTTTACAGATTATTATGATGTTCTATACAATCACATTCCTAATCATTTTAGAATTTACAATGAATCTCAGCCATACTGATGTTTACAGAGTATGTAAGCGGAGTGGAAACAGCAAGAATTTCCGCTTATTGCTCAATAAATTTTATAATCGCATCTGTCCGAATTTTTATTTTCCCTCTTTTACTTGGTCTGCGCTTCCCCTGACTTAATCCTCGCTACTTAATAATATAAATAATATTTAAAAAAAAAAAATCAACTTTATTGTGTTCTGTCAGTGGGGTTTAATTGCTTGCTAACATATGAATTTGTTCATGATTGAGGGTTACTGAAGCACACAAACGCACAATGCTTCGACTTTCAAAAAAACCTTCTTTAAACTCAGAAATCACGCCGCTCCACTCCTATCTCTGCTCCCACTTCGCTCGCATACTCTGGATGTTTACTGATAAAAAGATGTCATTCACGAAAACTAACAATTTACGTTTTATTGCTTTGTAAGGTTGAAGACAACACAAAACTATCCCAACATAACACACATGCTGTACAAGGAGGAATTGCTAAATTCTAAAATACAGAAAAATAATAAAATTTCAAACCAACTTAAAAATGTACATTTCCATCAATGCACAATTTACATCATATGTACTCTGTCCTTATCTGTAAAATAGAAATAAAAGTACCTACTTTAAATGCTGTGATGAAAAAACAGTCATATAAAAGTTTGTACAAATATTAGGACGCTAAGCTGTATATTAAATAAAAACTATGTACAAATGTAAAAATTTTCTGTTGTTTTTACACAGAAGAAAGTATTTTTTGCTGTTTTTCCTTTCATAAACGTTTAAATCTACAACTCCAACACATTTCTATCTGATTCCAATTCTCTCGAAATTTCACTCTCAAAATTAATAACAGATACAGGCTTTACATACAGCAGAAACACATACTGACACAAAAACCATTCTTACGAACACTCCCCCACACTCCGGTGTATGTTGCCTAAGTGGAAGTCAAGGTCACTGAGTAAGTTATGTGTAGACAGAGAGAAAAACAGAACTTCACAAAAAGTTTAAGTTAAAGTGCAGACAGCTTTACCCGAACTCTACATTAACGATTGTACTATACAGGCCCGTAATATCAGATTCACACATCAGATTAGGAATGTTCCCCTTTAGCAGTGACAGCTTCAGTAAGGCATAGATAAAGGATGAGCAGCATCATTAGATTTACACCTCTTACTCCAGTATAGCAAGCGGGCACAGGCAGACGTGCAATAACCTGGATACAAATTAGATGCAAATACAGATGGAATATAGCTAATTAAACATGAACCATCTTCGCTGCTATATATTAGAAATAAATGGAACATTTACCCATTACTATCACAATATACAATTTACCACCATCATGACATATATTGTATTTCCAGTCTTGACAACTTTTACACAGATAGTAATTCAATGTCTATACACCAGTAAGAGTGAATCAAAAATACACCATAAGACCATTTTCCCACTCATCCAGTAAAACAGGAAATGAGCCATTTGAGACATTTACCGGATTATTGTTTGTAGGATTTCTGAACACCTTTTAATATTACCCGACACCCTGTAAGGCCCCCCCCACACACACACTTCCTTCCCCAAATGCACTGTAGTGGAAAAGTGAGTAACACTCTCACACTTTCTATGTGAAGAGAAAATGGTTATTCGTTTCTTTTGTTTATTATAGTCATTAAACTTCAGTAAAAACAGTGACACCCTTTTTAGATTATTATATATATATATTATATATATAAAATCATTTATATTTGGGTTGATTTTTGAAATGCATCACAGTGTTAGGAAGGTGTTTTATCCCAGAGAGTAAAAACTTCAGCAGAAACAGACCATAGATCAACGAATCAAGCTCCAGCCAGAAAGGAAACAAAATGAGGAGAAACATTTAAAATAAATACAAAAAGATATTTGTTATAAATCAGCTTTATTGCTATTGCTCTTTTCTTTTGTTTCTTGTTATTCAGCATCTAAACCATTAAAAAATTGACTAGTTATTTTTCTACTTGTGTTGTATCTCGGTTGTATTCTACTGTACCACGATAACACAGTATATCACACTCTTATTTATTCAGACTAAACCTACAGCTACTTCTTAAAATAAAACATTCACATTTAAAACTTAAACTCATGAAAAAAAAACCATCTACCGCAATGAATTCACTGAATTCTAAATTGAAGCTGTGTGTTTAAAATGAAAACAGATTTAACTTAACATATTTCACAAATTTAAGACACACTTGGATAAGGCTCAGGAAAGAAAGAAGAAATTACACACATTTAGACAAACTTCTCTTTTGAAGATGAATAAGATGATTTCACTTTACTGTCCTCTGTGATGCAGTATGTAAGCTCACAGCTCTACGATACATATTCAGACTTCCAGAAATGTCCGGGGTGGGAAAGTCTCCGGTTAAGCTTAGGAAGCTTCTCTAGAAGATCAGCTAGTTGAGAGAATGTTGGTCTGTCCTCAGAATTAAAAGACCAGCATGCACACAAGATCTCCTTTTGGGTAAAAACAACAACAACAAAAAAAGATTTGCACAGTCATGTCTCAGTCTCGGTATATAACTAAATTACTTAACATTTACACATATTTCTGGCCATCGTTTCTTATTTAAACAACTTTTGCTTTTTTTTAAGTTTAACTAAGCAGTTAAGGGGTTAAGGACCTTGCTTAGGGACCCGAGAACAGTAGCATCTTGGTGATTCTTGGAACATATTCTAATCAGCACACAGATACAAATGCAAAGAATAACATATGAATCTCTGTTATGTGATTCATTGTGAGTAAAAAAACCCTACAGTATTCTTTTTCTTTTTAAAAAGGTAGATTATTCCTATTACAATAAATATTTTGTTATAGCTAAGCCAACAGTAACAAGTCAGTTTCTAGTTCTAACGAAGTTAGAGACATTAAAAAATATCTTTGTGCTGTTTTTCGTGCAGAACAGTTGATTTATAAACATTTAAATTTCCCTTTTTTTGATAAGGCCAACGAATTTCGACAGGGTTTATATCTACATACAGATATAATACATTTCTGTGCGGATGGTTTAATATCATTATAAAGTTAAATTAAATATATAAAATATAAAGTTTAAAGCACTCCTACATATTTGTTGTACATGTGGATGCAAATCTTTTTACTATTTTCACTAAACTTGATAATGGCATGCATGTAGCAAAAAGTTTCTTATTAGGTTTTATTATACATGATGGCAGTTGAAGCTCTTATGACTATTGATTAACTTTAGTTAAGTTAAGTTTTTTTTTAATTTAATAACCGTTAAAGGGATCTGGGTCATAAAAATTGTGATCTTTGTGTGTTTCCTCCTTCAGATTAGTGTGCTTTTGGGAGAGGTAGGAACGTGCCCGTTGAAAAACATTACAATGCTTTAGTAACGTGAAACTTAACTGGAAGAGTTGTTTAATACCTTTTATAACAAAATAATTATAAAAGTTTATAAACAGTCTTAAAAACAATCTTTAGCCCTGTTTTAAATAGTATTAAATATCCTGCATTAAGTACATTCAGGTCCATATGTATAAGTTATACTTATTTAAGCAGTAGAAAAGGAGCACAAATTGCCTACACATTACACCTAACTGGATGAAAATGAAAGAAATTAGAGCTGAAATTATTTTAGTCAATTACAAAACATTGATCAACGAAGTCAATCAAACAGCGATAACTTTTCCAAAAACGTATGTACCTGACTGTAGTTTCTTGGTAGAAGCCTTACATATAAATCGTATGACTTCTAAAGCATACAACACCAACAAAATAATGATAGTGATTTTATGAATCATAATGAAGCTAATTATTTAAGAACTGTTGTGAGCTTACCGTGATTTCTTTGCCCAGGCTGATCTGAGACAGCTGCGTCTTTATGCCTTCTCCACTACCCAGAAGCCAGATAGCAGCTTCAGCTGGCTGGGTTTTAATGGGCCAGTCTCTCACCTGCAGCTCATACCAAATAGTGCTGTAAAATAAACATGCAGACAAAAAGCCATATGGTTAAATTAAGTGCTAGCGCTTGTGAGAATAACAGACTTTAATTACAAAGTCATTAGTCAAACTACTACTACTACTACTACTACTACTACTACTAATAATAATAATAATAATAATAGTACAATATTTACAGTAAATTAGTAATTAGGCACAGTTTTTCATGACGTGAACACAGAGTGAGAATCAAAATTCTTTCAGTGCGGAGTGGGAATTTTTTTAAATGCTCCACTCCGATCACAAGATGGCTGAAACAATGTGAAAACGTATTTTTATAGCAAGCTACACAAAAGCATCATTTAACCCACAATTGTTTAACAACTGTTGGAGCTTTAATCCTTTTGTTACAACTGTCTTCTAGGAGTAAAAATGTGTAAAGTCAGGTGTGATCTTTACCCAAAGGCATAAACGTCAGCAGCTTTGGAAAAGGGTAGGAGCTCTTCGTTTGAAGGACTCATCTTCTGTACAATCTCAGGAGCGAGGTAATAAATCCAACCTCGTGGCAGTTTCAGTTCATTCTCTCGCCTTCAATACATACAGAAACACAGGTGTCTAAGTTATTGATTACTACAGCCAACATTCCAAAGTCTACTACAGTTAACTACAACTGAATATATGTAGCTAATTACCGGTCTTCCTGCACCACTCCTGACACCCCAAACAAGCCGAAATCTGTGATCACAACTTTGTTGTTGTCATAAAACACATTTTTGGACTTTAAATCTTTGTGCACTATATCCTTTGCATGGAGGTAGCCCATTCCCTATCAGATGGAAAAGTAGGAACAATTAGGATAAACGCAGCAGATAAAACGAGATAAAGACAAACAGACATCAAAGATGATCAGATTTATACCTTTACAATTTCCTGAGCGATTTGTCTGGTTTTGTTGATGTCGAGAGAAGTTTTAGAATCTCTGACAACCGAGTGAAGCGTCCGACCTTTGCAGAAACTATAAAAAAGACAGAAGAACAAAACTCACCCTAAACTTTAAAACATAGACACGTTTCATTCTAGACTCCCTTTTGTCTGCTTCAGGCCCAAGACTCACCTTGTAATGATGGCCAGCTGAGGAGGGTTCATGCAAGCTCCCATAAACAGCACCACATTCTCATGTCGGGTTTGTCTGTAGTTCATTACTTCCTTCTTAAAAAGCTTTAAGTGGTTTTGATTAGTTCCATCTATTTCCAGCAGACGCACAGCCACCTCCCCATGCCAGCGTCCTCGGTACACCTTTCCCCAGCGACCTTTCCCTATAAGCTCCCCCAGCTCGAGTTGCTCAAAGGGTACGTTCCACTCCTGCAGGTATACACTCGTCTGGCTGGCCTTGCGTGAGATGGGTCCCTTCCAAGGTCTTGTGCAGCTGGGCAGGTCATCCAGATCATCCTCTTCACTCTTAGATTCCCCATCAGAAGCATTCTCATCCTGTCTTTCCTGTTCCTGTTCCTCTTCTTCTTCACCATCCACATCGTCATTCTTAATAAAGAATTCATCAGAAAATTCATATATATTGCACAATAACACATGCAATGAGTGACGATCATATGTAATAATATTAAGGCACATTTAACTTTACATAAAATTACCTTACATAATTTCTAAAAGTTCTAAAAGTTGCTTATTTTAAAAAAACTAAATATTTATCACAGCACTTAATAGAGAATCGAAAAAGTACAGATGCAGAGACTGAAATTTTATGCTAAAATGTATAAATGTCACAAAGAGCCCCAGGTACCAGATACTGTTTAATAATAAGAATAATTTAACTTGTTGGGGAATTTATTTTGCTATTATCTAACTTATTTGTGTTATTCATGCTTCAAGCTTATGGTTTATTTGCCGTGTGTAAAGGATTCAATGCGATCAGGGAAACAGGACAACAAAATCACTCAAGCAGAATGTGCAAAAGACGAACTGGTTATATATATATATGCCTTTTCAATTTATGCAAAAAAAGAAAAGATGTGATCAAAGAGGACATCTGTGATTTTAGCATGCCAAATTTATACCACAATAATACTCTAATAAATAAGTACATTTTTAAAAGTAAAAAATACTCATATAAAAGAAAATACTCATATTACTGGTGGCACTAATTGTTCTATCTACTATTTAAAACATGGAATCATATGACTATCATTCAGTTAGCACAATAACTTGGCTTCACTCCCAACGATTCTGAGCTTCATGTCGTAGATTCTCTGTGGTCACTTACCACATCTGCTTCTTCCGGCTTTACTCTCTGTGTGATCTGCTCATATGCTTCATGCTCCATTACTCTGAAAACAGCAGACAATTTGTCACACATTTGTGAGGTTTGCTTTATCTTTTACAGAAACACAGCTTCATCGCTGTAATTTACAGTTGACAGAATTTATTTTATGGTAAATAAAAATTGTAAAACACTGTTTCGTAGTGATTTGTGTACGGATTCTATCATGATTTGGGTAAAAAGTTGCAAAAGCTATGTCTTACCCTGGATCATGGCTATCCTGAGCTTGACAACTTGATAAGTCTGTACAAAAATTCATAAACATTTTAATACCCACAGTTTACACAGTAGTAGTGCTTTCATTCAGGATACGTTTACATATTTTTACAGGTAGAACTTCTTTGTTCTAAATAAAAAATATAATAATTTTACCTATAACACAATATGTGCCTAAACTTTATAAGGCATACGTTTAGTTTTTTTGTTTTTTTACATTTAAGCATTTTAGACAACTCAGAACTCAGATCACAATCGTGATTTCTTGATAGAAGTAATGTATAGCAGTGTCCAGGAGGTGGCAATAGAAACCAGGAATCATGCACTACTTCCCACCCATGAAGGTAGCACAAATCGAAAGCACTCAGTGTACTGCTATACAAGAATTATTCACTAATAAGCTATAGCGACTTAACAAAGCATTTATTGTTTTGCAGTAGTGTTTTAGTCCTTGTAAGGATCTGGAACATGGCATTATAGGGACAGTTTTAAACTCATTGGGGAAGATAAATTTTAGTCTGAACTGACAATGGCAGGAAGCTTGTGATCAGGGTAGCAGGCGAAGAAAGCAAAATGTGCGAAAAAGAAACCGGTTAGAGAGAGAGAGGGAGACCTATGCTTTTTGTTCACCATGCCTCTCTAAGAGGTTTCAGTTTATGCCAAAAAAAAAAAGATGTGATCAAAGATTTTCTGTAACAATGTGCACCTTGTTTGGAGGTAAGAAAATTATTAGTGTTAATCACTGACCCGGGAAGTTAAAGCGACCATCGTTGGGCCCTTTGGGAGAAGGGTTTGCCGGTGGAGTTGCACTCGGTGGGTTGCTTGAGTTGAAGGCAGGTGAGGAAGGTGTGGAAGAAGTGGTGGAAGAGGGGTTACTGCTCGAGTCTGGCTGAATAACAGGTGGAGGAAAGTCCTGATAGTGAAAACAAAATGACACTAATCATTATTGGGGTTTGAGGACACACAGACGGTTTTGTGTTAGTGTATAAGTGTTTAAATCAATAAGTGTTTAAATCATCTTAGACATGTCAGATACTTCATTTGTTTAAATTCCTAAAACAGGGTACTCCTTTTGTGATGTTGTAGCACTTGTACACGTTTATTTCCTCACCAGCCACACAAAGTTAATAAGCCGGAAAATACTGAGAAATTTATCCTTCTGTACAGTTCCTTTAATAATCTTGAACATTAAATCCCAAAATTAGTATTATTTTCATTATATCCTAAACAGGCTGAACCTTGAGCTTTAGACATTTATAGCCATCAACTGTTGACATTTACATTAAAAGTAGACATTTACAGCCATTAAACAACCTATTAGGGCAAACCTGGACAACAAAACACAACTGTCAGTCACATGTTCCAATATTTTTGATCACTTAAAAATGTATGAGATTAAATAAATGCCGTTATGTTCGAGGTTTAATCTAAATGTAAATATAGAAAAACAAATCCATCATCAGTATAGAAATATAAAGTATGTAAAGCAAAATAAAAATATAAAATTGACCCTGCTAGTATGTGTGAGCAAATACATATATTTTCATTTTATTAACAAAATGTCCTTAGAAAGTACAATATATTGCTGTATTGTGTCAGTCTTGCCTTTTTGTTTAAAGTTTTTGGTAATGTGCAAAATTGAGTAGCTGATGGTAGCCGCTCCACCTGGTTATTAATGTCAGACGGAACCGACCCTGTCCTTCTAATTTTCGGAACTGGAAAAAACAAGACAGGAACATTTCTTGAATTCTGTAGTGTGTAAAAAATACATGTTGGTTTTCTATGAATATTCCATGCCACTCACTTGGAATTATCTGGCACTGAGGTGCTTCTTTAGTACACTTGTTGTGGCACTTTAACCTGATGAAAAGAAAATGGATCAATAAAACCGGTCTAATATAATCTAATAGGTTTGTAAAGCTTGTGCACCCGTACTGACTTACTTGCAGTGTTTGCACTTTACACCAAATAGCATATTTTTTCGACAGACTGCACATGTCTGTGAGAACCACGACTTGGTGGAAAATCTACAAAGATAAAACAAAACAAAAAAAAATACAAAATATTTGTTCAGCCCATTTAACTATAAAATAAAGTTATGATCAAAAATTGTTCTAAAATATCCTGAAGGAAAAAACAGGCTACCATAGTAAACCGTGAGCAAAAATGTATCATATTGTCTTACCTATGTGTGATTGTAAGACCAAAATCTCTCCTCATGGCCTGTGGGGATCTTCCGCTGTCTAACCAAATTAGAAAAGTTAGCAAAAACAACATTAATCAATCAATATGCTTACTAATGCTTCCCGCAGATTTCCAAAGCAGATGTGGACCTACCTTTTAATGTTGGACTTTCCACATGGATGTGTGTGTTGGGAATAATTTGTGGGGAGGGGACAGAGAGCAGTGGGGAGCGCAAGGGCGAATCCTCAGAGACATTTCTCACATCGTGCACATTTACAGGAATATTGAGAAGCATTTTATTCTTTTTTACATTTCTGAAGAAAATAGAAATGGAAAAAAAATGCATTAGTCAGAAATCTATTTCTTCTTTCCTGACATGAAGCTATATTTTTAGCAGATATTTAAACTTTGATTAGCAGAAACTTTATATCACAGTTGTTTTCAACACTAAACTGCTTCATGGGATACAAGTCTAATCGGCCATCTTTAAAGCATCAGACGTGTCAGTATTTGTCTACATGACTATCGGTACCGTAAAGTAGCAGAGTTTGAGCCGACAGTCTTAGTATGACACTGGTGAGAAATGCAGAAAGCAGGTGTGACACATTGTCTGTTATGTGAGAATAAGCACTCTAGTGCCGACCACACAATGCCAATGTATAATTGGGTTCACACAGAAACTAACAACTATATACACATGAGATAATAGCCTGCAATACACACACTTTAGCAATACTACAAGTTAGGGTTAAAAATATAAAATGTCTCCCCTATGCTTTAACACTTGTACTTGGAACGGATCTGTTCGTGTTACATAATTAAATTATAATTTGTGATAATGTTGCAAATGCAAAATGTGTGAAGAGAGACTTCGAGCTAAACTGCGCAGATCAGAATTGTAAGTTTTTTTTTCTTATAAGAGGAACAGTTAGTCCATACATTTCAACACTCTTCAGCACTACTTTATAAACACATGATTGGACTTACTTTTGTGAAGGCTCCTCTATGCGGTTGGCAAGTTGTGTGTGGCTTTTGCTGCGAGGCAGGGTGGGGAAAAGCTGTCTGAGCTTTGATGGAGGTGGTGGTGTTTGGGGGGGCTTCAAAAGATTATTTCTTATAGTGGGCGGTGTAGGGGGCGGAGTTGATATCATTCCTAGTGGGCGCCGTGAAAACTGGGGTGAGGGGTAGAAGGGGTCAGCTAGTCCATTTAGTAATGTGGTAACATGGGGCGCTGTTTTGCAGTCCAGAGATGTTACAGCAGAAACAGACACAGAACGTTGGGAGCCAGGCATTGTGGAGTTACCAGAGACCTGAATGGGTGAATTTCGGCTAAGTTGTGTGTTTTTAGTAAAGCAGGAGATGTCACAGCGAGCAGGTTCTACGATCCAGGGAATTCCGTCTTCTTTAAGCTCACGACCTGTAGTAAAGGCACCTGAGTTAGAGAATATACAACACTGTACCAAATGGTAAAAGCATTACAGAGCACGCTCCACTAACGCTCCCTCACAAGCGCAGCCTGCCAGTTAACTCCAACAGCTCAACCATCATGTAAAACCCACCTGTCCATGGCCCAGAGCTGGAGAAGGTAGTGGTGCCCTTAAGACCAGAGAGAGCAGCTGTGATGCGAGAGCACTCATCAGCACTGGAACCCAGTTTTCTCATGGTCTCCTGCACCTGAGAATCAGACATCTGCAGCAATGCATCGAGAGACAGATTCACTGGTACTGACTGCAGGAGAGAAAAAAAACAAGAAGCAAACAAAGTGACACAGACCAAACTTTCTGTATATATTACTCAGCACAGTAAATATTTCTTTCTTTTTAGAGATTATTTGTTCTCTGTTTTTCTAACTTGTTCCAGATCATCATGATTTAGACCATCAAAGCACACAAAGAGGGAAAGAGTTAAACTACTGGCTTTCAAAGATAAATGGGGAAGAAAACATTAGCAAGGTGATAAGTAAGAATAGCAAGCACCCGTGTTTTGTGTGGCCTTAGTATCGAATAGAGCGGAAAACCGAAACAGTTACCGCTAATATGTCTCCTTTAACCACAGCATCCTGTGGAGCAAATCAAAAGAGGATGACCAATTATAATCGAAAAGGTTTCCCTTTAAACAGTTTCCCTCTGCATGGCCACCAGAGATAGGGAAAGGTCTTTTTTGTGTGCTGATAAAGAAGCAATTCAGTAATGTAGCCTTGCTACATTCATCCACTTGCTACTCCGGCTTCTGGCAAGCTAGAGTTAGCAGTATTCCGGTAACCTGCCTTTTGTCTACCTTGACTGTCAGTGCGAGTCCCTGCTACCCTCCCTGAACTGCATTCCTGTGTCCTGGAGCCACTGCCACACAAATACAACCCCAAAAGTGTGTGTGCACAAACGGATATACACACACAATCTTGTAACTCTACTATAGACAAACTGTGCCTGGTAACAACCAGTAATTCTTCATTTTACGGCTCTGAGTAGCGAACAGGTTATGGTATGCACTCTTTATAATTACTTTTCTGTGTATTTTTTGAAGTAAATAAAGTTTTTTAGGGACTGTTTTGGGGGGGAATTTTGCATTTATTAAACTGACAGGACAAGGTTGGGAAGAAATGGGAAAGATATAGAGCAGTGGGACTAATAAAGGACCCGAGCCAGGATCGAACCCGAACAAGCACATATGGGTGCCGGCAACTACGCCACTGCGCCGGCCTTTCTTAGAAACTTTAATAAAAGACATATCAAACACAGATTTTTAAAAACCCGAAACTGTTGACATGGTGATTTTGTTTAATGAGATGATGTTTATTTAGCAAGGAATTCGGTATATTATTCTCAGTAAAATGACAGGCTGTATTTTATAATACATGATAAAAATAAATTATACATAAAGAAAGAAATAGTTGTTAGCAATGGCCTCACACCACCCTGACAATGTTGTTATAGTTCCTTGTTTTGTTTTATGCATGGTTGAAATGTATTATACTATAAAATGTATTATTTTTTATTATATTGTGTTTTCTCCCAATGTCCTTGTTTTGTTTTATGCATGAGTAAAATGTATTATATTTACTCGACTGACAAGCTTACGACAAGAAATTGCACTGTCATTTAAAGAGAACGCTGTGAATTACTACCTGGGATCCACCTTGCAACTACAATTATACAGGTCAAGTACATGCAATCTGTGTGTGTGTGTGCAGACTAGAGCAAATCGCCTGTTCCAAATATCTCAGTGCTTTTAGAATGAAATGCAAAAAAAAGCAAAAGTAAAAGGCTTCAGCTAAGTGGGACAACTGTGGTTATGGCATGCCAAACTTGTTAACTTGATTTCTGCGGTCTGTTGATCCACATTACAACCAATCATTTTCCTAAACACAGAATGCACCTTACAAACCGCACTCAATACAGCATTTAAAGACATTGAATGCTTGAATCTAAAAAGAAAGCCCTCGAAACAAAAGCATAAAGAAAATACAAAGGAGGAGGTGGCTTTTAAAGGAGCTAAGAGAACTGCATACAGCACAAAACTGGCAAGGTTTCTAAGAAGGGACTAGAATGTAAGGATATTTCGATATCATAATTTTGGCTTTGGTACAATACCAAAATTTAATACCTCTGTGTGCATATTGAATCGATACTATAAATAAGTAAAAGAAAAACTATTTATGCTGATGCCTAAAGTTTTTACCTGTATCTACATACTTCTATGCATTATGCTGATTTTATATGATGGGCTGATTGATGGTTTAAGAGTAAAATATATTTTCATGCACTGAGAATTTCTGTGTTTGCATATGCTTAAGACAAGCCAGGACAGAAAGCATGCTGAGTATATGGGTTGTCAGATACCTACCCCAAAATGGTGTCCTGACATGTTTTTATTGCCTGTGACGCAAGTTTGGAACTACACCAATCACAAAACCAGGAAATACATGTGATCCATAAACAGCATGCTGCTGAACCACACACATACACTTAAGCACACTGTAATTATGTGCCATAAGGAAAGTACTATTCACAAATCATTAAACCGTCTGAGCTACAAACATAACTAATAAATAGTTCCTCCCTGTCTGCCACCTGATAGAGTTTCTTCTTGAACTGCCGCTGAACTGAGCACCAACACACCAAACTATCCCAAGCTGCTGTAAACAAACTCGGACCTCTGACCATAAGCCAGAAAGTCCAAATTAGGCTGTGGGTTAAGACCATAAAACCCTCAAATATTAAGTGTGAGCATGTGTACAAAACAAAGCTTTAACAGCTTACTGCGGGAGTTAATACTGCACCCAACCATTACAAGCTAGGAGAGACATACAGACAGGAAACCACAACATTAGATCAAAAATAATTATAAGATTTACATGTGTCTTTTAGAAAGAGTTTTAAAAGATGAGTAATAGAAGAAATAACCTACCACCAAAACAGTACGGTCTGAAATAAGCCTTTCCGGTGTGTCATCTTCAGAAGAAGTTAACAAGATCTTGGTGTCCTTTAGGAAGACGCCAATGGGAGTGTAAGAGAAGCACACTTTTACTCACCCCACCTCCCTTTCCAAACTATCTTTTCCTCCTTCTCTGCTCTGCCCTCCCCTCAACATTAACATGCTCTCTCTTGCTTTTTCCCTCTCTCTCACACAATGTTCATGTCTCTGACGTCATCAGTTGTGCAATTAAGAAAGTGTTATAATCACCTTTAATTTTGCGTACCCATCAAATATCTTGCAATTTTTCAATCGAATATTTTATTTCTTTTAGTCCTTCTCTTAAACCTCATGCCTTCCAGCTATCTAATCAGCCTATCAGCAGATGGTACATTACCCTGTCTATGCACCTAATCCACACATCGAGTGCCCACTGCACATGTTTTCTGTTAGATGTGGTCATCGTTTTTTCCCTATTGTTCCTCCACTTCACCACCTCACTCCCAGACTCATCACAGGGAATCACTAACCACAAAACTCAGGCTTGAACTGGATCTCTGACATCAGTTTGCTATAATGACACGCACCGACAAGTTTAACTTCTTCAACTCAGTGAATCACTTGAGGAAGTGTGTGCGTGTGTGTGTGTGTGTGTGTGTGAGAGAGCAAGATAGAGGGGTTGGTTCAGTTTCCTGTTGGAAAGCACTAGATGTTTTCACCATTAATAATCCCCTTTGTACTAAAAATGCCAGGATTGTATAAGGTCACTTAAAAAAGGGAAAAAAGAGAAGGCTACAACACAGGAAACTAAACTTAGGGTCAGACCCCATCTTTCACCATGTGTTCCTCCCTTCCTTAGGAGAAGCCATACTTCCTTTAAACTTGCAGGATGTGAGCACTGTATAGGACTTAACTAAACAAATGGCTAATTAGTTAGCAGAGGACAATAAAACATGCAATTGATTCAAACTAAATAATTAGTATTTAAATGGGTTCATTTCAATCTTAAACAAAAAAAACTAATGCTAGAATCTAAGCTTAATATCTAAAAACATATTATTCACTGCCAGAAAGACTGAATTCTGGCCACATGTGATATTTATTTTTACATATTTTTAAATTTGTATTAAAACATGAAGAAAATGTGTATCAACATTAATAAGGTAAAGCTTAAGTCACGCACATTGCATGAATTCATTTCTGAAAGATGAACCACATCATTGATTTGACCACATGCTCTCATGTTAAATCATTTCAGTTTTGATATGTAGAACATGGCCCCCCCTTTGTGATCAAAAATACTGGAAATTATGACTGGTGTTTCTTGTTGCCCAGGTGTTAGACTGACTGTTTAAACAACAGATAGCTCTGTATATTTACCCTTGGCTTAAGCCCCAGATTTTGTCTGGGAAGACTGCATATGCTGTCAGATACTAATAAACCAACATAAAGACTGTGGAGCTGTTTAGATCAGAAAGTTAACTAATGATCGAACAGGTACCAACTAAACAACAGCAAGTCAGTTTAATAGGAACAATATATGGATTGCTTATCCTGAAATATCACGTTTTATACTGTAATAGCATTTGTTCCAATACTTATAATCTTTTGATTTGTTTTAAATAACATTTCATCACCTCATAATCATCTATTTTTAACTTAAATGCTTTCAGTTTGTAGCAAAAACAAAAGAAACTATCTTTGAATATTTTTGGGATTGTAAATATAAACTAACCTTTTTTACCTACATGTTGATGTGTATGTTTATAAGGCACACCGTTTTTAACATCTGATCATTGATATTTCATCCTGGGAGCTTATGCAACTGAAAATTGGGTCATTGCAGGTGTGGGGATATGAAGTGAAGGACAAGGACCAAAAACATAACAGTAAAATGGTCCAATTGTGGTATTGGAATGTTACTTCAGTGGTTTAAGCTATACAAATGTTCTAATCTATTACAGATGAAATAAAATACATACAGTAAATTCCATCAAATCTATTAGAATTTGATTAGCATATTTGATCCAAATGTTTATTAGAATTTCACTGTTCTAGTAGGTGTTATAGATCTCTTTAACTAGGTTTAAGAAACACAGTCTGACTGTCCTCATCATCCCAAATGTTATTGTACTTACTTCACATTAAGAAAGGAACAAATACCACAGGGAAAAGTACCGCACATGCTCAATAGAATCTTGATATTTATCAATGTGAACAGTGAACAAAACTCTTCAGGTGATTTTTTGTGTTGGTATTTTTTTCTTTTGAACAATGGAACAAATTTGTCCTTTAAGTGTTTTTCCTGTTCTAGGATTGAGCAATGTTATGTCGAATTATTTACAGTAGCTTCCATGCATGAGTCATAACTACCAAGTACAAGAGGTTTCAAATGGCATTACTGTTATAATGGCTTTCTTTCATTTCTTGGAATATGAAGTCTAGCGTATACCTGTTGATAGCCTAATTACCGATGAAAAAAACTATTATTAAGAAACAAGAAACAAACCTATATAAGCATGCGTACCAGTGATGTAGCCATAGAACTGAGGTATATCTATAATTTCCTGTAGTTGTAATATGCTTTATTCAACTGTGTCAGCTAGACATTTTACACAAAACACATTACTTGAAATACACAAATTCTCTACAAATGGCTAGCCTGATCTTGTCTTCCCCATAGGACATTCCTGTGTGTTCCCTGAAAATATCATAGCAACATTTTGAATGCTTAACTGCATAGCAGCCATAAATGTGACCTTCAACGCTGTTTCTCTTTCAAACAGACTAACAGAGAAAGAGAATAGTGATATGTGGGGACCAATCACATAAATGCATTCCTTCCCATTGACTCACACAGCACATTTCTAAGTTTATAATACAATTCTTTTTATGTCACCACATGACCGTGTCAACAAAACACATGTAAACAAGTGGTTAAAAATGGACACCTCGTCCTCAGATGTAATAAATCTCTCATTTTTAGTGTTACACAATGTGACACTTCCTTCATGCCTTGCACTTATTTAGTTTCTATGTAATAGAAGTAGATAAGGTAGTGTGGAAGCGAGTAGAATCCTGTTTTACCCAGTTGGGTGCATGTTTTGTGTGTATACATGGGCTGGGCGTTAGTGAGGTGTAAAAATAGGGTGAATGGAGCGTGTAGGACAGAGAGGCTGAATCGGCACATTCTGGGATTAGGAGATAGATGAGGTGGGTGTCGATGAGGAACTGAAATGTTAGTGAGTGCATGTAACACAACAGTTTTCACACCCACAACTTACCCTGCATGTTAATCATCTCTGTTTCTCTTCGTTTTTACTTTTATATACAGCAAAATTTATGATACTGTATGAATTATCTTTTTGATATTTAAGTTTTAGGAAACTTCTTTTATTAGATTCAACTATTATAAAACACATTTTCCAGTAAAGTACATCATTTCATTTTAATATTGCTTGATCAATTCCTTGTTGACGCTTCTGCGATTTTTTTGACTTAATCCCACAGTTTTATTGCAATAAAACAACTATTTCTTTTCAGGAAAACCAACCAAATCAGGAATAATAACACAAAAAGAGCCTCAAAATCCTCAAATCCGGCAACTGCAGCAGGAATTGAGAAACGGCAGTGCTGTTTTTAGGCCTAGACTGTAGTATAAAATAAGAGTAATACTGGGTTTTGTAAATGTTTGATCTAAAAGGCACAAGCTTTACAAAACAGGTTCAAATTAAAAAGGACAAGTACACGAGGCACACAAGCGTAGCATCATTGCTTGCTATATGTGCCTGATGCTTGCATGTGCCACAACATCAGTTAGTGCCACTAGTGTAAAAGGAAAAGCAGAAATAAGTAGTCTGTTGTCACGGTAAGAGTATTCTCCGCACTATAAATAACCAAAAACAACAAATAATAAATATTTATAGACAAAATCCGGTATCTGACACTGTTTAACCCATATATTAGAGTACAACAGATAATAAACTTTTACTAATGTAAGATGATTTATAACACACGCACACACACGCGCACACAGGCGCACGCACACGCACACACACGCACACGCACACACCGCCATACCTCTATTAATTCAGGCCTGAGATTAATGGTACTGAGCCAATCCATGAGGTGTGGGTACATGTTTAGGTCCAGTGATCGGTCACATGCTGGAACCCTCTGCTTACACTGGAGTTGCTTACTGATGTACTTTATCAGTTTCACCTACAGGGGGCAGACACACATATAAACCACAAATAGCTTACAGAGGAACCAAAACTGAACTTTTTTATGGCAGGCCCACTGTTGTAGAACAAAAACAATTTTAAGCCCTCTTCACACACAAATAGACACCTTCCGGAGAATTTATTTGAAATGTAATACATTAACTTGCCAAAATAAAGACGTGTAGTAAAAGTAAGCTTCTGCAGCTTCTACATTGTTTGACTATGGTACAGAAATGTTACCAGCACTGACACCATTTTGTAGCAACATAGCGCTATTGTAAACAAGAAAAAGTATTCTACAAATTTTCTGTTGCCGTGTTATTTGGTCTGACCTTTAACGTTGAACATAAATGGTAAACGCGTAAAACATTCACATGGGCTATAAGCAACTTAACGGAACGCACATTCATAGAGCGGAATATTGAGGAAAGAGAGTGAAACCTAAGCGCTGTACATTGCCAGGCAGTGCACATGCGACATGGCAATATGAACTTTTCCGTTCATATACTTTTTAGATATTCGGGGCATCCCTATAAAAATATGCTGATTTTACACCAGCCTTTCCACGCCCCTCCTATTATAAAACTTATTATAAGCGCACCCAATTTGGGAACCACCGACATAAGGCAAGATGGCAAAATTCCTTAGAAGCAGCAAAAAAATTCTTATGCAATGCAACATCAGTAGTTGGTTTTAGGATTTTACTACCAGCTTGTAGGGCAGCAGTTGATCTGCAGCTAAAATGTTGGACTACTAATAAAAAGACCATGAGTTCAACTCCCAGCACCATCTAGTTGTAAAAATCAAATAAAAATACATTGCTCTGGATAATAGGGCAGCATGGTGGCTTAGTGGTTAGCACTGTTGCCTCACAGCAAGGAGGCCCGGGCCCGTGTTCGATTCCCAGCCAGAGGTCTTTCTGTGTGGAGTTTGCATGTTCTCCCCGTGCTTGCGTCACAGTCCAAAAACATGTATGTTAGGTTAATTGGTGATTCTGAATTGCCCATAGTGAGTGAGTGTGTATGTGTGGCCCTGTGATGGACTGGCGACCTGTCCAGGGTGTACCCCTCCTGCCCTTCGCCCTTGCAGAGGTGGCTGGGATGGGCTCCAGCAGTGACCCTGTGACCCCGAATTACGGAATAAGCGGGTATAGAAAATGAATGAATGAATGCTCTGGGATCTGCCAAACACCAAAAAAAAGATAAAATAAATAAAATAAAATAAATCAATAAAGATATTAAGCCAGAAACTGTGAATTTGCATGCATGTTCAGGTGTGAATAAAACTGGGCACTTTAATTTTATTCTTAGCTCATAAATTATTTATATTTTTATTAAGTGATCATGTGATTCTAGAACGCTGAACTGTGACTAAATGTGTAAGTCAGGACACAAAGCCCAGGTGAAACGACGTCATAATGTCAGAAGATTGCAAGGTCTGTTAATATTATAGACATGTGGCGTAGCACATAGCCATAAGAGCATAACTGTACCTGTTGCTGTCCAGATGAAAAAACCTGAATATTTCTCCTCCAACTAGCTCTTTAGAGGAAATGAAGAAAAAAAACAGGGCCTTCTCATAGACTCCTTAAATCAAAAGAGGATATGTTAGGGAAACTGTGAAACTATACAATCTTTCTGTGAGCTAATGTGAAATCTAAAAGACAACACGCTACAAGCGATGAGACCCAGAGCTAAGGAAATCCCCATAAATGATGTAAGTGTGTGTGAGCAGGCTATACATGTGGTTAGCTGCAAGTATGCAAGAACAAGTTTATTAGGCTGCTTAAAGGAACAAGAAGGATAGTCATACATTTAATATTCATAAATATGAGCATAGTAAATGACTTGTTACTCCTGCATATATGGGAAAATTAAAAATAAATCTAATATGTTTTATAATAATGACAAACTCAGATTGAAGCTGTTGATATAGTAATTAAGTCTGCTGGCAGGTGTGATTTGCAGCCAAACCTGTCCACTGATTCACATAGTGTACCGTAAAAATGGCTTTAAATATCGTCATGTGATTTTATGATATATTATCCACCCCTTGTAGCATAAGTGATTAAAATCTGTCTTAGTGAGGCACATAATATGCCACACCCACAAAACGATAATGTTTAATGGATTAATTATGGCACTATAAAAAAAAAACATACCTATAATAAAGGAGTTGAGCATGACTAATAGCAAAAAAGCAACTAAGCCGTCAATCACGGGTAGGCGGGACAATCTGTTATGTCTCCACCTGTCTATCTCCTGATATAGAAGCCCTCTAAACAGCATGCACGACCATCTATAAATAGCTAGATGCTGTTATAAAAAGCAAGTTTGACCTGTCTTTTCTGTACCCATGACAAACAAGCAGAGCAGGAAGACATCCATCTCTGCATACAGCTGCCTGATATACCACAGCCCGGAAAGCGTAGTCTCACAGATAAAAAGATATTCAATAGTACTGCATCAGGCACTTTTACAGCCTTGATTAATAATTCTCACTCTAAAAACTGCAAAGTCTATTTGAACAGATACAAGTTTAGAGAAAACAAACTTTTTTCAGTTTCCTTATAGAAACATATCCTGTTCTTTGCTTGACAAACACTTACAATTTACTTACCACAAAAAGTTACTTCCTTCTTTTACTTTTAATGCAAAAAAACTTTTTTTTTTTTATAGTATTGTTTGTGAATAATTAATGTGTAGAAGTAACTTTTGTAACAGAGTTTGACGGTAACAGAATTCACAATTTTACTTTGGGATCAATAATAAATTCTGTTTTCCTTTTGAAATTGTGGTAACCTTTAAGACAGTTTAGAAAATAACTGTAAGAACTTTTTAGATTAAATTATTTTCTCAGAGACAGCATATATCTTTTAGCGCTTCACATCTTATCAGTAAGGGAAAGAGACATCACTTTCTGTATCTTTTATAGTCATGGAAGATAATTCCACCAATTTAAAGGCAAAGTATGGGACGGTAACAGAATTGACGCACGGATTTCTGGACATATTTTTGTTAGAAAGAGTTATTTTTAAACAATTTAACATAGAATTATGAAAATGACCAGGATTTTTATAGATAAAAAGTAAAACATTAGCAAAACAAATTAACTTCATTAGACAATGATACATGGTGGAAAAAGTACACTGACTAATTTAAACAACAAGAAATCGTGATTTTCAGCTATATAAAACACTTTTACAGAAAATATTATATTGTTGTCGGCTGTAACCTCTATACTCGCAATTATAGAATGTCAGGTCTCAATCAGGCTTGCCAGGTGAGTTGCCCTGCCAGGCCACCGACGGGCAACTGCAAGACTTTCTGTTTTCATGTTCATGTGCTTCATGTTTATCTTGTCTGTCTTGTCTTGTAAGTCTCCCCATCTTGTCATTGGTTGATTGTTCCTTCGTTGCGTTCAGGTGTTTCCTATTTAGTTTATCGTTTCCTTCATTAGTTTGTGTATTTTTTTTTTGTTTGTTTGTGTATTTCAGTTTGTCTTTGTCTTGCTTTGTGACATGTCACAGTCAATGTTACGGTCCATGATCAATGTTCATGTTCCAGGTTATGTGTTGCTAGTTTCCTGTCTTATTACTTACTCTAGCTCAGTTCATGTTTTTGTTTTAACGTTCTTTGTTTTGTTTGATGTTTTACTTATTATTTCTGGAAATAAACTGCACTTCCATCCTAACCAACCCTACGGCTTGTGACAGAAAGCAAGACTCTCAGTGGATGCAGCAATTTGTTTGTCTCTCTCTTGTCAAGTCTCCAGCAAATGAGTTTTACATATATAAAATAATAAAATAAAATGACTTAAACATTACATTACCAAATTGTTTGAACAATGTAGCTGTCCTGGCTAGTGTGTACTGTACTGTGTGCAGATGAGTAATGAATAGCATTAAAGTTTTAGCAGGTGAGGAGCAGTAGAAGGAGGCGCACTGGCTGTTCAGGAGGATACCCTGTGTTGATTTAATGCACTGCTCAGCCACGAGCAAACCTCACACACACAGTGGGGTGTTAGTTTGCACCAGACGCAGCCTGGCACAATACATGGGGCTGCTGCTATATTCAATGACAATCTTCCTCCTCATCTGCCTTCTCTGTTACACCTCTCAAGGGGCAGAAAGCAGGATGGGGTATTCATAGGCACCTGCTTAACTTAAGAGATTGACAATAGACTGTCTAAACCTAAACTGGGCCAACAGAATGCAGTGAACCATGCTCTACTGGAGCTGCAGCCTTAAACAAGAGCACAAAAGGAGTCGGCCAAAATAATATTGTGTTACATTGCGTTACCTCTAATCTCAATTCAGCTAAAAGCCCATGTGTTACTGGAAAAATAAAATACCAAAAGGTGAGAAGAGAATATCCATGTTATGCCCCTGATTCACAACGTGATTTAAAAGCCTGGGAGAAACGTCACTGTTGTAATAGGTGATGAGAGTAATTGTAGACAGCGGTGGATCATGTTACTACATGTCAGACTGGATAAGCTGCACAACAACTTACTTCTATTGTTTATTGTAATGCCTGAATAACATCATGGAAAATTCAGTATAAACCTGTGGTATGTACTGTACAATTTAATAGCCTTAATTGATGTTCAAAGTTATTATTGGTTAGGTGTAAAAATGAGGCTTAAAGTTTAGTTTGGTTCTTCTTTAGCTGTTGGCATTTCACTATTTCTTAGGCTAGTTGCATGACAGAATATATTTCTGGCCAAACCTGCTACTCTACTCAACCACCTTGCATGTCTTCACTATGGAAAATCTGCACTGTAGAAAAGGGCAGACAAAAAGTCAAGACGAGTGGTAAAGGCAAGAAAAAAAAATGAAAAAAAAAAAAGCAAGAAAAGGGGGACTCTGCACTGTGGAAAAGGGCAGACAAAAAGTCAAGACGAGTGGTAAAGGCAAGAAAAAAAAATGAAAAAAAAAAAAGCAAGAAAAGGGGGACTCTGCACTGTGGAAAAGGGCAGACAAAGTGTCAAGACGAGTGGTAAAGGCAAGAAAAAAAAAAGCAAGAAAGGGGGGAGAGCACAGAAGAGCTGGTTAAAACCACATGGGGATTTCCTGAGACAAATAGTTGATCTAGAGGCCCTGAACACCTCTACCTGACTGGCCTACAGAGACTTTGTTAACTTTCTACCAAAGATACACGAGAAATGTATCTGAAGTAGTGTGATGTATTTACATCATCATACATATTTCTTTATGACCAAATTTTACAGCAACACAGTTATTTATTTCAATGTTTAAATTTTAACATCTTATGCTATTTACAGTCTAAAAACCTGTAATGTGTGGGATCCATTATTACTGAAACTAGTTTTCTGAGAGCTGAGAGCTCTTACACCTGTTGTGGGGTGTAAGATAAGACTCTCTTTGTAGAACATGTTTTAACGTTTTACACTTACCTATCAAAAGGGTTTTGCCCAGAACTATAACACATTTTCACTTTTCCACAGTTAAATCTAGCATAACCTTTGCATGGCAGAAAAATTATTTTACATCATTAAGCAGACGCCTTTAAAAAGAGTGATGTAAAAAAAAAAAAAATGCTTTGAGTCTTATAATTGAACAGCTCGATACTGGTACACTTGATCACAAAACAAAGTTTAACCCAAAACTTAAAAAAGAGCAACTTTTATTTTTTTATTTTCAGTCACAAAAGCTTGTTTTAACATTCTGCAAAAGCTAAAATGTTGAGTAGAGAAAAGCTTAAACGAAACTCAGCCTCTTCCTAGTTTCACAGACTAAATGGATTTATTACAGAAACCGTAATATCGACAACTGGTCTGTCTGCTTTAACTGATCTGGATAAACAAGTGAATCCCAAAATGCCTAAAGAAATAAAAGTGGCAGATTTAGTGTTCACTTTATTATTCTTAAAGTGGTAGTTCTTCCTCTAGGAAAGCCAAAGAGGCTGAACTCAATTATTATGCTCAACAATTACACAGTTTCTGTGACTAAAAATAAACAATTATTTTCTAAAAAAACAAAACTCTTAATTCTACCCAAAAGCTACTGCTTTAAAGCACTTTTTATTGCATGGAGCTGCAACAATTTATACGCATATTGCAACAATTTAATTCAAAAGATATTGCATACTATTAAACATGTATGGACAATAAATAAAGATGCCATGCGTATCACAAAGATTATTAAACATGTACATTTTAAATTCATTATTAAGGATGTTATCAAGATTAAGATGAACTTTGTCACTGTTAAGTCTGACCTACATTAATGTTGGTTAGGTACATCAGATGATACAGACTACAGATAATTGCATTTGTAGGCCGTCTGACATATCAACCCCCAGTCATTACAACATTAACAGGAATAGACACATACATTGACGTAATTTGATGCAGCGCTGCAAATGCATGTACACGGTAACACGAACCCGAGATATAATGATATAAAAGCTTTTTGGGAGACGGTTTTTAATTTTAAATTTTTAAAACTAGAAAACTTTGTTTATTTCCTCATCTTCTTCATTAGTAACAAAGTCATCTTGGTTAGAGTCACGGTGGATCCGGAGCCTTTCCCAGAAACTCTAAGAGCAGGACAGGAATGTACAGGAGATGGTATGACAGTACATTACAGGGAATCATACACACACACCCATTCACAATAAGGGCAAAGCACTGCCAATCCATCTACTGGTATGTTTCTTGGACGAAACTACAGCATCCAGAGAAAACACTCCTTAACCTTTTACCCCATTACTGTCATTTATTACAATTAATTCACACCTCTTGTGAGACTGGCTTACACTGGGTTATGAAGGCAATGCCCACACATCCTTTGTACTTTGTAGATTTGTATAAATGATATAAATTTTCATAAACTTTATTTCAGCACACACACAGTAACGTGCGGTTGATTTCTGAAGGTCTGATTAACTGGATTAGGTAAAATAGATTAGATTCTGCAGAGTTATGGACTTCGAAGAATAACAGTGATTTAGTAAAGAAGGCTTGATATACATTCACTTTGTATAAAGGCATGTCACAATCATTTCCTGGTGATCTTTTTATAATAAGCTTAATTTGGGAGGGGGGGGGTTATTCACAGAAAAGTTGTTGTTTATATTTAGTGTTAGGGTCACTTTTCACCAGGGTGGTTAAACCTTCTTAGTCAGTGGTCTTAGTTTGGCTTTTCTATTAATTTACTGCAACCGTAAACAGTATTAAGGTACAAAGTGTTGGCACACACAGTAGCTATAGAAACACCTATGATTGCTAAAGTTATCTTTATACAGCAGATATTTACGCATGCCAAAGTTTGCGAGACGTCATGCATTTATGATTCCATCACAGAGATGACTTGACATGTAGCTTTCTAGAACATCTAGAACAGATGACACAAACTAAACACAATTGACACAACTAAACACACATTTGAAAATATTTTTATTTTTTAACTATTTACTTTAAATATGTCAGAGGAAGTTAAAGCTATTATTTTCATACATATGATTATTTACGATATAATTTACATACTGAACAACAGCAAGTTGTCATACAAAACAAAATCCTAAAGTAGTCATGCTTTCATTTTCAGAACCCTATTAAATTTAAAGCTTATCACACTTTATTTATAATTACATTCCTGCAACCTACATCAGAATTCAGTTACACATGAGGTCCAAAGATTCCCGTCACTATTATGCCATTATAACATTTCCAGTAGAGTTTAATCTCCACACTTAATTAAGAACTTAATTAATTACACACATTTATTTCACATTTATCTGTCTTGTTCATCCGTCACCTTTTTTAGCACAAGTAGCAGCAAGCTCAGAAATGTAAAAGATGATATAAATAAGATTACTGGCACATTTCAGAATTTCTTTTTCCGACCATTTCTATGTAAATTATTTTCTCTAATCTTCATTTTCATCTTTAAGCTACAGAGAAAAAGCACACAATATACACGGTATAGAAAGATCAGAAATGCAATACACAGAGTACAATGATTATTTAGCCGTTTTTCGCCTGTCATGATGCTACCCCTCACTCAAAACAAAAAAACCACAACAACCCCCTTCGAAAAATCCACTTTTTAAAGTATTAAAATATAGCAAATCCTACTGTCATTGGAACAGTATAATGCAGATATAATTACATTTTCAGTAGTCAGGCTTTAATAAATCTGAAAGGAGCTACAGTAAGAGCGAAAACTTGACAAGAATATTTGTACTATTTTATGGCAGGAATATTTGTACTATTTCTTTCCTTAGGCACATAAATATGATCTTAAATATCATAAACAACATTTAGCAGATCTAAAGTTCTACTGAAAGCAAAGATGTAAGCTAAGAGCACTGCTGTAAACAAGTACAGAACACGCAAGCTGAGAACTCACAGCTTCAGGCTCTGCTTTCATGTTCAGGTAACGTTCACACTGTCACAATCTACTACCCGTGTCTCATTAGAAATAGTACACAGTCTCAACTGACACCGGCTGTAATTAAGTACAGGCCCTGTTCTGCTCCATATATTGCAACGGTTCTCTGGATTACAACTAGAAGTTGTAAATATAACCTCAGTTTTGCATATTAGCATGATATTAATTTACATAAACAAACAATTTACAGAGACGGTCTGACTCCATTACAGAATAAAGATGAACATTGTAATTTGTATTTCTAAAAGTAGGGCTGGGCGGTATGAAGGTATATATCGTTATCGCAGTATAAATTCTCAACCGTAACAGACATGTGAGTGGCTAAGTGGGCGTGGCTAACTCCCATGCAGATTGTGTAATTTATTTATTTTATTTATTTATTCAACTTCATTGTCATTGTCATTGTGCGCATGTACGTGTACAGAGCCAATGAAATGCATTTTTTGCATATCCCATCTTAGTAAGTTGGGGGTCAGAGCACAGGGTCAGCTATAATACAGCGCCCCTAGAGCAGGAAGGATTAAGCGTCTTGCTCAAAGACCCAACAGTGGTTGGCTTGCCGCTGGTGGAGCTTCAACCCAGGTGTTTCTGGTCTTCAGATCAGCAACTTAGCACCTTAACCATTTGAGCCACCACTGCCCCTAAGCCTAAGCCTAAGCAAGAGCAGAACTTGCAAAATTGCTAGGCTATTGTGTCTTCCACTTGAGCAACCAAAATGTACCCCCACCCTGACTGTTTAACCCAAGTTAAGATAACCTAAGGTTATCTTATAGAGATGAAAAATATATTTCAATGCATTCTCACACAAACAGGCTATAGTTAGGTCATTATGTTGTATGTAATGTTGGGGCATTGGAGAGCCACGATCAGTATGTGGGGTATTGGAATCATTTTTAAATTTGTTCTAATGTTGTACTTTCACTTTCTATAACAAACTGTGTATAGGGCATGGCAGTGCTGATTTTTGTCAGTGATGCTCCGGATCTGTTTAGCGCCAAGTCCTCTGAATTTAAACATTTAGTGGCTCAGAAGATGCTGCACCAGAAAGTGAGGGGGGAAAACATGGAGAAGTAAAAGTCTTTACAAATTTATTATTAATATTTAAGGGTTTTCCCTGTTATTTGAGTGGTATTTATTTTATATCTATATTTTAGATTTATAATTAATTTGTCCCCGCAAAATAGGACATGCAGTGGAATTTGTTTTTAAGGTTAATTCAAGTTCATATTTCATTTATACTACATTTATTAAGACCCAATTAAAAGGGGGAAAAGTCATAAAATAAGTAGGAAGGGGTTTTTTTTTAATTCTAAGTATTTATTTATTTTATAAAGTCATTTTTATTGCTCTTCCAAAATAATTTATTTGAATAACTATATTGGAAAATATATCGTCACTATGAATTCAAATTTTGGTCACACCCCCGCACCCCTATCTTTAAGAAGGAACATAAAAATTAATTTAATTAAAAATCACACATATGACAAATAAAACCAGGAAGACATTTTTTCCTAAACGGTGCTATTACTGGAAAATTAATTTAAGAATTAGGTTAAAATTATGCAAATATTACACCAATTAGTTAAGATTACGCAACTTATCCAGAGCGACTTACATTTATTTCCTTTTATACAACTGAGCACTTGGGGGTTAAGGGCCTTGCTCAGGGGCCCAGCAGTATCAATCATGTATTCGAATGTGTATACCAAGCGGAATAAAATCAAGTGTTCGAATGTGTATATCTAAATAATATCTTACTAATAAATGATCTTATTTATTATAGATTTACAGCATTTGGCAGACACCCTTTATCTAAAGCAATGTACGGGAAGTGGGGAAGTGGTGGCTCATGGTTAAGGTGTTGGACTGCCAACCCGAAGATTGTGGGTTCGATTCTCAGCTTCACCGAGCCACCACTGCTGGGCCCCTGAGCAAGGCCCTTAACCCCCAATGGCTCAGTTATATAAATGAGATAAACGTAAGTCACTCTGGAAAAGGGCGTCTGCCAAATGCTGTAAATGTAAATGTACGCTAAGTGGTTTGAGTCGATAGGAATCAATAGCTCTATACTGGTTCACTTGATCACAAACTATAAGTATCCTAAGAGAATCAAGGGAAACTATAATTTATGCCTATTTACGTATATGAGAAAGACGTAAGCTTCTACTATACTATACTATATAACTGCATCTGTGCAGCTCGGTGATATAACAGTGCTCTCAGAACAACTAGGGTTTGCTGATATGACAACATCGTAATAACTAAGGCTGTTTAAAAATATCGAAACACCCAACTATGGCAATATTTTTTACGGTGGCATATTCTAATCTTTAATATTGATACATGTTTGACTTAGCTTTTAACCTGATTCACGTTTACACTATTTTTAATGAAAATCCTGAGCGTGTGTTAAACGATTTCCTCCTCCTCTCCTGTAGTTGTCGCTGAACCATATGGCCATAGTCTTAAAATCAAACAGCAGAAAAAATAAGGGCACCTCTGGCTTTGTATTTGTTTTTAGCTATTGTTTTTGCTTTTGAGGCATTGCGATGTGTATGTACTGCACTGCAATATATTGTGATCCATTGAATCATGACTTGTGTATCATGATATGTATCAGTTAGTGAGGTCCTTGTCAATACACAGCACTAATAATAACAAGGAACTACATCTTAGCACTTTTTAAATAGAACAGCTGAAAGGGTTGTCATGCTCTGGATAAACTTGTGCCAGACCACTCTTTGACCAAGTAATTTATTTGAAGTACCACCAGAGATTTTAAGTATATATTTTAATAATTTAATAGCATATTTTACTTCATTTATTATTATTTACACTTTTCAAAGTTTAAATTATTAGTATTTAATGTTATTACACATTTAAACATATAACATGATTTGTTTCCAAATGTCTTCTTCTCAAAAAAAGCTGGTTTCCTACATTCTTTTGCCTGTTTCTTCTCTCCAGACATATAACGCACACGGGAGAAGATTTGCTATTAGCACCGTCTATGCATGTCAATCTGAATTTGCAGTCCTCATTTTACATACGGTACTTTTCTGCTTTGGTTCTTATTTGTGCTGGCTTGTGCTTGGACTGTCTGGTAATTTTCTTTTATTTGTGGATGAAATAAACCTGTCCATTTTGCGTGACTTCACGGTTTTCTGATATCCTGTCCATTGTCACATGACAAAAATCAAACAAATAATTTAAATATTTTTATTTATTTATTTTTAATTTAGTTTTATTTATATTGTTTATTGTATTTTTACATAACCTATTATTTGTTAGATTTTTTTATTATTTAATTTAATTATCTTCTTTCGCTATAAACTAACCGGGGGTTTGTGAACCCCTGCTCTAGAGAACTACAATATAATCAAAGGAACACCATCTTACAGCGAGACTGGATTCTTATACATTCTGAATATCACATGTTTCCATAATATCGCATAACCTTTATCACAACATTCACATACTGATGTAAATTACACACACCATCAACAGAGTATATTGGTCGCCTGGGCAGGGCTCATAACACAAAGTGGAGAACCCGCCAACTAATTTCACAGCAGGCAGTAAACAGATGCTAATGTGAGGATGCTTAATCTCTAAATCACTAAGAGAACATGCAAACTAAACACACACATGGTGGAGGTTCGAATAAACTCCCATCCCTGAAGGTGGAAAGCAAATGTGCTAACCACAAAGCCAAAATGTTCTTTCAGTTCTCATCTGTAACACATGTTCATGTTTGTTTTCCTTGTTACTTTTCTGCATTTATTAAGTGTTTGTTGATCATCTGATACCGCCAAAGTACTTTTAGTATTATCACGGTGTGATACTTTTCCAATATCGCTCAGCCTTAAAACCGTCATAGTGTGAACATTAGAGTTAGAGTACATGTTATAATGACGTATATATGTGTGGTGTGTGTGTGTGGGTATATGTATGTGTGTGTGTGTGTGTGTGTGTGTGTGTGCTCACCTCCAAGGTGCGGATCTCGTGTTGGGTCAGATCATTAGACGCGGCGCACTTGGTCCGGAGTCCCTTTAAATTGGACACGGTGATGTCGATGATGTTTTGGAGAAGTTGGCACTGTTGAAGCGCTGATATGTCCGCGCTCTTTTCCTCCACCTGTTCATCCCGACTGACCACCATGTTCCCTTCTTCACCATCCATTCCTCAGCATTGGCACGTCTTCTGAAAGGCTGTAGCCGTAGCGCCGACTAGAATATTACCGCAAACACATGTTTAAACAATTCCAGTTCCAGTTCTACCATGGGACAGGAAACGGACTGAAAACAGAAGCGCCACAGCGGATAAAAGCCTCGGTTACTTCGGCGGTCAGTAAACAGCCATTAGACTAACACACAAACTGAGCTGTCTTCACAAGTCGTACTGTCACTCAGTTTGAACCCTTCACTGGGAGTCTGCCGGAGTTCCTCCCCATCCACCCCCTGCTCTCTTCTCAGACATTGGTAGCATCCGTGAGGCGCGGTGCATTGTGTGAAATTGAGTACTTCTCGATGTGACTTATGAAAGCAACAGATAAGATCATAGTAAAGAAGTTTTAGTAGATATTTAACAAAAATGTTTCACACACTTTTCCCTGTTTTACATTTAAACACTAGCCACAAAAAGTTAGCATATATATATATATATATATATATATATATATATATATATATATATATATATATATATACATATGTATATATGTATATATATATGATCAAGCCAACCAAATCATCGGATATCTGTTATGTTGCTTTTTATGCTAAGGCTAAGCTTGTGTTTGTTTTGGGGACATGGCTAGTCATAGAATACACAAAACAAAGGAGATGTTTTAATGTAGGCCCTTTGATGGACTGGTGACCTGCTGGACAGGTTGTACTCCTGCCTTTTTCCCAATGGCAGTTGGGATAGACTCCAGCAGGTCCCTGTGATTAGGAATAAGCGGGTAAAGACAATGGATGGATGTTTAAATGTTTTGTCCACAAGATGGGGGATGTGGGCACAACCCAGTCAGATCTTTTCTTTATTTACAATTTTCCACTAGGTTAAAATGCTAGTTACTGCTTTTAAAAGTGTTACAATTTGACATACAATGCTGTATAAACGAAAGAATTGGGTCACCTGACCATCACATCTATATGTGGGTTTTTTTCTATAAGTTCTGTTCCCGATTTGGTAATTTTGTAACAAATAAAATGTAAAAAATAATTGATAATATAATATTTATTATATAGTTTAATTATTTGTATTATTTTACTGTATTTTATTTATTTGAACATTAAGGAAAACCCTATTAAAAAAATAGCCAACACGTGACGTCACAACATACACAGCGCACCAGTCACTGAAGTTCAAAAATACATCAGTCTAGAATAGTGGGCAGTCAACCAGCAACAGCTTCCACAGCTTTCCCAACGTGATCACCACACATCACCACCCTTCTATTTCTTTAGGTTCCCCCCTGGGCCAGCATGATCCCTGCCTTAAGTAGCTTACAGGCATTATTGTCACACCTACTGCAGTGATTAAAAATATTATAGCATATCACAGGGAGCAGCAATCACATGACCCTATGCTTTTTCTATAACCATTATAGTTATGAAAAGAGGATAATCTTCAATGCAAACTATTAGAAGAAGAAAGTAAAAGAAAGTGTTTAACAGATTTAGACAGACTGGAATATGTATGTAATTAAATAAATTCAATTCTTTATCTATTCTGTTGAATGTGGTTTACTTTTAAAAGCACTATAGTGGTCCTAGAAATACAAAAGTTTTATCCTTTGTAGTACCACCAGAGTCAAGGAAACATAATGTCAGAGCTATTAAATAGCATGCACGATATCTATGTTATGATATGTTTCATATTTTTATTTAATCATTTGAATTATTCTTTAAAACATAACCTTCATAGGCCCAATGCATCAGCCAGCGAAGCCTAGAAACATTTGATTCAGGCTCGGAAATGTTCTGTGTTCAGTGTTAATCTGAAAGAAAGGGTTTCATGTAGAATCCATTTAAGATGCTCTCCAAAATGTATTGTTTCCATAAATGCAGAAAACACTGACCAAATATTATTAATATGTTGAGAAGGCAAATCATGTGGCCATTTTAAATTAAACTAGTGGATATAGTAAGTTTTAAAATGTAATAAAAATGAATATAAATTTATTCAGTGTGGTGTCAGTTCCTGAATATCTTTCAGATCTTTCTGGCAGTTTTGACAATCCCCCTTCTTGCTCATTCTCTCTCTCTCTTTCTATCTTGTTGACTCACCCTTTTCCCATGATGTCATCAGTGCTACCATACAAGTATCAAGGGAGCAAATAAAGTGTACTTTTGTGTGTGTGTGTGTGCTGCTCACTTCTTCACACAAAAACAACGTTTCATATGTTTTATACCCCTGATAAGTTTCTGTTTATGGTTAGTTTTGTTATTTGTTGAAATGACATTAGGGTTTGATTTGCGATTATGCATGAGAGCCACAGGCTTGCTCTTTAGCAGCTTTCTTATTGGAGCATCGTCCCTGTTCAAGCAGCTTGCCAGGAGCAGAGCAAAGAACAAGCTTAGTCCTACAACGACTATAAAATCAGGGAAAAGTTTCCTGCATGTGGGTTTAATGGAATTAACATAAACCTCATTCGATCCTACGATCGTATTGGTTTCAGTTTACATAAGAAACATTGTGACGCTGTGACAGTCATTTTCCTGGGTTTTTTAATGCAAGATACGTCTACACACCCAAGATAGCCTGAGAGAATCATAAATATATTTTTAAAAAGAGAGAGAGAGAGAGAGAGAGAGAGAGAAAGAGAGAGATGTTAAAACTCCATAAATCCTGCTCATCATCTTGTTGATGGCTGACTGACTAAGCCAAGTCTCTGTCTTGTCTATGCAGTGATTGAATTACATTCTATAACCCAGCAATTGCTGTCTACATTTCTCCTCCATTTCAACACTGAATTTTTATATATTACTATTTAATATACAGTATAATATTATATATCGATAATAACATGATATATATGAATATTAGTGATAGAAAAAATAACGCTTTAGTGGTTTTAGCCCAGCACACAAGCATTAATCTTTACAGGACCACTACAAATACTGTGTATGTAGACTGTTCTTTTCAGATTGACAACGAGGCATTATAACACTGGGTGTCCCGTAAGTTTCCATACATAGAAAAAAATAAAAAAAATTTTCTTGAAAGACATTTTTATTTATGTAATATGCTCTACATGACTAATATTGTTTTGAAAACACATTTTGATGTGTATCCTCCACTGCTAAAGGAGACGTATAAGCACAGCTGGAGTTATTATGCCTGTAATGGCGTTGGTGATACGTTCCTTGAGATGATTTATGTTTTGTATATTTTCCTGATACACCATGGCCTTCAAATGCTTCCAAAAATAAAACTCAAGTGGGGTGAGATCTGGGGATCTGGGAAAAATAGTTTTCATAAAAAAATGTGTCTTTTTCCCATGTATGGAAACTTATGGGACACTCTGTAGTCATATGTTTAACTCGTTCAAGCTTCATCACATTTAAAGCTTTGTCTAGTATGAGAGGTGACAACATGAATTTCAAGCAGTATTTGATAAAGTTGGTACAGTATTTGTATCAGAGCATCGTTTAATGTAATCATTATTTGCAAATATAGAAATGCTTTTAAAAACATGATAATCTATATAAGAATATTTATTCCTTGCATTTATTTGTTATAATGAATAAATATATAATACTACATATACTATATATATGCTGTACGTATACAAACAGCACAAGCAGCAGTTGTATAAACGGCCAAAAACCTGATAACTGATTGTTTGTTGAATGTGAAAGTGGCGTCCCCTGCTGGACATCACAGTACACAGAAACCATGTGTGGATATATAGTATGTCGTAAAGCAAAGATAAAAGAGATTATAGAAAAACTTATAACGTAGCGTTTGTTTTTATATTATATAGATTTATTCATTGTCTATACCTTCTTATTCGCTAATTCAGGATCACAGGGATCTGAGGGGTAGGAGGGGTACACCCTGGACAGGTAGCTAGTCACACATTCACTCCTATGGGCAGTTTAGAATTAACCCAACATACTGGACTGTGAGAGAAATACCCAAGTACCCGGAGTAAACCCATGCAAGCACAGGGAGAACATGCAAACTCCACACAGAAAGGCCCCCTGCCTGGGAATCAAGCTCGGGCCTTCTTGCTGTGGGGCATCAGTGCTAACCAGTAAGCCACGGTGCTGCCCTCATATAGATATATTTAGGGTAAAATCTATTACATGGTTTTAAAATTATTTTTATTGTCCTTTTATACTAAATGTTGTAAGGGGAGAGATGGGAATGTGTATTGTCATTTCAGGAAATGTCTCTGTCGTCTACATTAACAACAGCTAGAAAACAGGAAGTGTGAACAATTGTAGGAAACCTGAGGCAAATCAGGAATTGTGGATGTTTTCCATATCTGTATTTCTGGATGTATAAATATAAATATATGAATAATTTTGGAGGGCTAAACTTTTGGGTCTATCTCAAAAAAAGTATAAATGGCAAAATTTGGCATCCATCTATGTGGATCTGCTAATCCCACACAGGGGGCTTAGAGCCTATTACAGGGGGAATTGTGGCAAAAGGCAGAGGCCGTCCTGGATGGGGTGCCAAACCATTACAGAGTACAGTCACACACACACTACAGACAGTTCAGTCAATATTGCCTTTAGACTGTGGAATTATGAATAGAAAAATGCTGACGAAAAGGGAGAACATGCTAAAGTAGTGGGAATTAAACCTTCAAATTGACTATTAGAGAAAAATTGAAAAGAAAAAGATTCACGTTTGTTATTTGATTAAAGTTTTAATTAGATTATCTCAGGTTTCAACTTCGCTCTTATTCAATCCACATGATCTAAAAACATTCTTCCTCTTTTTAGCCCAGGGTGTAAAGTTCAAGTGCATTAAAAAGAGGACATTACATAGTTGTGACACTTTCAGAAAATGATCATGTTGTCAGTAATGTCCTGTGTATGTGTCAGTCTTTATAGAACATGAGCAGCATCCTGTTTGTTTTTTTTTACACTTTAGGATCAGGGAAAAATTCGGGTATAGAGAAAAAAAAACCTTATTATTTTTTTAAAGTAGACCCTGCTATTAGGTTTCTTTTATAAAACAAGGGGGAAGTGGTGGCTCGAAGATTGTGGGTTCAATTCCCAGCTCCACCAAGCCACCACTGCTGGTCCCCTGAGCAAGGCCCTTAACCCCCAATTGCTCAGTGGTATAAATGAGATAAATGTAAGCTGCTCTGGAAAAGGGCATCTGCCAAATGCTGTAGGTGTTTGTGTCTGAGAGCCTCATCTGGGCCTCTCTGGAAACACTGCGAAGCTGTGGAATTTTACAACGCTGCTTAAAATATTTGTGTCAGAGACAAAACTTTCCATCAGTGTTGCATTACACTAGTTATTTTTCTGAATTGTACTTCAGATAAATAACACACATTGGCCAATCGATTATAAATAAATGGTGATCATTGGCCAATCGTTTATAAATAAATAAATAAATAAACTGAAATTGAATAGAAAGTTTAAGATTTTGTATCAATAATAAGCAATATTTAACGACTTATCAAATCCTTTAACAAAAAAAAAAAACATAAAAAAAAACACGTAATCAAAAAACAAGCCTTTATTTCAACTACAAACCAAAATATATTTTACAAACCCCAAAAATGTACATTCGTATGACTACTCCACTTGCTTTTATTGAATACAATAAAAGTTTGAAGTGTAGAAAAAACAACAACAATGTATCAGTTATTCCATATGCAAAGAACAAGCAACTAACTCTAAAAAAAGAAGCCTCAAGCACAAAACCAGCAAGAGTACATACAATTTTCAAGTTTCAGCCAGAAATGGAGAAAAATAGGAGAAAATAATACTGAGTGCCAAAAGCACAATAAAGAACCCTAGTAGATCTTTGGCATCAGCTCAATTGGTTTACAATTAGCAGTTTATTGCCAAGATTCATTGCCTGCACACAGATAGAAACAAAAAGACAAACCTCTTACTGCTCCTCCATCAGCTAGAACATGGAGATTTATACACAGGAGAACAACTTACACCAACTTACACCAGTGACTAGTGTTTTTAAATGCTGAGCCTTCATTCGATGTTACATGAACTTACCTAGGAGGTAGATATTCTCTGATAGTAAAAGCCCAAAAGAAGATAAAAAAAATGGGGTTTGCTTGTGTGTGTTTGCCACATATGCAAGTGTCCATTTGCTGATGAACACCTAATAACATCCTGCCAGCTCAAAGAAATAGCCAAAGGCATAAGCATAATATACAGAAACCAAAAAAAAAAAAGCATTTTACATTCTTAAAATGAACAGAGAAAAAAAAAAAAAAACATAGAAAAGCAAACTCACAGATCATATATACACATACATTTACACATACTTGCAAAACTTTACAAATTTCTGTACACAAAAAAATAAACAATTTGAAATGGTACATTTTATCACTACATTAACAGGGTTGTGGTGGTTATGAAGAAAGGCTGTAAGTGTGGACTAACTGCACTAGGGATTTCTACTGATGTTGAGGCACACTGGGGGGGAGGCACTACCTAAATCCCTGATCTTCTAAAATCTCAAAATATACACACCACTGGTTCTCTTTCATTCTAACACACGCTCCTTCTTCTTAATTCCTTTTCCCAAATCAAGAAATCTCCAGCTCAGCTCAGAGTTATTCATCTTCTTTAGGAAAGCAGACTTTACAGCTGTCTCGAAAGTTGCACCATAGATTTTTGCACAAGAAATAAGGAACAAAGTGACAGATGATAAGGCTGTCTAAAGGCCACTAGCTGATATAGGTGAAAGAGCAAATAAAAAGGCTTAGGTTTTAATTTGATTTTTAAAAAAATGGATGTGCAAAGCTTTATAACACTTACAAAGTACAGCTAGGGGCCTGTTAGCATATTACTGTATTTCCCCTAGTTTTTGTGCAGTTTTTCAGCCCCCCTATACTGAAATCAACCTCTCTCAATATTACTGATTTGACTGTGTGCTTCCTGGGTTAGAATCTTCTGTAGGCCAGGAAGTCTTGCATGCATTGAGGGACAGACAGTGCGTAGACTTTTTGTGTGGACAGTACTCTTCGCAATGCCATGCGACACAAGTGTTGCAGGCTGGCGACACTACGTGGACAAGCCCAGAAATGAACGCTGCCATCACGGGAACTAAAAAAAAAAACAAAAAACAAAAAAAAAACCACAGGTAAAGAGTTATTTATTTGAGAATTTAAATTACAGGCCCTTGTTTTAGCCTAAAGCACACCGATATTTTAATTTGAATATATTTTTTTGTAAAACTGTATTTTTGTCTACACCTTAATACAATAAATACATTTATCTGGAATGTTTTTTACACTATTGGCAAAGCTTGTAAGCTTGTATGTTTAAATATATAAAACAGATTTGGCTTATTTTTTCTGCAAAAACAGACTAGTAAACACCAATTATTAACCTAATATCCCAAGTCAAACCTACTAAGTAAAAACTCACCCAGCAGCTAAGACACTTCCATCTGTGGAGAAGGCACAGCAGAGGCCATTAGTGAGTGGAGCGATGGCCTGAGGAGATTTCTCATCAATGCTCCAAAATCGCACCAACCTAAAAGGGAAAAAACACAATGTGTAAAGCTTACATAAAATCAACGTTTATCAAAAACATCTAAAAATAGTTTTACGATGTTATTCTAAAGCTGCTCGATATTGTAAAAAATATTTTGTTTTTCTATATGATTTGATTTGACTTGAGTAGCACTATTTGGAAAGAATTTATTGGTTTAAAAGGTAATTTTTGTAAGGGTAAAATATAATGTTTTCATTCAGATACAGAAACTAATTAATTAAATGTACAATCACACTGGATGGTCTTTACTGTACAAAATTAGGTATAAATAATTTTTTTAAGCTAAAAAGTAATTGTTTAATGCGCCTGAAGGCTTTAAACTTAAAATGTTACACAGTAACAGGTCTTAAAACAGTGTGCAAATGGTAAACACATTAATTCTCATCCAGAACTGAACAGCAATAAATGGCGCTCACTCGCCAACCCCACCCCATGCAACCAGCCAATAACAAGCTGAGGCAGAACGAAAACGAGTGGAATCTGAGCGCCTTTTGATGATTAATAGCAGTCATGTGAGATTCATGAGATCCCTCCAAGGAGAGGAGAAAAACTGACTCACTGTAAAGGAAGTGTTTGTGATGGGGTGTGTGAGATTATTTAATGCTTTAGGGCATTTACTGTTCAAACTTTTGACAAATCTTGCTGTTCTTTGTTTACAGATAAAATTGAATATAACTTTACCTGTCATCAGCAAGGCTGGCAATATGGCGGCCATCATGACAAAAGGCCACTGAGCGCACCCAGCGGTCATTTGCACCCCCAGCAAATATAGGAGAAGGAGGAGGGAAAATATGCCTGTTGTAAAAACCAAGAAACACGGGGCAGACATTTTTAATCAGTGGAAATTTTTAATTATCTTGTAGTAAATAGAACAGTTTTTTTTTAAATAACCCTTACCCTAACTCAAGCAAAACAGTAGCCGTGTGAGGATCCCACACTATGACACGAGTGTCATAGGAGGCTGTAGCCAGCAGAGCTCCATCAGGAGAGAATTCGCAGCATACTACATCATTATGGTGGCCCTCCAGCTTACGAATCAAAGTGTATTTGTCCATGTCCCACAGGAGCACCTGTAAAGTAAGAAAGGAACTGGTTATAGCCCAGTGTTCCTGCACTGCCAAATACAGAATTTACATAACTTAGGTTTCAGACAATGACACACAATTAAGGTCAAATTAAGACAAGATATGCTCAGTGTCATTTTTTAACATTACACAATACAATAAAGAAAAAGGAAAAGTTGGCACATGCCATACAAAAAAAGCAAGGCATTTTAACATCCCTGGACAGTAATCAGTGTTTTCAATTTTAACTGATACAATTTGTCTATAACAAGACTTAGATGATGCATAACAAATCTATACTATCAAAACTTCTAAATTCTAAGTAAAATGCAGGGCTTGAAAAGTGCAGTAATGAATCTTAAATATCAATCTTACTAGTTATATTACAAGATATTTTGTTGAATAAACGTAAAAACTTTTTTAATGACTTAAAAAATGTTTTAAAAAAAATATACAAACAAGTAGTAACTTAAGGTAACATAATGTTACTCCACTGGTATCCCCTTTCAGAGTTTTAGTTCACTTGAGTTTACAATAGGCTCGCACCGCGCCGGCGGAGGCCTACGAGGAGAGACAGATACTGCAAGAGAAAAGAACATTTCATGGCCAAAAGGTTGACGCTTTTGGCAAACAACATACAGCAGTATACAGCATGGTCATCACAAACTCGTTACATTAAAAATTTTCCATGTACTTCTCAACAAAAAGCTTTACTCAAGAAAAATGTCCCAGTTTACATTTCTGATCAAATTAGAATGAGTTTTTAGTGAAATGACATTGTTAGTAGGGTTTTAATAGTTTAGATTTAGTTTTGAGGCATTGCTCTTGAGAAAAAGTGTTCACATGTATTCCAACATCCAGTGTCCAAACTATAGCCGAAAACAGTTTACTCCATAAGCTTATATTATTTTACTAATCACCCTATAAATTCTGTTCCACCCTCTCTTAAACTGCACCATGAGATGAAAGGGCTCCAATGTCCAAGACTGACAAGAAGCTGTTGGAATCTGATTTGTATGCAGTTTTATCGATGGAGTTGGTCTGGCAGGAAAGGAGTTTTTGCAGCAGCATGCTACAAAACATTACGCAAGTACATTTACATCTGCTGCCTGCAAGGCTTAGGTATGCTAATTGCAGCATCACACTGTTAGCCAGTCATGCGTCAAACATTCAAAACAACAAATGTGCAATTTAAAAAAAAAAAAAACTGGGCCCAAACAGCAGAAAGCATTTAATCATTTAAGACTGCCATTTTTACAGTTGTCACCAAACAGGAGACAGCCAATCGAGGCATCGAGAGCCCCCTTTCATTCTACAGATGCCAAGAATATCACCTGCACCATAAATATTAAAGGCTTTAAATATTATTTCCCAAAGCGCACCAGAAGAGGTCTGCATTGGCCCACAGGTCTGTAAGCACAGAAGATAGGGCACTAATGTGTGGCTGTTAAAGATGACAAAGATTTAAGCTCAATGCTCTAGATTCCTAAACATATAGCAAGGCTACTGAGGATCTGCATAAGCTAAAGGAGGAGGAATTAAAAAGGCGAATCATGTGAGGGCATTGGAGCTTTTACAAATAAATAAAAAGTAAAATGTGGTAGTGGGAGTGTTGTTTAAGGGAAAAGGTTTTCTACCATATTAACAAACTGGTTGCATGTACTGCAGAATACAACAAAGGGAGAACTAACTGCAACAGCTGATGTAGACAGACATGAAGCAACACCTACGTACAGAAAGCCCCTGCTGCCAGGAGCACGGAGGCCCCTGGGGCGTGGGCACGGGCACATGAGCGTCCAGCAGGGGGCGCGATGGCAGCCGTGCCCCGCATACTTCCCCTCAATATCACTCAAACACAGAGTTCTGCCTCCACCTGGGACAGGGAAAGCAAGACACTTATAGACACACACAACCGCATGGTACAACGACTGCAGCCTGCTCATAGGGAGTGAGCTAGCCTAGCTCTGAACGGCTTGAAGCATTTGTGTTGTGGCCAGCACATTAATCATGTGTTCAGCTGCCACTGATTTAAAAAATTCGCACCGCCTTAAGGGCTTAGCCGGCCAGGCCCATTTTTGCAGTCCGGAAAAGTTGTTGGGTAATGAGACAGCCATGACTAGCATACCATTTAGCTTTTAACACATGTAAAATAATCCTTTCATATACAATTTTTTTACAATGATGCTTGTAGTAAGGTTTTTTGAATAAATGGACACTAAGGCCATTAGGATGCCATGTCATTTCTGCATTCAGTATGCTCAATATTACTAAAATAAAAACAAAAAAAGGCATAAAATATAAAACTACAGGCAAGGCTGGAGGAGCGGATGACACCGAGCATTTTGTGCAGATTTACTTAATTTCATTTGATTCGTCATTCGACTAGTTACAAGCAGAAATACTCGAAACACACACAGTACATGCATTTAGAGAGCTAGAATGGTTTCTGAAGTACGTACCGCCTTGCCGGCACCCACAGAGCACAACACTGACGAGTCTGGGGAGAAGGCACTGCAGTACACCCAGTTTTGATGGCCACGCAGCACTTTCATCATGTTACCTATGACAAAAATGCACAAACACGTATCAGAAGCTGCAAGCTTACATAGCGACTACGTGAGTGTATATATGACTTTTCCTCTATTGTCAAGATGTGACTTTCAAGAAAACCTAGTTCACAGTTCTTTCAAAACTGCAAAAAAAAAAAAAAAAAAAAAAGTGTTTGTGAAATATGCTGCACCTTGTATCTCAGGGAAACTCCCTACACATTCCAATGAGAGCAATAACCGTTTCTGTTTCTATTGAATACATGACCGACATGTAATAATCATTTACTGATTAAAAAAAAAATAGAAACATGATAAAGCAGAACGTGTCTGAAATCAAATAAATGCCTTTCCAAAAATTTGAGATAAGAGGTCTTCCAGGCATACTCTGCCGGAATTGCATGTGTATAGTTTAACAGGATGTTATCTTACCATCGTCCTTGAGGTCCCACACACGCAGCGTCTTGTCTCTGGATGCAGACACCAGCACAAGACTGCCATCTGGAGCAAATGTTAGGTCCCGCACAATATCGGTGTGATCCATGAGATTCAACAAAAGTTTTCCTGCACAGATAAAAAAAAAAAACAAAAAAAAAAAAAACCAAGCCTTTAGACAATTTGGGATTTGAATTATCTGATAAACATTGGCAGCGTATTCTTGAACTCACACCTCATCTATATAAGCGAGGCATGGGCTTATACAATGCAAGATTCTACATAGGGTTTTCCTCTTTATTTTCTTTATTAACTTTAATTCCTTCTCATTATGCCCCTTCCTTCTTAGAGGTTATTGAAGGTGGGTAACTTCTAGTGGGGTAGAATTAGTAGTAACATAGGAAAATATTTTGTATAAATATAATTGTAATTTGTCAAGCTTATAAAAAAAATCTAATAAAAAAATGTAAATAGAATACAGGCCTTAGAAGGAAAATTAGGTTAAAAGACATGGGTAAATTATGGGTCACTTAGTCATGGTGTTGTTTACTGTACAAAGTCTATCTTGATTGATTTCTTCTACAGAAACCCTCTGAACCAAAACTGTCAGCATACGGAATGTAAAAAATGTCAGAGGAACCAGCTTTAAGACTGACAATAAAGAAAGGTGTTGTATTAAGGCAAAGTACTATTACTACAGGTTGTTACTGTAAACCTTTCTCACTGATGTTAGGCTGAAAGCTCTCATTAGCTAACAATGCCTGTTGATACGCCTAATCCTTTTTCTTTCTAGGTATTAAAGTCAATCGCCTTGAGGGATATGGTACGAGTACCAAAGACATGTTAATCTTATTCACATGTAAGCCCTATAATTTAATGTCAGCTTAAGTTATAGCAGCTATTTAAACGTCTGACAATCAGAGAGTATCAGTATCAGGCTAATGTGAAAGCGCCTAGCAAATTCTTGCACACTGACAACACAGAATGTTTAGAGTATGTGGGGGAATATAAGCAGTATATAAATACCCCTTAGTACAGTGCCTCTGGGAGAAGAGAAGTATAACGTGGTATATGTTACAGCAATAACTATCAGTCAGTCAAATACACTCAATAAGAGTAACCCGAGTTCAAGCATGAGGTCCTTCTTCTTTTCGGCTAGTCCCTGCCTATTATGTAAAGACAGTTTAACTGACAAGCAATTAATAACCACCTCTGGGAAACATTCCAATTCAATAAGTTATTGCCTTCATTGCACGCACACATGGCGCTAAAATAAATGGAGACAAGTTTAGGTGGACTTTCAAACAAAAAACACTGAAGCTTAAAACAACCTAAATGTAATATCTGTTAAATAGGTAATTAATTATATTGAAACAGCGCTTGCTGTGGCTGGAAAAATGCTTTTTAAGGATAGGCTCTTATTTTCGAGTTCCACCAACACATACACTTAGATTCTGAGTGTAAAACCTCACCTGTATACGCGTCCCATATTTTGATGCGTCCATTGCCGAGTCCAGTAGCCAGCAGCAGCTGGTCTTGCCCAAATTTAAAACGATGCCACTCAATATTCACACAGCGGCTCTGTTTTTCGGGAACAGAGGAACCAAATGCCAGCCCCCAAACGATGTCACCACAGTCTATGGTGTGCTCTCGAGGTTCACCAGGCACCAAGGAACTGTCACTACCTTGCCGAGACAAACGTCTGGGTCCTGACCCATTTAGCCACTCCTCTTTTCTCATAGAGCTAGAATAAAAAAAGATGGACAAAAAAAATGTAACGATATACCATGTGTCTAGTAACCAGTAACAAAACAGTAACAACAACTGCATTCTTAAAAAATAGTCGGCAAAAATCAACAGCCCCAAACAGACTGACCCACATAAAAATGTCTGTCAAAAACATTATTTAATAAGCCTCAATGAACGGTGTCCTCAGTGCAGTTGCTTCAGACTCATTTACATTTCTAGATTTTTTTCTCCTCCCTTTTCTCTGCAACATTTTCTCTATTAGCATTTGACAGCAAGGTGAAGTCATGCTTTCCTTTGGCCCTGACTGTTATTCAAACAGTAAGCAAGTAACAAATTATTTCATCTCTTTTCAACTCTCTCTTTTAAACTAATAATTGATTCGGGAATTACTTCATATGCGTGGTGAACTGATGCGGACTGGTCCGTATGGATCACAGGTCAGCTAACATCCGCTTATCTATTTAAAAATGTTACTGAAAACCTTTAAACACTTAATGTCTAGCACCTGCAACCGCCAACACAAGTCAGCTTCGCTAACATGTTATGTTTTTTTTCAATTTTCCATGTGTTTTCCAGAACTGAAAAGTTGGTTATTGATTTTCCAGGATTGCCGGGTTCTAAAGGACACGTGGGAACCCTGTTTCCATTAGGTACAAAAATACAGTACAAAATTACTTACAAGACTGTAGTCTAAGTATGTTCGATATCTGACATAAACCCCCTTTAGTACAGTAACGTTAAAGAGAGGTTAATTTTATAGCTCATAGTATTTCTAGGTATAAACAGAGAGGTTGTATTGCTCTTCGCTAATAAGTTACTGAAGGTCACTTTTTGTTAAAGATGTACTAAAACTTGTTACTTGTTAACAACATTCCAAGTAAAAACTCTGCAGTTATGCTGCAAAGTGAGTGTATGTATACATACTTAAATAAAACCGCTTCTGGCTTTATTCGCAAACAGAAATTTATGATTTACTCCAAATCATGACTACAATGACTACATCTAACATACACCATACCTAGCACTCCCTAATGTGAAATGTTTAATTTTTTTGATCAGAATTTATTTGTATGAGATGCTACTGGCAGATATATATTTAACACATTTTTAACACTGATTGATACCACACACACACACACACACACAAAAGACCCTAACCTTTCTGACTATGAAACTGGACACGCTGTAAAACACGTCAATAATTAGTTGCAAAATTTATATAATACCACCCGACACTATTCCCTGCAATACAGTAGAAATTAAAAACAGCATGCAGATACTTACAAATTTCTCATGCACCTTGACCATGGTACGAGCCGTACGATACGGTGCCCTTGAGACCAAGCAAAATAGGACCCATCAGGAGCAAAAGCTACACTCCATGTCTCCCGTCCAGACTTCTGGTCAAATGGAGCCACCGGAGCTAACAGTTCTCCAATGAACTTAGCTTTAGCTAATAATAATAATAAAAAGAAAGGCACACATATTAGCATAAACAAATTCAAAAAGAAAATTTCTCATTAAAGTGTAACATTTTTAACAAAAATTGTAACTTTACTGTTGTTACTGTAACGTTTCTGGTGTTGGGGGAGTTTAAGGCTGTCTAAGGGGAGCTTTATTCACGTTTGCGTCACACAAAAACAAACAACTAAAATGGAAGTAACTTCCATGAAAGTTGGTTATCAGATCGGAAAGAATACATCGGACACGTTTATTGAAGTTAATGATTATCACGATTTTTACGCCTGGAGATAAACAAACTTCCAGGGCTTCAACTTCAAGCAGGGATCAGACACGACTTTAGATAAAGTCAGTTTTTAAATTACGTATTAATACAATTTAAAACATGTATCATGACGTCACCTTTTCGAGCACTACGAGTCTTATAAAGCGTTTGGGTAAAAAAAAAATGGTAATTTTTTTTTAATCGTCTTTTTAAATACTAAAAATAATATAAACAACAGAGTTAAAATTATTACATATGAAATAAACTAATAATAATAATAACATTTACATTCGCTAATAATCTAATAATACAGAGAGAGAGAGGCGTGACTCGCTCTGTGTTGGGTAACGTTAAGTTAAGCGGTCCCTTCCCCCATCCGCACCAAAGAACATAGCCAAAAAAAAGTAAATGCAAAAATTATAACAATAAACGTTATATTTACGTACCTATTTCATTTTCGTTGACAAAATCTGGAAAGCTTGCCATCTAAATGGAAACAAGACTCTTTAAACGCCGCCTCTTCGATGAACGAGATACACTGTTGGCGAAAGACGGCTGATGAAACCTTCTCAGTGGGCAGGAGCAACCCTAAATCTTACCACGCCAAATTAACTATTTACTTCACGCTACGGAAAAATATATACAATATAAGCAAGTCTTTAAATTAGTTAAACGTGTAAATTTGATAATAATAACGCCAAAAAATCTATTTACCAAACACTTTCCTGTTTCCTAGCAATACGAGAAGCTACGCTGGCTAGCACTGCATCACAATGGCCGCTACACCCGCACGTCAACACATACGTACAAGTGACGTCGAAACTCCGCCCACTGATTTGCTCGAAGACGGGAAGATGCGCTCATCGGCCTGTCTGATTGGTCGAAATTGTGGAACGTGGAAGGACGCACGTATTGTGTGTCTGCTTTTTTTTTTTTATATTTGAGTTGGATTTTTTTTTCTTCCTGTCAAACACGTTTCATATTTTATTCTTGACTATTTATATAATACTGAATACTGAAAGGGTTTTTTTAAAATCTGCTCTAGCACTGCTTGCAACAGCTTATTAAAGTTAAACGTGCCTCAGTCTAATAGCTATTAGTTAGTTAATTAGTTACTAATTAGTTTCAAAACTTACGTTTTGCGATCATTAGTAGTATAAAAGAGATACTGTAGAGTTTGTTGTACATTAAAACTAAATATTTAAACAGTTTTAATGTGTACCTGTGTAAAACGCTGAATATTAAAGTAGGTGAAGGTTCGTAGAGGTTCCTCTTACTAAATTCTTCCAGAACATTCGGCTGTTAAAGTGCATTATTTTCAGCAGAAAATGATATATATCATTACATTTATTCTTTTCCGTACAACTAGTCTGTGTAAGCTAGTAAATATAACATAAATAACTGCATTTTGTAATTGTAATTTTGTGATTATTTTAAATTTCTATTTGAAAAATTGGAATAAATATTTAAGAAAGTATATAACAAAAAAATTGCATCTCACAAAATGACCCTGTTTGGTGGATTTATTATGATTCCTAATCTTTTTGTTTAAAAGATAAAATGAATCATTTCCAGAAGACAATGTTTTGTCCTTGAGGCTTGTCGGGAAATTAACTCAATAGCTATTGTCTTTACTGTTGCGCAATAATAAAATGGGTTTAATGTGAATACACTGCCCTCTACTGGTCGAGTCATGTGGGGACAATGCTTTTAAAACGTATAAAAATGTCGAAAGGACCATCTCACTTACGGGGTGTTTCGTCCCAGCCCACAACTGTATGGGTTGGCTTCAGAATAATTACACCACAGGACAATATATAACAATTTTATACTTTTTAAATAACAACTAAGCGTAACCGGAGTGTTAAGAAATCCTGACAAGTCAGTGGGACAAAGTCCTAGTCCGGGTACTAAAGGTACTGGCTTCCTTCCCAAAATAAAATAATAATAATAATAAATCAATTAAATTATTGTACGTATTACATCAAATCTGTTCAAAATCAAATTGGTAAAAATTTACCACTTTTGAAAGTAAATCGAACCGAACTTTACTCTTCAAGAACATAAAGGGTCATTTTAATGAGACTAGAATTTAAAAACATACCCCCAAAAATTATTAAAAACAAAAACAACACTTTGAAGGTCAAAATCTTTTAATACTGACACATTTAAAAACTTTTGGTTATAATAATAACAGTTCTTATTGCTAAGTAAAGCATATTTGACAGTGCTACATTAAGCTTTCAACCAGCTGTTTATCTATTTATTTCTATGTCAATTCAAGCTGTGCTTATACCAAAAAACTTGAGAGCGCAAGTTCCCTGAGAGATTAAATATGTTAGTGTTTACCGATCATATGGAAGATGAACTGAATTCATGTGAGTCTGTGATTACACAATGAGGAGCAACATAAAATTTTAATGCTAAAATAGGTTTCAAAACAAGGTGAACCTGCTTAGAAAAAGACTTAAACATATGCGGTGGAAAAATAACACATTCATATAAATTAATATTTAGATTTTTCGAAAAAAAAAAAAAAAAAAAATGATTTTCATGTTATTTTTGGAAGTACTTATTTTTCATAAATGCTCATAAAACTAGAGGGTTTTTAACACACAAAGAAAGTTGGACTATGCAATGCTTTCTATACCTGGAAAAAAATTGGCTGCCTAGAACCAGTAAGAATAAAAAGATCCAAATAAGTTTTACCAAAACGAATAGCGAATAAAAATCGCTATAAAAATCCATTGCATAATAGCTAACAATTCAATTTTTATGCATTGCTGTGATTCTATTCACAGAAATTCGATTTCCTTACAGAAAGAACAAAAATACAGTTATGCTAACATCAACTAAATCACAAACCGAAACACACACTCACAATCTTCCCTACCAATAAAATCACCTTGCTTACAAGAGAATTAATATCTAGTCAAATATACAACCACATTAACCTGACACGATGAAACCTTTCATCTTAACGTAACTGTTACGTAAACCTAAATACAACATTCTAGAAAAGTCTTTACTGGCTTTTTTAAGGTTAGCTTTCCTGTAGGAAAACTAGAAAGAAGATCATTACAGGATCTTAAAATTGGCAGTGCAAGACGAAATAGAAGTCCGTTCACATATTGTTGCCTCTTTTATGTTCATGTAAAACTCAGAAATTACATTTTGCCATTGATAATTATGTAAGCACGGTAACAGCATCATTTGGCTCTGGTTCTGGACATGTAGAGAATCTGAGGAAGTTTATGTCTACTGGATAAAAGAGCACTTGGACAGAGGCTGAATTGGCTATTTGTACCATTATGCCTTGGTATAATGTAGTCAGACACAATAACAAACAGATTTTAAAAGGCATTTTGGTGTTACTACATAAATTGTGGCAACCTTTTTGTATAATTAGACTGGATTGTTAAAAATTTCTAAATGTTATATAACCTTCGGGTCAATCAACTTAGGTGCTAAATAAAATAAATATTTTGCATAAATGTTTTGCAAAGATATGAAAATGATGAGTAACAAGTTAAATTCTTCTTAAATCATAAATAATTAAAGGAAGAATACATCTAATATAGCACTAATTCAAATTAAAAAAAACAAAAACGACAAAAAATTAATACTGTATTTGAAAGTTTTACATAATAAATCATATATTAACAAAGTGTTACTATACAGTTAATATATTGCAGATTACAATCAGACTCATTACAATGTCACTTCTTAATTCTAGCGCCTTCACGTAGCGCGGGAAACCTGTGTGAGTCAGGACAATGTAGATGGAGCTGGGGTTAACTGGCCTGCACAGTCATCACAAACAGACAGAGGCACTCTGCGCTGGATTACTTGGGTCACCACTGATCCTTTAAACATACCAGGTGACAGGAGGCATCTAAAATGATATCAAAAATACATGTTAAGCAAACTTTCAATTAACAATATATTGAGCTAAAGGTAAGTGCAAAAATGATAAAACATCTTTTTTATTATTATTATTATTATCACAGCAACTGAGTAAATTTGGGCCGAATTAGTTGCCACAAACGTTCACAAATTGAACTGTCTGACTTAGCAAAGTTTTCCCACATCAGCACTTCATGCCTAATATAATGTGTATTTTTTCAAACATGAATAAGCAGCACAAATGAACATATACCTAAAGATATCGCGGTGGTGGTGGGGGGGATTTTTGCCTTTATTGATGGAACAGAGAGAGAGAGAGAGAGAGAGAGAGAGAGAGAGAGAGATGAGATGGTGGAAAAGGACCAAAAAGGGGCCCGAGCCGGCTTTAAACCTGGGTTACTGAAGTGCAGCTGTGCATGTGTGTTGGCTCCTTAACCCATCACACAACAGTGCTGGCCATAAATGAACATATATTTCATTAAAGAGGAACACTGATGTCATAATACTAGTAACAACGTTTTCCCACTTCTTCAAAAAAAATAACTTTCTCCAAAAAGGTGAGATGGGCACTTACCATGAAAGTGCTTCCCTATGGGGGCGCTCCTCTTCCTGCACGGCTAATCTTCTAAGCTGACTCTCCTCATCTAAAGATATATACATACAGCTTCCATATGAGTTATGTCTAAACAAGTGTCCTTTATTCTTTATTCACTCTGTCATCTAAACCCTACTCTGTACATGCAAGTGTAGGTGTGTAAGTAGATATGTGGGTATGTAGATATTTATGTTAATATGTAATTATTCTTACCGCAGGGGTTTCCTTCCACATCATCCAACAGATTAGCGGTGGAGTTGGCAGTGCCTAGTCTGAGAGACTGTTAAAGCAAACATTTTTATATTCGACAGATGTGATATATATGGCAGTACCACCAGAGAAAATAGTCTGTAACAATTCAGGCATTACATCGCCAGTCAAACAATGGTAATTAGAAAAATAACAGTACACAACCGATAGCAGACAGCAGTAAAAGCTAATCAGCAGATGACAAAACTGTCTCACTAAGCAAAAGTGACTAGTATAATGTGTAATTTAATAAGCCAAAGTTAAAACACAAATAGTAAGTTGTTTCACAAGCAAATCTGGGTTCACCCCGGGAACATCCCTGCATCATCAGCTATAAGCTGAATAATAGCAAAACAGTGTCAGTTAAAGTAAATAACATTTAAAAAAAACACTCAATACACAGACCTTTTACTTGTTATTCTCACACTACAGGTTTGTATTCATTAGAATTTAAACAGAATTTCGGTGTCCACCTTCATAGATTTCCTCCATATTCTCTATTTCTGTTTCCAACATTTGCAGCTTTGTAAACTGGTTACTCTAAAATGCCTTGGGTGTAAATGAATGTGTGTGTAAATGAATGTGTGTGTACGTGTTTGCATGCTCCGCTGAAATAGACTGACGCAGTGTTTCTGAAAAATGTGGAATGTACTTCAACTCCAAGATAAAGTGGTTAGTGGAGATAAAAGAGGTTTATTTTGTTTATTTTTTTTTTAGTCCAGCCTTCCTAAGGATATGAATGATGTCTCAGGAGGGCACTTCTTTTTGCCCTTCTTCGTTTTGTCTTTTCTGAAAACCCTTTGGCGAGCTCAAACAGTTTTTTCCTGGTTGCTGTAGAAGAGATGATGTAGTTAGATGAGTAATTAATCACACAGTGTAATTGTGATTCCTTTGGACCAGAAAAAAAAAAGAATCTCACATTTTCCCATGTGCTTCAGTTTGTCTCGGAACAGAGCGTCATCGGACACTACCGTGCACGCCTCAAACGATCCAGGAACGTAGTGTTCGCCTGTAGTGCGGATGACACGCAAAAAATACTTCCAAGTTTAATCAGATCATCTACAAGAATGCATCAAAAGTTCATGAAAGGAAGCACAAAGCCAATTTCAAGTGTAGGACATTTACCTGCAGCTTTACCAGCTGACCTCGATTTCTTTGATTCATATTTTAGGCGATCTACAACAGATAAATACAGGTTGGGTTAGATTTATTAAAAGGATAAGGTTGCCTTTTTGTTGGGTTTCGTGACACAAGTGCCAAAAAATTCGGATATACACAGCTACAGCCCTTAAAAAATGTCATTGAGAAAACCAGAATCCACACATAAGTAAATGTTCTCATGAATAAGAAACAGGAAAAACATGTTTCAAAACCTGCTATCCTGGTATCTGTATGCAGGCTGATACTATCCCAAAACACTTTATTTATTCAGATTAGATGTTTCGTATCAAGATGTTCCGATTAACTAATACGTTTATTGCTAAAATTAACACTGATATTATAAAACAACCTGTTTAAATCAACGATGGCATTATGACTGGAATGTTTTGTTGAACAGAAACTAAAACAAAGCGGATGTGAGCATGTCTGGATCATTTAATACTGAGAGGGATACTCTATTATAAGTACTTCAACAGACAAACCGTTGGCTTATGCAAGCAGTTATTAAGGTCTGTCTGTATCTGGCATTGTAAAAGTAGACTTACTTGCATACATTACATGTATTTATCAGCCCATCCACACACAAATACCTATTTATCACTGCTTTTACAGAAATGATCCTAAAATGAAATCTGATTTGGTTTGGAATGTTTTATTGGGTAAAATACAAATTATTTAAAAATGGTTCACGATTATAAAGTTATCTAAGCTGTCTCAAAATGCTCCTATTTTAAACCATACCTTATATTATCTTCCAGATTTTAAAATATAGTCTTTCAAAAAGTTTGACCTTTACTAACCAACCTATTTGTTTCTATTGAAATGAATGAAAGATGTCTTTGTAAAAGCGGCGTTATGGTGTACACCTCACAGCACATTTGCATATGTTCACCTCGTTCCAGTGCGACAAGAAACTCGCGATTACGCTGAAGCTCCTTCATAAACTCCTCGTTCTGGAGGAAGAGAGCAATGCGCTCATCTTCCAAATACTGTTTAAGCTTTCGTTCCTGTTCAGATGCTCCAGATGCTCCAGCAACACAGGCAGCATCCTGAGGCAATGATGCCAGGGTGGATGATGGCTCATGGACAGTACTTTGAGAGCTCTAAAAAAACCGAATATAATAATGAAACAAAGCAGATTGGGACTGTTTAGAGGAAAATGAAATAACAGTTGCTGTTTTACAGAAGCAGATATGTTTAAATGCAAAACAAAAAGCCTGTTACATGCTTTCTATATGAGGAAAATGTCCCATACTACACCTGTAGACTGTCTGACTGCTGGGGCAAGATTCGAAGGAAGTCATCCGGTAGGTTGCCAAGTAATGGTGGGTTCCAGTTTCTGTAACTCTGCGTGTTCTGCTGTCCTACGGAGGGTTGCAATTCAAACCTGAAACATTTCATTTATGTGAATTTCACATCATGTCCTTAAAAATGTACCAATACTTGCAAACATGTTTATTAACTAAATGAATACACTAATTAACAAAATCAGTGAATGAGTTTTCACTAAACACACGAAAAAAACAGAGCAAACAGAACTTAGAACTTATACTAGAAAATTTTCACCCACACTTATGAAAAGCCAACAAAGAAATTACATTATAAAACCAAAAACATCACAAAAAGAGAATAAGCAAAAAGTACTGACTGACTGGTTAACCAGCCTCTATTAACTGTGACAAGATTTTAAAAATTGACAGAATTTGCAAATAAAAAGTGTCCCAACAATTTTTGTCCTTGATATTAAAAATTGACAGCTTAATATAATTATGGTAAATTTAAAGCACCATAACATTTTTACATCATAAACACAGTACACAACTCACAGTGTATACAGTAAATATACCAAATTAATACTTTATTAACTTGATAATAAATGTTGTTTGCTTATGCTGTCTCTGCCTTTGGCTTCATATGTGTTTTGCAAGCGTTTTTTTTTTGGCAGCAAATTTGCACAACTTTTCAAATTAGAGATCTATGTTTGTACACTGGTTTGTTTTTGTAGGGACACAGACTTTTTTATGCCTAAACAGATCTCTGACTGGTTGCTTCACATGTTAACCATACACCCTCTCCGTCAATAAAAGCTGCTATGCAGTCCAAACTTTCTACTGGGTGCTAACTAGACCCAGCAGTACAATCCTGAACACCAGGGGGCATCATGTTTTTCCTAAACTCCCTATACATACATACATACATACATACATACATGTATTTTTATTTACTTTTTTTTACCTAGGAGGAGGGGTAGGTGGAACATTTGGGTATTTCCTGTCAAATACGTGCATGTCATATGTGGGTGGAGAGTAGACTGGAGGTGGCTCTTCATCCGAGCTGTCTGGTTCGAGGGTCCTCTCCAAAATCTAACAGAGATAACACACAAAACGGACGTCACTGGATTTCGAAGCTTATTTGGCAGATAATGAAAAAAAAAAATCCTCAGACCGCTTCTATTTTATGTTGTTAGAACCTTTGACAGTTTTAGTCTGTTTAATATTTAGCTCAGAAACCCATGTTGCTAAAAATAATTTTAGACTGACAAAAGCACATGCTGAACATTTACTGCTGTCAGCATGATGTTGATGTGTCAGCATTTAATTATATTCCACTATATTAAAAGGTGATTATTTTTCAAAGAACCAAAATAATACAATAAGACATTTCCTAACAGGGACTAAAATGTCAATAGTTCAATATTTAGCAAAACTAAAATTTTTTTCTATAAAAATATAATATAATACACAAGCTACAAATAGGGGTGTGTTCATGTGTACATGCAAATTAAATAAAATTCATGATGATATTCTGCAAAAATGAGTGGTTCGGGCACTCATACATATCTGTATAGTTTTGACTGCATAATGGAAAAATAGTTAAGAAATAAATGCGCAGACTGTAATGCAACCGAAATTAAACATTTGAACTAAAATGTAAAAGATTTAAAATAATGTTATCAAATTCTAATAGCATTTTCACTTTGGCTGGCGACTATGAGTGACATCACTCCCAAATAGTCCCACCCCTGACACAGGTTTCTGTGTAAAGTTTTGGAAACGCAAACGCAAAAGTATTTGCATTGTCATTTGAGTTTTGGCAGTTCACAAAACGAAAATGCAAACGATATGCATATGCGTTTGGATTAGGGCTGTGTATTAGCAAAGGCCTTACAATACAATAAATATCATGATACATGCGTCACGATACATTATAATCACAATATATTGCAATACAAGTTTTATTGCAATACTTATAAAAATGTTTTTTAAAACATTTCGAACCAATTGCTAAAAATACAATGCTGGAAACGCCCTTATTTTTTCCGCCATGCTTGCGTCTGAGACAATGGCCAATATGTCACCATCAAAATGGGAGGAGGAAGTTGTTTGACACGCACAGACACATTTTACAATTCCTTTCGAAGTGCCTTTTTAAGTTGTAATGTATGCATGAAATGATATGCAAGGATAGCAAAAATACAGTTGGAACAATCGTGGCATGACAATGTTTTGCAGTCTAATACAGTATATGTCTGGCAGTGTTCAGTTTGTGTCTTGTTACCTCAGGTGGGATGCTGTCATCAGAGTCTGAACTGTCATCTGATGCATTGTCATCAATGCTCATCTGCAGAAGCTGGTCAATGGTGGCATCAACAGCCCCATTGTTAGAGCGCAGCACACACTCGATCACCTCATAGTCCATGCTGGGAAACATGGTCTTGAAGTCTTCCATGGCCTGGTTAAACTCCAGCCGCCGCACCTGTCGGTTAGGTTTACTGTTGTTCAGTTCTCCTGTGGTTGATCCTCCACTTCCTTCACCCGCTCCTGCTCCTCCGCCACGCGAGCCACCATTGCTGCTACGTCGAAACAAACTTGTCATCTTGACCAACTAAGCCACCCAGTAAACTGCACAAACTCCAACTTTTTTTTCCCTTTTATATCCACGTATATTTGTTTAAGAACAAGACAGCGTTTCAAGCCTAATCACTATTTCATCGCTGCACAATTAGGTTAATGTAATGGAACAAGAGGAGGCATATTCAGTCCTTTCCTGCTTTTTAACTACATACTATATAGCAGTAATGAAGCCAGTTCATGAAGAAAGAATGGCGTTTAACATATTCTGGCCTAAGTCCCCAAAAGTTTCCAATAATGTTGGGTCTTCATCCGCACCTATGAGAGCAAAAAATAAAGAATTAAAAATTAATGATAGAAGTGCCTATATCGAGGAATAAAAATTTTCTGTATATAGTTGGCCAGGAAAGTTTTAGGATTTCCACATAATAATCAACAAATAGTTACTAGACAGAAGCTCTTCTCTCCGGAGAGTACAACAGATGGAAAGATAGATTAAAAAAAAGCCTTTAATGAGTCACACTCTTCAGAAGGTGATAAAACAGCACAAAAACTGACAAATGTGTGGATTTTTGTTCCCTGGGGAGCTCTTTAGTGGCTCATCTTTGGGAGTAGATAAAGTCTACTTTTTACATTTTACACTGTAAAAAAAAAACCAAAAAAAAAACCCAATAACTTTGGTAAGATAAAAACTAACAAGCTCCCTGGGCAAGAAAATGACTTTGAAAGAACTGTTTATTTTCTTTATTTAATATAGCTACAGATATTTTCTATAATATTGCTACTTACCGAACATGCAATAAACCATTAGTGGTGTATAGTATGCAAATTCATTTATTATGTTTATGTTTATTATTTTTCTAACTCAAGAAGTATAAAATACCATGATGACCTTATATTCCGTAGTAATCATTAAGCACAAACATAATGAGTGTACACAAAATTATATTAAGAGTTGATATTCTAAAGGACAAAGCATCATAATAAACACCCTTACCAACACAACGGTGCATTTAGTTTTATCTTCAGTTTTATCTAATAATTTGCTGAAACAGAATTCATCTCTTAAATCATATTTATGTCCAAAAAAATTGAAAAATTGGTGAGAACTAAGAGAAATCCAGTGCCATTCACTTGTAATGTAATCCTGCTCCCCATTTCAGCCTCCTGCTTCACACTCTCCTTGTACTGGGGAGAGAAATCCCGGCTCTTGAAAAACAATGAAGCCAGGCTGAGCTCAAGCCAGGCCCACATGGCACTGCCAGGTCCCAGCAAGCCTTGCCAACCTCATGTTTGTGATGTAAACAGGATGCAAAATGAGAATATGTAGTCTGTGTTTTGAGGTTGTGAGGCAAGCTGTGAGGCAAGCTGCAGTTGCTTGGTCGTGTCTGTGGCTTAAGAGTTGCTTTGGAATGAAAAGATCTTGTTTAAGATTGTTCCTAATGCTAATTATTCTTTGTACTGCATGTAATTAATCATTCTGCTCAGGGAGAATGATACCCTCACAATGCACAACAATGCATTTAGCAAGAAAGGCTTTTAAAAGTCAAGTTTAATTTAATCATATTTAAAATTTCTATTAGGGTTCCCTAGAATTCATTACTGCAGATTACATTATACATAGACGACAGTTAACTTGATATATTTTACCCTAGGAATATAAATGTAAATTCTATTTACATTTTCTGTAAAGAATTCCTGCAGGTGAAGCTAATTTCTGCTTTCTACCTTTAGAAATGAATAATTCAGCAGGAACTATCCCTGGATTTTTGTCAAGCCTCAAGTCAAGTCCCCTGCAAGCAGAAAATGAAAACAGGACGCCACAGAGCACTTTAAATTGTACAACAACTCATTAGGTATGACGACTGTAGCATACACTACATTACCAGTAGTGTGTGGACACCTGGCCTGTATTTGTCTGGTGTTCTCTTTAATATAACTAAGGAGAACAAACATGCTCTGGCATTACAATGCTCCTATGCACCAAGCATAGTCCATGATGACATGTGCATTGATGGTGTGCAACCAATAGACTTTAAGTGTCCTCACACACATGTTCAAACATTCTCACTTTTTGCGCCACATGGCTCCACTCTCCATTCACAAACCAGCGCTCAACTACGCTCCACTTTTACAGTATACTTGACTATATCGAATCTTGTTGAGAAATAGGAACATGGCAACATGCTTGGAGTAAGACATGAACTTCATTCACTTTACAGGTCTAGATAGCTTAAAAGTTTATCGCAGCATTTTTAACACTGTTTTAACAACGTAGATTCACCTTACAAGCCAAAACCAAAATCCAAAATGGCGAACCATCGCTGTAGCCTATTGTATGCTGGTTATAATATGCAGAATCAATTGATGTCTTCTGTTTAAATATGTGGCTCTAGTATTACTAGCAATGTAATAAGCTGAGCCACTGACACCTGCAATATACTTTAAAGCTCATTTATTATTCATTTTAACATATATACCTAAAACAAAATTTTGCATTTTAGTATGCAAAGACCTTAAAGCTTTAGCTTCCCCGTTTTGCTGGCCCTTTTTTAATTTAGGTTTTGCTGACTAAACAAGTGAAACCGTAAGAGGCGAGATAAAACTTACACACAGAATGAAAAGCAGGTGGCTTCCAATTTTGGGCGTTTAAACATCTGAAAATGTTTAAAATATTTTTAAAACTTTCGAAAACCAGAAGATCTCAAGCTTGTGAGCGCAACATACAGTTACTGGATCAGGAAAATGATTTCCAGGGATCTGAGTGAAGGAACAAAAAAGCATTTACACTGTCACTGAAACATCACGTGGCAGAGAGGCCAGAAAAACCAAACCGGCCATGATTTTTTTTTTTTTTTTTTTTAGAAGGGTAGACATTCTGTGTGTAAAGGCGTTCCTCTGTGTTTAGCTACCCTGTGCTGAAAGCTTTATGCGTCTTGGAGGAAGTACACGCACTATGTACTCCCTCGTAGTGTAATTGGAGAGAGTTGGCTAGTGGGTGGGAATTTTCAAATGTTAAAATTAGACAGAGTAACAGTTCAAGCATTCGCTAGAATAACAAAATCTATACTCATATTTACAAGCATGGATCTTTCAGTAGTTTTCTAAAAATGACTTTTGTGAAACAAACCCAGAAGTGACGACCTCCAGTTAAATTGTCTAGTCTCTCTACTGTTAATCAAATTCAAAAAAATTTATATTAATTGGCAATTTAATACTGATTTGCATGTTATTCTTGTTGACTCTTTATAATTATTAGACTAGCGAACTTTGCCCTATTCATTTCATGACCGTGTTTGGTTATGTTAATAATTTATAAGACTTTAGACAGTAGTAATTAATGTTTTTTATTATAAAAGTCATCACAGAATTAAAAATGAAAATCTTGGGTCAGTAAAGTTTTGCCAAGCTCATAACTGAGCAGTAAGAGAAGTTTTTATTATGAGTTTGTTTTGAACAATAATAATATTATTTAAATAATAATAAAACAGGAAGAAACTAATGTAGGGCTACAGCACGTAGGGCTACAGCACGTCAGCCTACAACACGTGATAAGTTCACTGGGTGCTTAAAAATGAGTGCAAACAGCTTCAGTACACTGGGGTTTTTAGTGGACTCGAAACTGTACAGACTTCTCTGAATCGTCTAAAAAAATATTTGGAGGGACAAGAAGCAATAAAAAAAACCCGAATCATGGCTCAATCATCACAAAACGGGAAATTTTAAATTCTGCCAACATCATGACTGACCACTTGCCTACTTTAGAAAAAGTCCAGACGCAGTGTGTGATGCGAGTTATAGAAGAAGGGAAAAAGAGAAAACCATTACATCCTGTTTGCAGTGGGCCAAGAGACTTTGCCAGATGTTAGAGTATTTAATACCCAGCAGACCTTGTCAGAAACTTTTGTTAAACCACCACTAACCATTGACTTCAAATTAACTTTCCGTTTTATGTAAACCAGGATAAATTGATTACTCTTTAAAAATGAAATGGTGATATTTAATAACTTTTTAAATGAGTGATCGCATGTGTTGGTGATGCTGAACAGTAAACAAATCTGTAAAAAGAGTGCTAAAAACTTTAGCAAAATATTGAGGCGATTAGGAGTGGATTAGGATGTCCTCAGGTCAATTCAAATCAGCACAAACCTTAGAGGAACAATGACACGCAGAATTAGAGAACTTTAATCAACAAATTGATTTCTTTCAAATTTGCATGTCAGCACTTCAGGCCCCCATCCCTAAGTCTTCAATCAAACTGTAGATCAGTACATCTGAATGCTGATTACATTACATTAGCAGATCTGTTATCAGTAAACTGTTCTTAGGCAAAATAGAGTCCTGATTAAAAGCTTTTATATGTGGTATCTACTTTAACATCCATTGCCTATAAAATTAGCTTGGTGTTCGAAACAAAGTGATCTAGAGGAAGCGAGAATTCTAACAGATAAAAGACAAGTAACACTGTTGGGCTATTAATTCCTCAATAAAAGCAGAAATTATGCAAAAAGGAAAGTATCAACAGGAACAAAGCAGAAAAAGTAGGAAACTAGGGCCAAAACAGAAACCTAACATTTACTGCCAAATAAAATTAAAACATTGAACTGACTGTGCTGTCCTAATTTACCCTGGTGCCTCATAGGATGACTCTCTAGATGCCAGGATACAATTATAGGAAAAGGGTAACTAATTTGATGTGTATATAACAGCAAACTGATCAAACATTTAAGATACGTGCAGGGGAAAGAATGGTACAATACACTACACAAACCAAAATTACGACAGCAAAACAAGAAAAAAAAACCCCACACAAAATGTGGAAACACAAATGCAAAAACACACCAAGAAGTCTAAACAACAGTAGGTCCTGGAGGTGTTGATGAATGACTACATTGACTGTCAAGGAAACTGTGGTAAAACCAAGAGCTGGAAATAAGCAATAATCCTAATTTGTTCAAAATTTCTAATCATAACATTTCAGATGTGCTGTCAGCTTTTCACAACATTAATGTGTCACTGAGTTTGTCAACGATAACAAAAACTTACTTAATATCATTATAAAGTATAAATACTGCTTACCACAATATGTACCTTACCATTAAATAGTTTTCATTAGACAAACTAGATAACAGTCTAAGATTTTACCAAATTGCTAGCCTGACATCCTAGGACTATGATGTCTTCAGGCTACCAAAATGTATACCTTCCCTGCTCGTCTGGGTAACTCGTAAGGGCGGTGGTGGCTCAAATGGTTAAGGCACTAAGTTGTTGTTTGGAAGCCCAGGAATACCTGGGTTCAAGCCCCACCGCTGCCAGTCTGCCTTTAAAACCCCTCCTGCTTTAGGGGTGCTGTATCATAGCTGTACCCAACCTTCTAAGCTGGGATATGCAAAGAAACACATTTCACTGTGCTGTAGAGTTTGTGTGACAAAAACATATTTCAATGATTTTGCATTCTCTTATGAAAATTTCACTTTCAATCCTCGATCACGTAACCTGTGTATAGAGAGCGGCGGTACTGATTTTACACAGTTTTTATCAGTGATGCTTCAGATCTGTTGCTTACCAACTTCTCCAACATTGTCCTTTTAGTCATTACTATTCTCAAATGTCAAATGAAATCTCACACAGAAACAGGTGTAATAGAGATGTACAGTGATTAATATTTTGTCTCCTTTACAACATTCTACATCATTTGAAATTTTTACTTGTATTTGGGCCACTTAAATTTGTTTTGGGCTACCACACATTTTTAGGCTCCGAGTAGTACTACTTCTTTTTGTAATATTTACATGCAGCAAGAAATACCAACAAACACCTGACATTTAATATAAACCCTCCTCGCCCATTTCAGCCTTTTTCTTTACATTAACAATTTTCTGAATGACGTTTTTGTTGTTGCATTTCCAAATTCGATGTCTGACTGACTGACAAAAAGATTTTGGAAAGCAGCTCTGAGATTCTCCACACTTTTTTTCCCAACACTTTCCACGCAGTCTATGCTGCTCCACTTGGCATGCAGACTGATGTACTGTTAAAAGATAAACTTTAATATCTGGGTTTTTTTTACTAGGATCAGGGAAAATATGTTGTCAGATTGTAAGAGGTATTGAAATTAATTGGCTGACTGGTGTTACACTAGCGAAAGAGGAGACAGCGACTTGCTGGTAGTCCCTCTGTGCCTTCGACTATTATTTAAAGAAGTGCTTGCAGTGAATACACTTTGCACATTTCTTTTACACATTCAGTTTAATTCCCATCCTTGTCCTCATTTGTCTGATGATCCTTTCCATTTGAGCAGTTAATTGGGCCTCTGCATGCACTTATCTTGCACTAATAGTAATAACTGGGGCTTTTTCCTCTAGTGGGTGGAATAAAGCACATCCTGATAATGCCCTGGTTTAGAGGTGTGAAAAGAGACATCCTAATTTGTATCCTGATGCCAAAAGAGAAACCTAACAGAGGTGTAAATAACCATGCTTCTCCTCTCTTATACTTATCTTATAAATAAAAAACAGGAAGGAAAATGGCCTAGTAAAGATAACCACTGGGAATATGATTTGAAGCCTGTGTCTGAGAATTTAGGTTTTTTAAAGAAGACATAAGGGTGAACCATGGCAAAAAAGATTGTTGTTAGGAACCTGGTTTATGGGGAAAGCAAAATGATGAACAGGAAAGAGGCAAAAAAGTGACAAAAGAAGTAAACAGGTTTCTTTTGTTTGCCAAATGCAGAAATAAGCAGGAGAGAAAATCCTTAGAGTCCTTGAAATAAATCTTCACACAAAAGAGAAACAGGGAAAATGGTGGCCCGCTCGCCTCGGTGTCATGTGCATGGCAGAGTTGAACACGTATTCCTTTCCAGGAACTACAAGTAGGTCTAAAATGGGAGAAGACAAAGGAGTGAACAGGAAGGTTATCAAAGGGTTCCACCGACATCCTGTTCCTGTCACAGGCGTAATTGAGAAAGTCATCCTCCATGTTCGCTAATGATTTTCTCTAGGGCACAAAAAGAGGAACCTCTATAAACCTTCAGCTTTTAATAGGGATGGGAGTGGCACCAGCTGTCTGACTTACAAGACATTAGGAGACCCTTTTCATTTTTAACACAATTCCTACTAAAATACGAAGCCTAATCATACAACCAAGATGCCATTGAGATGCTTCTGGCAACTACTAACATATTTTAGTGTGCATAGAATAGATTAAAATCAGATTTAATCAGGTAGATGAGATTTGAAATGTACAACAGGTCTAATGAAGTGCATACAAGTTTTATAAGAAAGATGAATCTATACAGTAACAATAAAAGAAATGTAAAACACCAATCCAGGCAGCTCTGACTGACAGGAAAATCCAGACAAATACACAAATACACACTTTCCAATTTATATCAGTTACAGTTAAATTTGCTGAATGATTAAAATCACTGCCCCTCATCCAGTGTTACCCTCGGTCTACACTTCAATAGCTAGCATTCGCCTCCACCCGGACAAGGGTTCAACTTCAAATAACTCCTGACTCCTTAATGTAGTGCACTACATAGGGGTATAAAATAATGGCTCCTTGCAGCCCATTCGGGAGCGTTTTATCCAAAAGGAATGCATTTGGAATTCAGCCCAGGTACTGTGGAAAAACGTGGAGAGATTCTTTTAAGGTAGTAAAACCTTGTAAACTGACATTAAGAGCTAGTTTGTTTATAAAACAGCAAACTGTAAGATTCCTGGTGATGCGGTGTCATTTTTCTTTTCCTCGGACCAGTTAAATCAACAGAGACTAGGAAGGGGAGGCCGCACGGTTCGAGCTGGACAATTACAACGAGCTTAGGACACACAGGACTTCTGCGCAAAAAACAGTCGTGCAGTTATTTTTAAGAATGTCGATTAGTTTGGCAGTCGGAATAGAAACATTTAGTGGCATGTAAATAAAAAAGGTTAGCAAGCTAACATCCAAAACACACGGTACTTACTGGGAAAGAGCAGCTGGTGAGCAGCACCGCGTCAGATTTCCACTCTGGCAAAAATAAAAAAATACTTGCAACCAAAGCTGGTTTTCTTTAGCGGAATAAAGCAGCCCAGAAACACGGATGGGTTTAAAACGCTCACTGATTCTTAATGAGTGTGTGTGTAGTTCCCATTGCTGGAGTCCCGCGAGGAAAAGACATTGCGGTCTGTGTGTGTGTGTGTGTGTGTGTGTTGGATAAATCAAACACACGAGAAGAGGCTGTGGGGGTTAACATCAGACTTTCAGAGGAACAAAGGAGCAGACAGCTGCCTAGTGGACACACACATCAAATACACACCCGACCCTAAAGTTTACTACAATACATCTAACACACATCATCTTTTCTTTTTTTTCTTTTCAATAAAATTTTTGCGGCAAAACTAATGCAAAAATATTGTGTACTATTCAGAATATACTTATTTGATGATTTAATCATTAAAGATCATATTTTATTAATTTTTGAGCCATAAATCATTACATTCCTAAAATTGCACATTAGGACATATTTTGTCCATGTTCTTATTAATTAGACCTGTTAATTCATTAGTCCAGTCAAACATGCCAATGCTTGCAAGAAACCAACAATAAATCAGTTGATGATGATGTGTTAATTTATTATTTTTGTCATAGTAACATTTCATAATTTACTGAAATAGCCATTTGAGTACATAATGTCCATTCCCAGATAGTGTCTTTCACTGTGATCCTTTGGAGTCAGTTTGTTTTCTTCTGCACCATCCTCTCATTCTTCTATTTTATAGCACTACTGGGTTGCGCAAGTAAAAATAAAAATAAGTCTTCTGTTTTGTGTAAATGTCAACTAAAAAAAACGAAGCAATTATAGCAATGAAAGCAATTTCCAGTGTGTATTCCTGTCCATCGTCCCCAGAATTTACTGCAAACCCGCCCAGGATAAAATTGCTAACTGAAAGCTGAATAAATTCCATTCAATGCAAACAGCATCACTATTATAAAAGTACACAATGTTCTACTATAAATTAATCTTTATTACTGCAATAAACTGCAATAAAATAAATGCCAACATATAAGGTATGTAATTCCAGGGTTTATGTAACGTGTTTATTTAAAGCTGATTATTTGATAGATGTAGTGTTTAAATATTTAATAAATGTTTAAACACAATTTCTGTCCAGCAACTTAAGCTTCCTTGTACATTTTTAATCAGAACCTAAGAATAAGTGTGCTGGTCAGAGTAATAGCTATTAAAATGTATTCCAACAGCAGCATCAGTTTAGTGCTATTAATGAGGACATTTAGGCAGTACAATCATTGGGGAGAATTACTGCACGAGGAGAAAACAGTCTCTGTCTGTTTTCTTGTCTCTGACTTCTTATCCCTTAAGGAATGAGCTGGAAAATAGAACAGGATATGACATCATGCTGGTATGTGATGAGATTATTTGTGCTTACATGCATTACTTAGGACTAATTCTTGACTTGTTTTAATATTACCAGCTAAACAGAATTATTTGAAACACACAAGGTCATTCTAATAAAATTACCAATGATATATTATCATGCTTCATTTCATATACACTGCTCAAAAAAATAAAGGGAACACTTAAACAACACAATGTAACTCCAAGTCAATCTTACTTCTGTGAAATCAAACTGCCAACACTGATTGACAATCAGTTTCACATGCTGTTGTGCAAATGGAATAGACAGCAGGTGGAAATTATAGGCAATTAGCAAGACACCCCCAATAAAGGAGTGGTTCTGCAGGTGGTGACCACAGACCACTTCTCAGTTCCTATGCTTTCTGGCTGATGTTTTGGTCACTTTTGAATGCTGGCGGTGCTTTCACTCTAGTGGTAGCATGAGAGTGGCTCAGGTAGTGCAGCTCATCCAGGCTGGCACATCAATGTGAGCTGTGGCAAGAAGGTTTGCTGTGTCTGTCAGCGTAGTGTCCAGAGCATGGAGGAGACATACCAGGAGACAGGCCAGTACATCAGGAGACGTGGAGAAGGCTGTAGGAGGGCAACAACCCAGCAGCAGGACCACTACCTCCACCTTTGTGCAAGGAGGAACAGGAGGAGCACTGCCAGAGCCCTGCAAAATGACATCCAGCAGGCCACAAATGTGCATGTGTCTGCTCAAACGGTCAGAAACAGACTCCATGAGGGTGGTATGAGGGCCCGACCTCCACAGGTGGGGGTTGTGCTTACAGCCCAACGCCATGCAGGACGTTTGGCATTTGCCAGAGAACACCAAGACTGGCAAATTTGCCACTGGCGCCCTGTGCTCTTCACAGATGAAAGCAGGTTCACACTGAGCACATGTGACGGAGTCTGGAGACGCCATGGAGAACGTTCTGCTGCCTGCAACATCCTCCAGCATGACCGGTTTGGCCCCTTGTGAGACCATATGCTGGTGCGGTTGCCCCTGGGTTCCTCCTAATGAAGACAATTCTAGACCTCATATGGCTGGAGTGTGTCAGCAGTTCCTGCAAGACGAAGGCATTGATGCTATGGACTGGCCCGCCCGTTCCCCAGACCTGAATCCAATTGAGCACGTCTGGGACATCATGTCTCGCTCCATCCACCAACAACCACGTTTTGCACCACAGACTGGGAGGAGATCCCTCAGGAGACTATCCACCACCTCATCAGGAGCATGCCCGGGCATTGTAGGGAGGTCATACAGGCATGTGAAGGCCACACGTCAAAATGAGGCTCAGTAGTGCTTTTTTTTTTTAAGGATATTACATCAAAGTTGGATCAGCCTGTAGTGGGTTTTTTTTTTTCCCACTTCAATTTTGAGTGTGACTCCAAATCCAGATCTCCATGGGTTAATAAATTTGACTTTCAATGATAATTTTTGTGTGTGACTTTTATCAGCACATTCAACTATGTAAAGAACGAAGTATTTAAGAATTTCATTCATTCAGATCTAGGATGTTGTTTTATTGTTCCCTTTATTTTTTTTTTTTGAGCAGTATATAATAAATGGAAGTAATTACACAAAAGTGTTTGTCCCTATGTTTAAGCCAAACACAAAGATCTTAAAAATGCAATTTGATTATTGGATAAATGATTTAATATTTGTTACATATACAGACTCTTCTCTAATTTAGATGTTGACTTTCTTCAGGCTTTATAATCGAACACAATGAGCTGCAAATTCTCAAACATCCAAGTTCATTATATCTGGACAAGGTTGTTACTTAAACATCCGAAACGCATAAACTAAGTTGTAGTGCAGTAATTAAATTAGCAGTCCAACACCTTAAAGATTACCAATAAGCTGCCACTGCTGGGCCCCTAACCAAGGCCCTTAACTCCCAATTGCTTAGTTTTATAAAAGAGATAAATGTAAGTCACTCTGGATAAGAGCGTCTGCCAAATGATGATCATGTAAATAAAGTAGTTACCAAAGTATCTGTCCAGCATAAAAAGTAGCAACACACAAACACATCATTACGCCTGGTGAAAGACCAGGTTAGCGTTTTAGATCATATTAATAAGCAAAAGAGTTAATGTTTTACAATTTTCTTTTATTTAGACAATCCAAATAAAAGGCACATAAAACATTGTGTTTACATAACTGTGACATACATACATTTAAAAAAATGTAGGAATGCTTCACCTTTCTGCTAACCAAAAAAATTCCTAGTCTTTATATATACAAAATTATCAATGTTAATGTTCTAATACAAAAAGTTTTATAAAAGGTTATTTTATGTTTTTCCTTGGACTTATCTACCATATCTACTACATCCTCTGAGCTAACTGTTTTGTACAAAGATATACATTCACTGCCATTCACATGATTCTGCCAAATCAAAGCAAATTGCAAAATGTCAGAACTGCTGTTCTATTCTCCAATGTAAAAAAAAAAAACAAACCCAAAAAAACATCTCCAAACCCCTCACTAATAATCCAACTTGCATTTTCTTAAAAGATACTGTTGGTGCATAAGGCATAAAAAGAAAAAAGAAAAAACAATACTAAACAAAAGCTAACGACAGAAATAATTCCTCATGATGTGCTAACTTTCAAAGCAAAATGGATCTAAAATCTTCAGAGATTTGGTAAACAGGACAGTCATGTTCCTATGTGGCATTTTCAGACCAGGCACAGAAGAGATGCCACTGGAGGGCCATATATTTATTACAAGCGATCTGTAATGCTTTGTACCAGTCACATCAGTTCCATTCTTCAAATTTCCGTTCCAAAGGTTGTGGAAAAAAAATATACACTCCAGTTAAACAAGGCAACATTCTCGAAGAACAAACCGCTTTAGGTGCCCATCATTGTAATGTTCATGCAATTTGAAATGAAGAGACAAAATAACTCAGGGAAAAAAATAAACATCCAGTAGCTTTTAGGCTTGGCTTACCTCACAGTCCAGATCTGTTTTTTTCTCTTAAATCCATTACATGTCTGATCAGCAACAAAAAGAAAAATACATTTAACTACAATCACTGCTTACTAAACCCATTCTGGTCAAATGAAAAGAAAGCATATTAAAAAAATTTCTCTGCTGTCTACCTTCATCTTGACTCAGGGAATACATTCTCATTAGAGGAGGTGATATAGAAACATGATTAACTAGTGATTTTGAAGTTAAGTGTGTCTCGCTGATCAGAAATGAATGGAATAGAGTTACAGTGCAACTTCAATATTGCTTTTGGCATCCAAAATGGATGAGACTCTTTGCTCTTGTTCATTGATAGCTTCCTACAGTCATTTGGAACACACATACATGTCACTAATAAAAACAAAAGCAACATACTCTTAATATAAGATGGCAGTTTTGGTTGAATTGTTCAAAAAAAAAAAAAAAAAAAAAAAAAAAAAAGAAGAAAAAAAGGGAAAAACTATATCTAGTGAATAATATAAAATGCATGGTCTACCCAGGTACACAGGATACATACTTTTTGGGGCCAATAACAAGGATAAAACGATTTAGTGTATTAAGGAGGTGAAAAAATTCAGAAGTGTTACACATTTTATTATTATGAGTGTAAAATGACTGGAAATCTCTCAGTAAAGACCCCACGAAATGGGAGTACAGCCCTCATCCTCATTCAAAGAAGAATAAAAAAAGTTCCTACTACCAGGTCTCTTTAAAAGAACATGTCTAGGTCTCAAACATCTTTCTGCGAATGTGGTCGACAGACAGACCAAACATCCACATGAAGACATATCTCATAATACTGCCATTATAGTATCACCAATCAGATATGTTTTCAGTGCAAGACTTGGTAAAATTCATGTCAAACACCAACCAAGCAGAAATGTCCAGCTATTCAAAACAATAATACATAGTTTTTCTTATACCAGGAATGATCAACTCCAGAAAATGGTTTAAAACTAGAATAATAGCCACAGTTTTAAGTGGCTTATAATGAATGTCAATCCCAAAAAGCCTCTTAATTAGATAGTATTTAAAATAAATTTTCTCCCACAAATGGAAGCTCATGTCCCTTTTGTAGTACATAACGCAATACAATTAACTGGGGAATACTGATCAACAAGCCAAAAATAATAAAAAATAAAGTGATCATAGTTTTTTTTTTTTTAAAAACTGTTAAAAGCAGTCACGGTGAAGCTCTTTGCTCCTCTCTAAATGGCCACTGACTGAGATATTCTGGCACTAACAAGGTGAAATCAACAAACGTACAGTATGTTAGCCTCCATTCCATACAAAAACTTTTCTTTTCCCCCCCCTCCCTCTTCCCTAAGCTACTTCATTATACTTTATACATTGCTGGTTCTGCTTAGCCAAAAGGCAAAAAGTAAGATAAACAGAGGACCATCTAACAACTAGATCGTTACTGTTTCCTCATCTGCTGCTACATTCTATCCACACTAAGGTTGGAATTTCTATCTTACAATCTTTGCTTGCCCTTTCTTCACAGCATGCTACTAATGGAAGACTAGAACAGGATTAAAAATAAGACACACTGGGTTGGATGAGTAATCAGAAACTGTTTGGGTTCTACCACGGTGGTGAGGAAGGCAGAACCTGTGAGAGAAACGGCATGCTTTCCATGGGCCGCATGGCGATGTTCAGGGGGCCGGTGATGTTCATGGGCATGGAGGTGCTGATGGCCACCGGGTGGGCGATGTTCATGCCAGTTGCTGTGGCGGGGATGCTCACCGAGGCAATATTGACTGGAGCAGTGATGGTCACCGGGTGCTGGAGGCTCACCGGTGCTGTAATATTTACTGTGTTGGCGGAGATAGTTACGGGGTTGCTGATGGTTCCACGGTTCATGCTGGCAGTGCTGGCGGCGGTGGCCGAGGCAGTGACTGGTGTAGCTGAGGCAGTGTTGCATGCATTGTTAGTGTCTGAATGACAAAAAGACAAAAACACAAAGGATTAAAAGAATATTGCCAAAGTTTGTGGACAACTGACCATTACACCAACATGTACTTCCCCATTACTAGAACCAAACCTGTTCCATCATGTTATTGCCTCTGTGCACAAAGAAGACATGATCACCTTTAATATGAACTGGAATGCTAAATATGAGCGACCTCACTAATACTATTGTAGCTGGAAGCTACCAAAACCTAGTGAAAAGTCTTTTTAAAAAATTACGGTAACTCAAGATTGGGATGGTCAAACAGCACCTATGGGTAGTGGTCAGACGTCCACAATCATTTAACTATACTGCAGAACCAGAATAACCAGTTTTATTGTTAAAAGAAATCCTATATGTCCTAAAACTGGCCAGGAAACACCTTGTGTGTCATTATGATTGCGTGAATATACATGAATTGTGAAGTAAACAAACTGTAGGATAGCGAGGTATTTGGGCTAGGTTTTTAACAATACTTACCATCCAGTTGAAATTTAACATCATCTTGTTAGCATACATCCTGTACAAATATTCATTTCAGATGCAACATCACTAATTACAGTTGGCTTACAATTTTTCCGTGTCAAACTGAATTAGCGTTCTGGATTTCTGACCATCGTTCAAGACAATCAGAATTAACCATTTAAGAGGACTAAAGACAACTAAAATCTAAAAATCAAATGTTGGGGAAAATAGATAGCATATGGATTTCTTTGACTGCATGTTTGAGAACTCTAAGACTTAAAGAGCAAAAATAAACAATAAATACGACTGAACTCAACAATGTTTTGAACAAACTAGGAAAACTGAGCAGATTCCTGTAGCAGAGAGCAAAAAATGATTGGCTAGAGGAGATGACATCACCACAACAGAGGGAGATGCCCACCTGAGTGTGTCTCATCCTGGTTTGGCGCAGCCGGGGCGAGCGGAGGCCAGGAAGAAGTAGTAGAAGAGGTGGAGGAGGAGGAGGAGGAGGAGTGAGTGGCGAGGGCTGGCGTACCTTTGTTACACGGTGTGGTGAAACCGGCTTGGCTGTGGGTCTTCAGGTGGCTGGTGATGTAAGCAGCGCTCAGCATTTTGCCACATATGTTGCAGGTGACTTTACCCTCATGCCGGATCATGTGGGAACGCAAGCGGTCTTTGGTGGCAAAAGCAGATGTGCAAGCCTGTCACAAATAGATAAATGCACAAATAAAAGAAAAGAAACAATCAGCGTGTTTACATGCTCGCTGACCTGTACATTTGTATGTTCCTGGTTATGGAGTAGTGTCTTAAAAAAAAAAGGTACCTAATTTACACTGTTGTACTGGACTAGTCTCTGTAAATAATGAGAATATATTATCCTGATTATGTTTGTGTTGTGACAAATGTGCATTAAAATAAAATAAAAAATGTTTTTAATTACAGTCAAAAATATTTTGGTAATAAAGCATTGCAATATTACCAGGACACCTACTGGTGGGCTCTTTTACTGTACAGTAGAATTGCACTAAAATTAAAACCCTTTTTTAAAAATGGTCTAACATTTGCCAATGAGAATCCGCCAGGTTGTGCAATATCTTATTCACACAAAATGGCTATCTGAAATTACCATAGGGAAATTCTAATAGAAGAAATACATAGCCAACATTCTGAAAATAACAGGTTTTTGTGCCATAATAATGTTATAACAGATTACAGAATTCTTTTATTTTTCACAATTGTCTGCATAAATCTGCCCAATCCAGATTTTTTTAACACAGCTTACATCTTATCTGCTGTTCGCAAAGTGTTGTACATTTATTTGTCTTGTACTTTTTGTGAATTAAAAGAAATGTGCAATAAATTGGCTTAATCTGCAAACAGTGCATTAAAGTTAAGGGAGAAGTACTGGCAAAGACTGATACCTCAAGCATTAGCAATGCACAAGCACCGCTTTTGGTTTAGTGCTAAGCTTTCCCTTATAGCCGATGTAAAGCATTAAAAATTACAAAACAGCTATTGAAAAAAATTATACAACAGCCAAATATTTATTTTTATTAAATTTGGTAGTGGTGATTGCAGTATTTGCCTTCAGCATTAAAAAAGTACTTCTGGAACATTTTAAAGCTGGTCCTGCTATCTTACAATCTGAACAAACTACAGTATGACTGTTTAGTTCTTGCCCAGCTGTCACCACTAAAACAACCCTAGCCCACTGAAAACTGAGGCTACTAGAGCCCGTTTTAGTACGGCAGAAACAGAGAGATGATTCTTACCGTTACTTGGCATTTGAAAGGCCGCTCTGTAGAGTGGACGTGTTTAACATGACAGCTGAGATGATCGGGCCTGTGGAAGAGGAAAGCAAAAAGACCAACATGCAAGTTAAAAAGACTTATGTTTGTCTCTTCATTTACACTAACAATTTATACAGTAAAAAACGCTTTATTGTCACTGTAAAAAAAAAAAAAACCTAATCAGTTATTAGACTGCAGTGCAAAACAGAAGCATTATTCTTGGCTAAAGGGCACCAAAAATAAAAGTTAATTTAAGCAAAAAAAAGTTAGGACACCCTGAAACCTTTAGTCGAAACAGAAGCTAAACCTGACTTGTGCAAAATAACACTATAAATTTCCTGTACATATCACTGTTAGACACATTTTCTTTTAAAATGTTAAGAATAGGCAATAACACAGAATAAATAATGTTTATTTAAATTTAGTTTAACCTCAGTGTTATGAATCATTATCTTGTTAAAATGATGTCTGAGGCCATTTGCCACAGAAGACGACTTGGGTGATGACACTCAACTATTCACTTAGTGAATGTGTTATATGATCGTCATCTAGACATTTTTTAAGCTATAGGCTTTATTTGGTACACCCCATCAGTTTAGTTAAACTATTTTAGGTATTCCAACTCGTCAAAAAGTCATGGGTTAAAGGATAATGCAAGACAAAATCCAGTGCCCTGATACAGACAATGGCAGCTTTTCGGCACTGGGGCATTTGTCAGGTAAACTACAAATGTTCGGTGAATCCAGTCATCAAATTTTGTCCCTTTTCCAATCCCCAGCATGTCTGCACTATCAGGGGGCAAAAGCCTGTGGAATACTTACTTTAAGATGTGCTGAATGCAAAGTGTGGTGCTTATCTGAGAGACAGTTTGGAAATAAAACACTAATCCAAATTTTAGGACCCACCTGGAGAAGCCTTTGCCACAGACAGAGCAGATGTAGGGCTTGTGCACACCACCGTCATGCGAGCGCACATGGTAGGTCATGCGGTCCTTCCTCTTAAAGCGCTGGTGGCAGATGGGACACTCAAAAGGCTTCTCATCCGAGTGTGACAGCTTGTGCCGGTTCAGGTGGTAGACATCGCGGAAGGCCTTACCACACATCTCACAACCGTGGTTCTTCTTCACTGGCTTTGGGGGCTTTTTGGGTACGTTGGGCTGCTGCTGCTGCTGCTGCTGTAACGTGGCCATTGTCCCCACTGTCACCGTGGCTGAATTGGTTCCTGTTGTCAAAATACCTGCAGCAGAGACATAGGTGGGGTTGCCATTGCTATCCCGCTGTTGCACAGTGGAGATCATGGGCACCATGGTGGGCGCTGCTGGTGTCTTTTTTGGCCGGGACACCATCTTAATGCCTGTGTGGCAGGACTCATGCCGCCGCAGATGGTAGCTATCTCGGAAGGACTTGCTGCAGTAGCCACAGATAAAGGGTGTTTTTGACTTGGGCTCTTTCTTAACGACCACGGGTCCTCCTCCACCTCCGCCTCCACCACCTCCTCCACCTGTCCCACCAGCCATGTTGTCCTTAAGCAGCTCAGCCGCACTGACTGGAGGCTTCTGTTCCAGCTGGATAGGAAGCACAGGCTTTTGGTCTTGGGGTTCTGTTCCAGCATTGAGCAGAGGCAGCAGACTGTTCTGGCCAACCTGGTGCTGGTGGTGGAGAGAGTCATTTGTCTATTTAATAGAGGGGGAAAAAAAACATGTAAAGTTACAGATTCAGTTTTATTTTATGTTTAGTCACAATCATCAATTTTAAATAATCAGCTGGTTTTTTTTTTAAGGCAGTAAACTGAACATGTAGACATTCAATCCACTGGTTAACTCAGAGCTCAGTTTAAATGCCATAATTTTAACAATTTAATTGTTAATTGTATTTTTTTTTTCAGTATTAGCCTCGGTACTTCTGTATACTCCTGCACATCAAAGTTGCACTGACCTCTGATCTGGCCAGGTAAATTCCTAGAAGTGTTTTTCACTATAGAAAATGTTCTAGAAACAGTGTAGTATAAAAGCCACAAGTAGTATGACGGTGGTAAACTTTTACCTAAAATAGTACATGACTCATTTCAATAGCATCTATGCAACACGGAAATACAAGCAGCCAAAACCGAGACCCAGGAAGCATCAGAACAAGAGTATGCGAAACAGATCATTTGACACACTGCAAAAAATAGCAACCCAGTAAACTAAAAACTAATCTAAATTAATATCAAATGTTATTCATGACGGATGACAATGTTACTATTATGGTTTGAACGTAGTCATGCTAGAAAAAAAAAATGGATGGTTTAGAACCAACATATAAATAGATAAAACATTTAAATGCATAGTTACAAAAGGTGGAATTCCTAGAAATTTTTTTATCTAGTGTGACATGGACTCCAGAGTTTCGGGCAGCTCAGCATAAAAGAGACATAATGACACCTAAATCTGTTACATGTAAAATGATCTCTGGCTATCGTGAAAGTCATTCTACATGTGACTGGAGGAACAGCCTGTTCTGGCTCAGAGAGACATGCCAAAACTGTCTGGTCTGTGGATCCACCACTGAATCCCACCTGTGGAGAATGACAACAAATTCAAGAGAAAAAAAATAAATAAATAAAATATACTAGTCAACATGTAAAGTGGATAAAAACCTTACATCAAAGTTTCCTAAAACCAAAAAACAATACTGTTCTTGTTTTAGGACAACTTTGATGAACTTTTTTGATCCACTGTACTTTGCAGCACCGAGTAGTGTGTGCACCTGATACTGAAGGTTTACCAGGAACACACTACAAACCAAATCTAGTGTTTATTCATCATAAAATAAGCTTGTTGTGATTAAAATCTAATTGGTTTTTCCTGGAATTACACCCAATCCCCAGATGTTAAAATATAAAGTGTTGCAATTAAGCAACATTGATCTCATTGGTCATGGAATTAATAGTGGCAGGAAAAAGTGTGAGAAAAAGATCACAGGATGAAACGATCAACTGTTGAAGATGTAAATGAAGCAATGGGGTGTAAGGTACAATAGGCAAAGCGGAATTTCAGACATAACATTTTATTATTTTTTTTTTTAAATCGCTTTATTTCTGTGTCTTTTACACTCTAAAATTCAAACTCAATTTTACTGTAAAGGCTTTAGCAGCAATAATGCAGAACAAACGTTCCTGGCTGCACATTAGGTTCGTTTCTATACATATTAAGTCTTAGTTTGCCGCTACTTCATCTGGGTTCCACATTAACGGGATTGTAAACTTTATTGCAGATTAATTAATATGCATTCACCTGCCTATCTTTTTTCTGTGCTTAAACTTGTATTGAATGCAGAAACTGAACTCAAGACTACGACATTGGGTTGTTGTTTTTTTTTTTGCTACAGACGGATTAAGCGATGCCTGTTGGGAGCTAGACAATAGTGCGCTTATGAATAACCTCAGACGCCTTGTGAACAATGCCGGGTGACGCGCTACACCGCCGTCTCATTAGATGCTGAATCACAAGGAGGGAATCAAGCAGAACAATTCCTTTCAGTTTTTTTCTCCATGGAGAAAATATCAGTAATGCTTGGATGATACTCTCTTTTTGTTTTAGAATAATGCTTTTCTATTACTATCAAAAGCCCACATTAATATAAGTTGAGAAACAAGTTTCTAAAAGTTAAAAGGGCTGTAAAGTTAGTAACGGATTGTGTACATGCTTAACATTAATCATTTAATACAAGTGAAAATGGATTCTTAGATTTACAGTGTCAGGAAGTTCCTCACAATGTTTTCCCTCTAATCTCACTCTTTAGTGATCAAAGAGTGCTCAAGGTGCTGGATTTGACACATTAAAGTTTTCCAGTAAATTCTTTACGTAAAGCTTTAACACGAGTTTATGTATATTTAAGATGCTTTTAATTTCATGTTTTTGCTATGAAACTCATTCAAAAGCTCAGGAACAGATGCATGATATTTTCCCCTATTAAAACCACTGACTGGAGTTGTAAAGGGCCAGGAAATCACTTTAAGATCTTGATAACACTCTTGGTCTGGCTTTCTCCAATAGAACAATTCTCAATTTTTTTTTCTCTGTATACAAAATGTAGTCTAGTCCCATGCCAAATTCACAAACAATATCCTTTCCAGGCAACATGAAGCTTAACACGAAGATAAAATAGCACATATAGAAGTGATCATCCATTTGTAGAAGATATAAAGTGTTCTGCAGTGAAAATGCAGAGGGTGATGAGAATGACGTGGGTGTATTTCTTGCATGTAAGAACTTGGCACATTCTATTACAGGAACAAACTGGGCTGGTGAATAGTAGTGCCAGATCTGTGTGTGACTAAGCAGCAATCACATTTTATAAAGTATGGAGAATGGATAGATTTGGGTATCCTGCGTTTTATTGTATGAACCGTGTTTATGATCGTTGCATGTAAATGTGAAGTGTAATGCATGCAGAATGCGGCAGCAGAGGCTTCACTACACCGAACATAGCTGAGATTCCATCTGCAGCCCGCCGATGCTGTGTGTGTGTGTGTGTGGTGGGGTTTTTTTTTTCAAAGTAAGAGTTGGGGGGGGGTCACCAAGAAGACAGCCATCTTTCATCCCAAACATGTTTATCGTCTAAAAAAAAGTGTAAATAGCGGGAGGAGAAACACACACAGACTTTTACACTTTGAAAGGTTTATTACAGCGTCTCAATGCAGTGTAACACAGCAGCACGAGCGTGTAGATAAAACGCGTACACCAAATGCTAACCTCGCTAACGAAAAGTTGTTTAGCTTCAACGTTTCCAATAAAAAAAAAATAATCAGCAAATCGACGTGAAAACAACTGATTTGATTTACGATCCGTGTTTTCCTTCATTTTGTTTTTCTCGCCTCGTCCGGGAAAGCTTGTACGAGCAGCATGCATCTCTTAAATCAATGAGGGCATCAGTTTAAAAAAGTGTCCGACATGCTGGCAAGCACAAAAGTAAGCAGCACCAAGCAAAAACAAGCACAACATCGAGTGAAATAGACGAACGGGAAAAGCCATGAGGATCCCCGTGAGTGTCTCCCCCCCTCATACACATACACACACACACACACACACACTCCACAGCTGGAAGTCTGGGGCTGATGTAGCCAGTTAGCTCAACTCGCTAGCTTGCTAATGTAAGCTGGCACGCTAGCTAAGGCAGCTAACTACCATTGTTTTTGCTTGAATAGGTTTAGCTAAATAAAAATTATGGGGGTTTTTTTACATATAGAATATCAGCGGCATAAACTGACATGGCGGCCAAAAATGTTTTCGAGTCGCTCAGAATTGTTGAAAATGTTTTCTTACCTGAAATAAAAATGAGCTCCAGCTCGGCTCCATTGCAACACTTGGCTAAAAATCTGCAGGAAACCTACAAGAAATCTACAACAAAGCAGCTAAACATGGCAGCTGCTCCAACTTCCTGTAACCCTGCGGGCCAAACCATCGGCTGAGAAAAGCGCCGCTGCTGTTGGGATTGTCCACTTAACACACACACACACACATTTAACACACTAACACACACACACACACACACAACACAAAACAACATGTTTATTTCATCTGGAGCAGATCAACAATATTTTTGGAGGGATGGCTTTTTTCTTCAAATTATTATTTAATCATTTAATTATAAGTACTTCCTCTGATTCCTCATGATATTAAAATTTTTATTTGCTTTATATTTTTATTTTATTATATATTTATTATATGCCTCTTTTTAACAATTCTATTTGCACTCCCACATTTATGTCCCGTACGTACGCCATCACACCTGTTTATTCACCATGTCCATGTATACTTTTATCCATCATGCATCATAAATATAGATTAGGTTAAATGATAGCAGTCTGGCATTTCATCGGTCTTTAGTAACTTTTTTAGCATCCCAGGCTGAGACGTGAGAGAATTTAGCCCAGTCGATCATTGAGAACCATGTACACAAACATTAATTTACAGATTACAAGCAATTTAGCAAAGCCTGACAACGACCCTCTGTGTTTTTCGCTGATGAGAGGTAACTGCAGAACCCAAAGGAAAGCTACATAAACATAGTGATCTACACAAACAGTAACCCAACTGAGGAGAAATTTCTATATGAATTATGTGCAAGCTATCATATAAAACAATGAAAAATATATTATAGAAATTGCATTTGATCTTCACTGACAATCGATTGCAATTTGATAACTATATAATTCATTCACCGCTACATAAAAAAACAAAAAGACAAATCCAGTTAGGTGATGGACCTTACATTAAATGTAAAAAAGCAATAAAGCTGCAATAACGGGCAAATGCCACCATGATGGCATCAAAAAAACAGTGCTTAGTAGGCACATGGTGTTACAGTTCACCTGTCAAACTGATTTTAATTGGGTTACAATTAATAAATAAACACATAAAGGGTTAATCAAAAACATCAAGGAGGTGAAACACTTACACACACTTACAGAACATTATTATCACATCCTAAATGTCACGTGACGTCTAATATTTTTTAACTTTCTATCAGCAGGTAGAACTAAAAACATGTTTCTGATTGTATATTCACTCTGTTAGCTCTTTCACTCTGCAACCTTAAAAGGATTAGCAATTACAAACAATTAGTAGATATTATATAGCATTTAATGTTTTTGTTATTATTATTATTATTATAATCATTAATTAATATTGTACTAGTTTCATTTTTATTATATTATTATATATAATAAGTTATACATACTATTTACATACATCATTTAGCAGACACTCTTATCCAGAGCAACGTACAAAGTGCTTTGAGCCTAATACTGATACACTAAATCACACAAGTTGTGTCACAACCCACAAAACTGTTGAAAAGTGTAGCAAAGATAATGTTTTTTTTAAATGTCAAGTGCTAGGTTTTTGAGAAAGAGGTGGGTCTTCAATCATCTCTTAAAGACACCCAATTACTGTTCTGACTTTGATGGGAGGTTCATCTTGGTTGCCAGAACAGAGAAATGTGGCGCCTAGGTATTATATGTCTATGAGTAAAAGAATTGGACACCATGCCGGTTTACACTGGGATCTCTAAAATATTTGGATAACAACAGACAAAAGAAAAAAAGATATAAACACAAACTGCAATTTTTGGGCAGCATTTTCAGTTTTGGACAGCTGATTAATTAAAGATATGATTTATGGCTAAACTTACAATGATTAACTGTGGGGAGGTGGGAGGTGGTGGCTCATGGTAAAGGTGTTGGACTACCAACCCGAAGATTGTGGGCTCGAGCCGCCACCGCTGGGCCCCTGAGCAAGGCCCCGATTGCTCAGTTGTATAAATGAGATAAATGTAAGTTGCTCTGTATTAGAGCGTCTGGTAAATGCAAATGTGTTGACTGCAAATATAAGTCTACTGTTACAGCTGCAATTGTTTTTGTGGGTTTGCTTTCTAGGATGGGACTTTGTAGAAGCACAGCCTAGGTTTGTCGTCTTGCCAACAATCCAGCATTTTGGCTGAATGAAAGAAATCACTCAGTTTGTTACTTGTTGGGCAGACAGCATTGTTTGAGTTGGATGACTGAAACTGCCTCCTTACTTTTGTCTAAAAGTAGAGCTTCAGAGTGCCTCCGCCATGCCTTTTTATGAGGTTTTGCCAGTGTTTATTATAAATGTTGATGCTTCTGTCATGGTTCGTTACATGCTTTAAAATCACGAGTTGCAAAAGTTCCATGGTTTCCCTGTACACAATTTTAAAGCTAATAGTCATCTTTAAATTTAATGTGCGAGCGTGCACACGATTGTGCTCTGTGATGGGTTGGCACCTCATCCAGGGTGTCTACTGGTATGAGTGCCAACTTCGCTGTGCCCCCTGTGTCGAAAAAGCAGTACAGAAAAAAGATAGACGGATGAAAAACTGAAAAAATGACATGGGAAGGGTTTAGCCATGTAAGCTAATTTAGCTTTTTAAAAACAACTACAAACATCAGTAAACACTAGCAATAAGCACTCTAATAAGCAAAGCGATGAAGTGGTGATGCTGTTCACAGAGCAGCACTGTATATAGCAGGACTGTGGTTATGTTGAAGCTAAGATGTGACTGCTTGACCAGTGAAGCATCCGGCCATCCGGTTTTAAAGGGGAAAAGTAAGTAGCCAATAGTCCCTACCATCTGTTTACATGGATGTTGTGTAAGTTGAGTTGCTGGTAATATCTGTGTTAAATAATTCCTTTTTGCATTTTTAAACCAAATTTTTTTTCTATGGATCTATTTTACTTTTATTAACGATCAGGTTTAGGTAGCATGTGTTTACACTTGACACTGCAAAAAAATGGTTTGCTTCATACACATACACGTAAAATTACTATTGCCCCCCTCCAGCAGATTCCTCTGAACTGTTCATTTAACTGTTCATAGACATCCAAAGACATTGCGAATTATTGTACGTTTAAATCGTTGCTTTGTTGTACATTGGGAGTATTCATCTGTATATTTACCCATTTATCCTTTTCCTTCAAGAGCCCGTTTAGTGAGCTGCGTTCCCTCTGACAGGCTTCTCTACAAACGAAGACATGCTTATAAAAAGTGCATTTTGTCAACTCTGGATCAAACAGAGACAAATCACACAAGGTGAGTGTCTTTCTTTTTCTATTTATATGTGAATTTTAGCTTAGCCACTTTTTTGTTACTCAATAACTTAGGTTATTATAAGCGCCACTATATAAGAGCAAATAAGGATTGCATAAAATTGAAGAACCTTTCCAGCTTCTCTTAACATTTTTTAATTTAGTGCACTTGTAGCAAAATTGTGATTAAGACTTGCGCTACATCATCTATTTTCTATATCATCTACACTTTCTATAAAATCATAAATAATAAGAATGTTTGGATAGAGCAAGCCTAGTTTCTACTGCACCTCTACCTTTCACCTGTTGAGTATGTTAGGCAGGCAATTGAAAAAAGTAAGTAAGTTTAAATAGGCCAAAAGTTAAAGAGGGTCCGGGTGAGGTATGAGCATATTGTAGGATCACTACAGGGAGGTTGGCAAAGACCTTACTAAATATTCAGGGCAGATTTTGTTAATCAACATCATCCATGTGGTTTTTTGATCTATTTTTAAAAATAATTTGTACATTTATAGCATTTGGCATACACCCTTATTCAGAGTCACTTACATTTATTTCTTTCAAACAATTGAGCAATTTGGAGTTAAGGGCCCTGCTCAGGGGCCCAACAGTGGCAGCTTGATGGTGCCGAGAATCGAACCCTGATCTTCCAATTAGCAGTCCAACACCTTAAACACTGTACTGCCGGTTCCCCATGATGTTTCTCAATCCTTAATACTATATTCTTGAACATTCATGAAACATGTGCTTCTGTTATCAGTTTCATTATAGCAACTATAAATAGTCGTTTTTTTCAGTGGCGTCTTATTTTACTAGTTAACTGGAACTAGTCTGTCCTGACAATGGAGACTGCTTTCATTAATAGCAAAAAAATTCCTTCTTACAAAAAGCTTTACTGCATTACCAGCAATACGATTTACTACGTCGAATGACAACAGGTTTTATTCAATTTTATTATCAGACTTAAATGATGTGCTTTTGTTGTTACTGTGGAAACAGTAATTCATAAAAACAATGCTATAAACCTATGATATGACTTATAATCACTATTTATTAGGGCTGCTGTGAGTAAAATTTAATCAACATAACTTGACCAATCAGATCGAAATATATCTTCTTGTCAGGTAGGTAGATGTGTATAGTTATAGAATTTACTTTACACGTCAATAATTGTAGAATTGGTAAACATATGTTGGATACCAGTAACGTCACAACATATTTCCTAAAAGAATCATAACCTCTTGAATTATTTACTCTAACAGTGTCTCTCTCTATCAGAGATAGTTCCAGTCAATAAGGGACTCTTTATTAGTATTTTGTCATAATATACAACTATGATCTTATTAAGTAGTCACTTTTGCATTTCTCTTACTGTGAAATGTTTAGAAAGATTCTTATTACTAGTAAGAGGCTTTTAATAGGAGAGTTTTAGTTTTTCTTTAGTTATTTGTCTTTGGAGCTTCTTAGGAGCAAATCCAAAAAATTTATGTCCAAAACAATCATTTAAGTCTCAGCTGATTGTTTAAGTTACGTTAGGGTTCTGAATGGTTTTCATTGAAATTTTTCCTCTAAAAAATATTTGCATTATAAAAAGTACCAGTGTACAAAACAACTATTTGACCTCCTAAAGTCTCAATTTATTTATTTTGTCGATGACTGCAGTAAAACTAGAAAAATATGTAACTGTTACTTTCATGTGTACTAACTAATATTACTAACTACTATAGCTGATTAGTGTTTCGTTTGTAATTTAGAAATAATAAACTAGTATTTTAGGCTTTACAAATGAATGTATTTACTAAATCATTGATTCACCATTGTTAAAAACCTACTTTAATCTGACAATTAATAGCGTTTAACCAATACACAACAGACAGTAAAGGGGTTAAAACATATTAATCAATAAAGAGAAATAAAGCAATACTCAAAATTGTAAAATACAACAGTCCACAAAATTCTTTCTGAATATACAAATACCTGGAACATATCCAAATTCCCCTAAGTCTATTAGCACTAACAGCATCTGTTGACCTCCTCAGCTGTTGCTTTCTGTGTTCCATGCCACAGAGGGGCGCTATTAATATTTCCCACTTTTTTGACCGTCTCGTTCTGAACGTCGTATTCTACGACTTGCTTCTGGATTTCAGAGGCCATAGTCAAAAATGCCTTCTCCACATTGCTTGCGTTTTTTGCGCTTGTCTCCAGGAATTGGATTTTAAGTGTCTCGGCAAATTCCTGTGAAAGGTTATTACCAAAGTTATTAAAGGCTAAACACAGTATGTATAGTTAAAACAGCTAGTTCTCTGTTCATAGCAAAGTAAATAGTAGCAGGAGAGATAACATCGCTCCAAGCTTTGGTGACTTTGCATAGAAACAACACCTACAACAACAACAGGAACACCTTCTTTATGTTATGCTGCAATATAAGCACGTGTCTGGGCAGATACCTTTGCTGTAGTGAAGTCAATCACTTTTTTTGAAGTCAAATCACTTTTATTTCCCACCAGCAACTTTGAGACATTTTCACATGCATAGCGATCAATCTCCTCTAACCAGTGCTTTATGTTGTTGAAGGACTCCTGTAATTGCAATAAACACTTACATCTTAAAGGTAATTCTCAGTAACAAAGACACCAATACAAAACAAATCACCACGCTACACATTTTTCACAATAAAATGTAAATTATTGCCATAACAATTTAATTATGATTATTACCTGGTCAGTAACATCATAAACAATTATAATCCCATGGGCACCTCTGTAATAGCTGGAAGTAATAGTACGGAATCTCTCCTGACCAGCAGTATCCCACTGTACAAAATCAGCAATACACAACGCACATAATCAATAGAAGATGGATTACTAAGAATGTAAATTCACAGAATTATTAATATAATAAGTTAGTTATAATAAAAAAAACCTATAATAAATTTAGAAAAAAATTAAAGGACTTAAATAATAAAATTCATTAGAAATGTTGTTTATTTTACTTGTTTAAGGAAATACCTGGCAAATATCACATAAGTGACAGCTCGTACAGACCCACGGAAAAATTTAAGATCAAAACATCTAAGAAATGTTAAACAAAATAAAAATAAAAAAGGACATTATACTCACAATTTGCAGTTTAACTATTTTGCTGTCCATTTCAATAGTCCTGATTTTGAAGTCAACCCCTATCGTGCTGATGTAGCTTTCAGTGTAGGTGTCGTCCTGTTGTCATTAGCATGTAACAACATTGAGAAACAATTCAAAACCAATTTTAACTGCAACAAATCAATTAAAATAATTTCGGTAACAAATTTAACTGTGTGATTTATCCAGGCTAGTCTTCATTTTCTAGTGTCTTTTCACTTACAGCAAAACGCAACAGCAGACATGACTTCCCTACACCAGAGTCACCGATCAGGAGCAGTTTGAATAGATAGTCACTAAAGAACCATAAATGTAAACAAGCCTGTGACAGTTTGTAATCATTGCCCTTATGCTAACACACCAATCTCACATGAAACTCTAGCAATTGATGAACATCATACCATACAGCAATTTTCTAATTATACCGACACACGAATGCACTGTGCCAATCAATTTTACTCATAAATTATGCAAGATTATGTTTTTCTCCTTAAAAAACATTCCTACCCCATGAGGCATACTTTCAATGTTAAAAACAAAAAGCTAATATGGATTTATACTCGCAATAATGCAAATCTGGATCTTAGTCTCTTTATAGAAAATCCCTAACTCAAATACAAATCACCATACTACAAGGCACAAAACCTGGACCAAATAAAAAGCTACAAATACTCACTACTCAGGATTCATGTTCACACCAAATAATGGCACTGTTCCAAAAGGCAGTAGGTTATTGTTATGCTTTTCGCAAAGTGGTGCCGTGTCTCTGTTTTTCGAAGAGCGAACAGAAACAACACTGGTTATGGAGATCCTAGAAAAAGCTCCATTATTTATTAAAGCCACTCATCAAATTACAAAGTGGTCACTACCTACGTCTTAAAGCATCATAGAAACAGAACCAACAGACTGCAACACAAACCTATTTAATCAAGACAAAACGATTATATTTTGTTTTATTAAATTATTTTTACAGTAGCTTTTACAGGAAACATTTAACAGTGTTTAAACTACTGGAAGAGCAACCAACAACGAATCCAAGAAAGGTATATCAAGCAATTTCCAAATGATCGGATGAAACAAGTAACTACAAAGAGTTAAATAATTAAACACAAGAGGAAAATCATTAAACACAAAAGTAAACACTTTCAAATTGAAATGTAGTTAAAGGCTAATATTAAATGGTATAAAATATGAAAATAAAGATGTGCTTCATAAAATGTATAATAATTTAGATCAGATCTGACTTAGATTTGGAGGAAAAACGCTAGCTACTTCCTTTGAATCATTAAATTAATCTTTATTGATTTGGAGTAGGCTTGTCTTGCCACTGGTCCTAACAGTCAAGAGGTCTAAAGAAGGCCAAAGAAGGTTTCTCTAATGTAAGAAACATTTTTCTGTACTAATGCCTTTAGCTGGTACATACCAGCTTTTTCCACATGACTTCCTGCACACAGTAAGCAGTATTAGTGCATGCATGAGTCATGTGATTGCTATGAATCCTGGGAGAGGGGTGATGAAATGCTGTAGTGGACTATTATATACTCCTGAGGCATTTAAGTGTACTGTTTAGTAATTCAATAATCCCTCTCCATTCTCTAAAGAACATCATATAGCTTAAAGCTGAAGTGTGTAGACTAGTGATGGGCACTAAATTTAAATTTAACCCTTATACATAATCTAAGATCAAAAATGAGAAATAAATCATTGCCATGTTTGGCCTTGTTGCTAGAGCAGGCCAGAAAATGTGCTTTCAATTTCAATAAAGGCTGCACGCATACCGGTCTGCTGCTCTGGCGATAAATCCCAACAAGGCATTGCTTTATTCTTTCTGAAAACAGGGAATGTCGAGTCCAGTGTCCTCTCCACTACCAAAAGATTTCTTTACCTTTGCATAGACATCTGAAAAAACCAACCAGTTTAAAAACTTCTAATAATATGGTGTATATGAAAGTACCACATACTGAGCAAGTTAGACAATTAGACTTTATTTTCTTTATATGTGAGGTGATTTATTATTTATTTAGAATGGTTTGTTGCTAGTTGTGATACAACTGTCAAGTTAAACTTTAGCTACAACGTTCAAGTGTTTTTATGTATCAGTCGTAAGAGATAGTACTTTGGGTCAATTAAACCAAATCAATTTTGCATTGTGATGTTAATCACAAAACAGAATACATCTGCAGTAAAAAAAATTAAACAAAAGTACATTTGAATTCAGTCTATCAGCTGTGGTTTTTGCCATTGAGCAGAAAAGGTTAGAAAATGGTTTGTTATTCAAATGCATAAAATAAAGTAAGGTGTAACACCTCCATGCTAAATAAGAATGTTTATGTTTGTAGTGTTGAGTATTTGACATCAAATTCATTGAAAATGCCCATCACTAGTGTAGACTACATTGGGTAAGATGCAGATGCTATGGATGGCCTTTGGAATTGTCCTGCATTAGTGCCAGTGCACTAGAGGAAATGTCACGTAGCATGTGCAGTGCATCTCTCTGTAGTCGCAGTGTGTCCTGTGCATACTCCTGCTGTGTTTGCACTAGTCGCTGCACCGACTCGGCCACTGACTCTAGAGAACGTGACAATGTCCCTATCAGCACGGTGGTGGCCTGTTGCTCCTGTAAGCTGAGAGAGGCGCTCTTGGCAAGGTGCTGCTGTAGATTGCCTGGACCTTGTGATGCACTATGGCAATCGGATGCACAGGAGGTGCTATTGCTTGATGCTTTCGAATGCATTTTTATTTTCATCTGATCTGTGTTATGGGTGGGTGGAACAGGAAGTACTGTGTTTCGATCAGACTGGTCCTCTGCTTCACTGATCTGGTCTGCTGATGGACAAAATACGAGCAATCAATATGATTAAAAAGTTTTATTAAAAAATCTAAAAAACAAATAATTAAATGTTACCTTCTTTGCCTGATGGTTCATACTCGAGGTCAGTAAGCGGCACTGCAGAATCATCTAGACCGGTCCGGAACAAGACACAACTTATCAAATAATGTACCCGAACCGTAAACCTCAAATCATGACAATTTTTAATAGTTTAACAATGGAAATTTTCTATTGAGCCTTAAAGGTAAATAACCTGAGTAGTAAAATGTGTCTACACAACCACTTTATGATAAAACAAAATATCCATTATGTGCCGGAGCGCAACAACTTGCACCTGTGGGTGCTGGCGCTGTGGTGTAGTGGGTTAAGGCGCCGGCAAGCGCAAGGTGCTGCGCTCCGGCAACCCGGGTTCGATTCTGGCTCGGGTCCTTTTCAGGTCCCACCTCTCTCTCTATCTCTCCCATTTTATACCTCTGTCCTATCAATAAAGGCAAATAAATGTTTTAAAAATTAAAAAAATTATTTTCCCTTTATTAAATCAATCTGTTTTCAGGTCCCATGGTCACATGGACTAAAGCCGCTCCCCAAATGGTTGATTAACACTTCCCAGACATTGCTGTTTTAGCACAGACCTGCCCCGAGTAGTGTTGCTATATTGTGCAGTTTACTGGCCAATTGGGCTCATTCTGATCATATCAGATGGAAAAAAAGCATTGGGCTGGTTGATAAAATTTGGGCCGCTATTTGATACAGTTCAAACATTACTTATTTTGAGCTGGTATTTTTTTATGAGCAAGGTTTACACTGTAGTTTTGGTGGGGATATTCAATCCAATTTGAAGATGAGAATCAGGCCAGTACGTCAATGGCAGGAAGCTAAAGATTAGCAAGTGAAGTAGCAAGTCTGCGAACATACATGAAATGTACGAGACCGAACAGTGACTGGGTGAAGAGCTTGTATATAAATAGGATAAGTAATTGTGATGTAGTGATGAGGTGCAGGTGTATTTGAGCTGCCCTGAGTGGCCAGGGTGTGCGCTGGCTGGGTGTGGAACCTGGTGTAGCTTATGACAATACTTATGAATTAATGTCAGATTTAGAATGAAGAAGGCATTGAAGTAATTTTATTATTACGAACTGTGTATGTTGTTAATAATCATTTAGTCATTTTAAATGGTTATTAAGTATTGTAAATAATTTAGGAGCAGTGGAAACGCCCTACAGAGCAGAGGGATGGGTTAAATAGAGCACATTAGCATTTAAAGCAACATGCACTGAAATGGATCGCTGTGAACAGAGCTGTGTTTGACAGGAATTGAGTGTTTTTTAACACTACCAATGAGAATTTTTAATCAAAGTATATTATAGACTTTTTATTAATAACCTAAAGAATCATATCAATCAAGACGCTGTTATTTTGTTTAACTTGTCTTTAAAAAGGTTGATTATGTTGTTTATTATAATAAGGGGTTCACTGGTGATAACTGACTATTTACAAATAAACTAAATTAGGTCATCTAGAGTAAAATAAATATTAAAAAGAAAAATTAATTACATGTTGTAAAAGACTTCAAACCATATAGTCTAAATTGTACTGGGTTTTTTGTAGTTTCAGTTTGATTCTAAGACGAATATCCCCAGTCTCACATTTGGAATGACTGCTCATTATGAAAACTGCATGTTTCTGTTTCCAGTGCTGCGGTACCCACACTCAATTCAAAATTAAGGTTGCACTGTGGAATTGGCTATTTGTTGTTAGGTACTGTACTGTGATGGATGTAAAATGTATTGCAAGCTACAACAATACTAAACAAAACATTTGATGCTATTGTTGATATTGTAATTTGTGACCTCTTTCCTGGGTTATAGCTAGACTATAGGATGCACTCACAGCTGTAGGACACACCCAGCGACAGATCTTTGTCCACTCCGTTGCTGTTCATTCCAGAGTGTGAAGGGATACCTAGTGGCTTGATAGGTAGCCTGCCATTTGCTATAGCGGAACTGTGTTCTGATATCCCAGCTGCACCTTGGCTGTCCTCGTTCTCATCTGAAACGCTGTCTGAGAGTGGGCATTTTCCTCCTGACCCGGTCTGAAGGATCTGGAGCACGATTCTCTCGACAGGAGATAGGTCATCAGTAATGCGGACGGCAGAGTAGCCAGATGCTCTCATGGCTGCCACCTTGCGCTTGGTGTCACACTTGAGATCAGACCATTTCTTTACAATCTCAATGACCTCTCTGTGACACTCACTGATTTCGTTAATGCGAGCTGCAAGAGCGGCCCACGTGCGCTTCTTTACATCACCGGAGACACCCTGGTTAAATTTACCTGTTCGGGGAACAAATATGCATGGCACAATGTCTGTCAGGCATGGTGATTAACATGAAGATGCCGGAAATGCTAACTGGGTTTAAGAATTAATAATCCTACTGACCAACCAGTATGTGCCGATTTTTCTTCACTTCTGTCAGCAGAAGCTGAACCTCAGTAAACGTAAAGCGTGACTTTCTTTTCTTGAAGTTTGCTGATACAACTGATGATCCTATTAAAGCAAATGGATCTCCAGACATTCTTGTTATGCTCTCTTAGCCTCTGGGCATCGAGTCTTTTATCCACAATCAGCAGCTGGGTAACTGGGTAACTAGCTGGGTTATCTATAAAAAAAACATTATATATAGAGAATTATAGGTATAACATATGTAACAGCATACAGACAAACCTGCAATGTTGTAATATAAATTCTGGGAACTAGTTTTATAAATCTGTATCAAGAGTAGTTAATATAATACTTGTCTGGATAATAGAGCTAATCAGATTTGAAAGCAATTTATCGACTAGTATCAGTCTTGATGTTTAATAATGGTTTAGATCATTCCAATAAGTCTTCAGTTACAACCCAAAAGCATTAACTAAGAATGAACGAAAAACAATATTCTGTTCTTCAAACAGACTGTTAATTTTTATTAAAAAGTCTGAATTCACTCAATTGCTGCATCTAAAGCCAGACAGCAAAACTGGACTTAAAGGAAACAGTTTCAGATCAAATTAAATGGTTTGTACTTAGTACATTAAATTGTTGTCTTTAGTAAAAAATAAAACTAATAAAAAATTAAATAAATTCCTTGAGGGAAGAGGTGTGAAAATGATCTGTTTATGAAAGAGTAAAGAGCCTCAGACAGACAGATGAGGTTCGGGAAGGAACGAGGACATTTTTCTGGGATCGTTTCGCTTTAAATGAAATGCGTTTCGCCTGTAATCATGACACTGCACACACGCAGCCTCCCCGGGTACTTCCGGTTTCTTTGTTATGAGAGAGAGCGAGTGTGTGTGTGTCTTAGCTGCGACAGAAAAACATGGAGACCAGGACAAACGCTACAGTCCTCAGGCGTCCCTACATTCAGTCTATATCATATTTTAAAGACACACCGATCAAACCAGAGGGTTAAATAATCCTGATAACATATTTTATTTTGTTAACAGCGATTAACTAACCGGAAACAGCTAACAGGTCGAATAGCTTATGCTAGCTACTTTATCAGATGTAGCTGATAGCTAGCGGGCTGCTAACGAATGTCTGCTTTTTTTCTTCTCTAGAATGCTCATGTTTTACGTTAAGGATTTTTAAGCAGTTTGCAAACGTAGCACAATAAACTTTCCAATTACCCAAACAACCGCGTTATGGTTGCATTAAAAGTCAGCAAATCGTCGAAAACGCCCTCGAATATATAATCCAAAAAAACTTCGTACAGACGCACCCCTGAGCCATGCGCACACTCTGTGTTTATTTACGTCATTTTAGCGCACGTTCACCTGCGGAGGAGATAAACAGCGCCCTCTCGTGGCGTTGCGTACCAAAAAACTGCGCTGTTCTCTAACAAAATAAACAGACCTGTTACAATGTTAAATCAGGTCGTGTAATCAGACTGTAATTATCACATGCATTTAAGCATCAAAGAATTATAATTGGCTACTTCAAATTGAAGCTATGTCTCCAACTAACCAATCAAATTTAACTGTGACAAAAGAAAATTGTGTTATATTACGAACTGCTTAAAAGTTGTCAAAAGACAGTGTTTAAAAAAATAGACGTTTTATAATAAATTGAATATCTAATTAATATATGATACAAGTTGTAGATTAGTTTTTGAGGTTAAGTTGATCGTAAGATCATTAGAGTCTCCTTAACCCTCAACTGCTCAGTTGTGAAATTAGATGAACCTTAAAATTAAGGTTCCTTCTAGTTAGTTTAAGTTAATAGAGTGCAAACATGGTTTTAGTCTGCCTAAACATGAGATTGTGTGTTATTATTAATGTTAGGAAAATACATAGTTAAAGTTGTTTTACAGTCAGAGCCTATCGGTCAGCGATCAGCATGTTCCTCTCGTTCTCCATCAGATGAACTGTGCCACAGAAGTGAAAGAGTGACAAAGGAAACAGCTCCATCTAAAAACTATTTATTACACCAAAATACATCCTTTTTCTTTAAATAAAAATCAACAGGAGTAGATTTTGTTTACAGATTTTCAGAAGAAATGTTTTCAGGAAGAACAACTAACAGTACTTCACAGTACAATCATTAGTTATAATTACACTATTAAAGCTTTTCATTGTTACAGAATAGAAATCTTAGATCTGTGATTTATCATTAGTGAGAAGAGCATAAATGTTTGAAAAGAAGGCGCAGAAAAGACTAAGGCTAAGTTTCACATAAAGCAGTGCAGCACAATGAATAAGATCATTATCATTAAATGGAAATAAACAGTTTTTCTACTATTAAAAAAAAGGCTTTATAATGCTTTAAGTTAAAGTTTATTATGTTTAGGACTGTTCATGTTTTCATTGAGATCATATTAAAATCAAGTCACATTTTTAATCACGTTTTACCTAACATATTTATTATGTAAAAAATACAGCTTAAACACAAGACATTTTGGAATCCCAGCTTTTTCAAAATATACATTTGTTAAGTAAACCGAAATCACTTCAGAAAGTACACTACAATAAAACATTTTCTAAAGAGTCACACTGACAAAACTGAACTGGTACCTTTTAATAAATACACTGAAAGCTGTTGGCGTGTCCCTATTTTAACGGTTATAGTGCCACAGAGGAGTTCTACAATAATATCTAAATAGCAAACATATCTTTGTACAATTAAAATGTAAAATATAATAACATAAAATAACATTTGTTTTAAAAAGAAAAGTAAAATAAACTGGCTTCATTGCTTTGACAGATAAATATAAATATACAACAAAGAATCAACACAAATGATCGTGATTGTTTCTGTATTTACCTTGCTATTAGTTTGTTAGCCCTCTGATTTGCCTCACTGATGCGAGAAACATTGACAATAGCCTACAAATAGACAAAGATGGCATCTATTAAAATGCTGCTGTTTGAATTACTGTCCAATCTGAAAGCACTGAAACACCAATTACATTTTTATATACACTTCCTGTACACCTATGATATTTAGGTTTGAGATCAAAACTCAGATAAGACCTTCAGCTTTTATTTGCTGACAATGGCATGTATTAACATCTACATGTGTTGTAAAAGTAACAGTTTAAGATCCCATTGGATGCCCATTTGTTGATATAATTCTTTAGTGTCTTCATGAAAAGTCTACGATATACTTAGATCAAAAATTTCTCATTGGTTGTGTAAAAAAACATTAATTGTCCAAAAACAGTATTGTTCACAGTGACCCTTTTCAGTGCATGTTGCTTTAAATGCTAATGAGCGCTGTTCACCCCACCCTTCTGTTCTGTAGGGCGTTTTCACTGCTCCAAAACTATTGAAAATAATCATTAACAGACACTATTATAAACCATCTACAAAGCTAAGCTTAATGTAATGTTGCCATGTTATATTTACCAACAATGTACAGACGATTACATTAGTTTATTATAAACCACATCAGGTTTCACACTTAACCAGCACACACCCTTGCCACTCAGGTGCACCTCAGATACACCTGCACCTCATCACTCCATCACAATCACTCACCTTATTTATAATTAAGCCCTTCATCCACTCACTGTCTGCACTAGAACATTTTATGTATGTGCGCAGACTTGCTAGTCCACTTGCTAGCTATTCAGAACTGTGCTCCAAATCATTCTAGCACCAAAGCTAACCCTTTCCTATTGCCTGCCATCCACACTTGTAAATAAAGCCACTTAAAAGCGTCTTATCACTATCTTTGGTTTCTCTCTTCGTCCTCTGTGACAATAATATTGAGAAGGTTGTACACAGCAAAGACATCATAACAATGTACTATGAGAGTGTACACTTTAGCCGCATTCATGATGAAACTTGCTAACTGTATATTAAAAAATGTGATTTCTCAGAAAAAAATTACAATTACTTCTTCTGTGAACAAGGGATATAACCAAACATGAAGTTTTTATTTACTTTACAACCATCTGATAATTAAGAAATAGGGTGGTTTTAATAAAAGAAAGCTGAAATGCTGATCTCTTCTCGCATATTTGCTTTAGACTCAAACCTAAATGTTAGTACACTGAATACACAAAAATTGGCCCTGCAATTGCACTATCTTTGGTGGGATAGAGTAAAGTTAAACAAAATACAAACCTTAGACTGTATGCGTTCAATTTGCAAGTTCTGAGTATCGATTTCGTTGCCCATGTCAAGTGCCATGCTTCTTAAATTGCCAAGGATGCTGCCTACATGGGCCAGGTTCTCCTCCATCTCATCCTCCTGTGCATCATTTGTCACTCTGGAGACAAAATCGAATCACTGACGGCTGTTGTATAAATAATTACGGTGTGTCATTTTATGAAAAGTAATATTTAAGGACCTTCTGATGTATCCACCACTCATTGTCATTTTCTCGCGCTCATCCACAATGCGCGATGAGGGCTGACTAGATATCACACCATCCTGATTATTACGCCAGACCTTTTTATAGGCCTCACTTGCTTCAAAGTTCTTTAATCTGAAAAGTTTTACAAAAGACGACTGTAAAACAGGCAATAAAAGGTGAAAATTAGTCACAATTATTGAATATTTGATTAGTTGATTTAATTGTAGAATATCAGATAGGTTGTGTAATTATTGTCTAAAAATATTCCAAACTGTCGAAGACAACAGAAGAACAACACATATGTCACATGCAAACTCATGTAGTTCTCTGCGATCGGACTAATTGTAAACAAATTGTAAACAGACACCATGGGATTATTGGCACCGGTTTTTTAAATTTCATATTTCTTCTTACATTTTTTTCTAGAATATTCACACATCTGGATTTATATCTATAGATGTTTGAGCACTGCTTTAAGGGTTTCCCTTTTCATAATAATATTAGACAATAATTGTAATAATTACTACAGTCAGGTGAGAAGGCCTGGGGTGCAATTGGTGTTGCAGTTCATTCCATATGTGTCTAGTGGGGTTGAGGTCAGGGCCTTTCACAAACTATGTCTTGTTGGAGCTCAGGGGTTTTCTGCACAGGATCATTGTCATACCGGAACAGGGTTGGGCCCTTTTAGTTTAGTGAAGAAATAATGCAATTCTACAACATAAATATACATTCTAGACAAATGTGTGGTTCTAGCTTTGTGGCAACAGTTTGGGATCGACTAACTTGAGTGGGTGTGCAAGTAAGATGTCCACAGACAATTGCCCATATATTGCATGTAGGCCATACTGTATATACTGCTGATATTGAAAGTAGGATAGATAGATAGATAGATAGATAGATAGATAGATAGATAGATAGATAGATAGATAGATAGATAGATAGATAGATAGATAGATAGATAGATAGATAGATAGATAGACTGTATATTTCCATTTCCTGTTTACAAAATATCTACAAACATTTCATTAACTCAAATCAGTAATGACTAGACTAGGCTGAATCTATTAGACATGCCTCAACAAAAATAAATCCTGACAGAGGTTTACCTTTCTTACAGAGATGAGTAGTGAAACATTCTTCACTAAAAATGGGTTACACAGACATGCAACTGAGTACAGAAGTCCGTCCGACGGCACATACTTATCACATGAGCACAGACCACAACATTTGCCGAGGTCTGTGAGATTTTTCTCAGCTTCTCTCATATCCTGATTGATCTGGTCCAGCCCCTCTTCGATCCGCTCCAGTTGCTCTAAAATATGAATGTGTTTGTATCTTAGCAGGATTATGAGAGCGTCAGAAGTCATTTAAAAAGGAAGGGATATAAATTACTATATTTTGCACAATTATTGGTAAGCTGTGATATGTGATTTAATGCAATGTAAATCTATTTATTGAAATTTCTTAGAATTTATTTAATGCAAAAAAATGCAAATGATGTTTGTAAAAATATTTGGAAAAGAAATAATATCTATTTTATTACCGCCTTGTTCATCTAGCATAACCAGTGTCCTGATCCCTGCATCTTTACTCTGTTCAAAACAGAAATCAAAGGAAAGTCACAGTAATTCTGTTGATTCAATTAATAACAATTAACAGTTGACAAGGATGTTGTGCACAGAGTATAATATAATATAAAATATTTTGTCCCTTGTTATAATAAAGTCTGCTCCTTTATGTACAACCCAAATTCCGGACAAGTTGGGAGTTTTTTAAAATTTGAATAAAATAAAAACTAAAAGACTTTTAAATCACATGAGCCAATATTTTATTTACAGTAGGACATAGCTTGTTTTGTGCATAAACGTTCTTTTAGGATATCTATGTTCTATTGTGAATCAAATTTGAAATTAGCCTATTTTGTGCATACAAATTTCTCAGTTTATTCATTTCTTATGATATATAACTGCTACAGGCCTCAAAATAGTTGGGACGCATGTTTACCATAATGTAGTATCTCCACTTCTGTCCAAAACAGCTTGAATTGTCTGGGAATCAAGATTATGAGTTTTGGTGTTGGAATTTGTTCCCATTCTTGCTTGATACAGGTGTTCAGCTACTGAAGAGTTCATGGTCGTCTTTGACTTATTTTTTCATTCGATGATGCGCCAAATATCTTCTGTAGCTGAAAGATCTGGAAAGCAAGCAAGCCAATTCAGCATCCAGACTCTTCTACTAAGAAGCCATGCTGTTGTAATAGCTGCAGTATGTGGTTTTGCGTTGTCCTGCTGAATTACACATGTTGCTCTAGAACCTTTATATACCTTTAGCATTCATAGTGCCTTCCAAAACATACAAGCTGCCCATACCGTATGCACTTATTATCAGAGATACTGTCTTTTTAACTGAATGCTGAACACACAATAAAAAGTCTTCCTCCTCTTTAGCCCAGAGGACACGGCGTCTGTAATTTTCAAAAGGATGTCATACTTAAACTTGTCTGACCATAGAACACTTTTCCACATTGAAGTATTCCTGAATCCATTTAGTAATGTTAATCACAGAATCATCCCATTGAGTGACGCAGTGTCCTAAGGATTGTCCCAGCCTTGTCCCATACACACAGAGATTTCTCTAGTTTCTCAGAATCTTTTAATGATGTTATGCACTGTAGATGATAAGACTTGTAAACCCTTTGCAATTTGACATTGAGGAACGTTGTTGTATGTATAAAAAGTATTAAAAAATCTTTTTACGCACTCTTTCACAGACTGGAGAACATTTGCCCAAAATTTTCAGTTTAAACTTCTGTTATGTCATCTATGTTCTATCGTGAATAAAATATTTGTTCATATGATTAATTTTCATTTTATTCATATTTTTCAGATGTCCCAACTTTTTCAGAATTTTGTATACTTCACAGGTGCATTGTGATCACAGCCTGTACAATTTTTAAAGAAAACAAAGACCACCGAGTGTTGTCTATTTGATTCTATTATGTCAACATGGCTCAATGCATAAAATTGTGTTTCAGAGGCATGATTATGACGCTGATTGCACAGTAAAGGAATATGAGGTTTTTAAACAGCTTTCGCTTTCTGTTCACTTTAATATAGTATGATAATATATAAACCCATTTGAGTTGTGACAAAAATGCATATTGTATCTTATGTAGGCTACAGTAGATACAGTGTAAAAGATTATAAATTAGTTACTTACCTCTTCTAATAGAAGCTTCATGTTTCTTGTGATCTCAAGGGACTCACGGACACAAAGAAAAAACACAAATTGAGTCAGAAAACTGGCAATGTAAAATTGGGTTTAAAATTTTGTATTTATAAAGATTTTTAATAAAACCAGACACAAACTTTATACAAAAAAACAGGCTGTGAATAGATCTGACTGTCAGTAACCTTTACTTAATGTAGCATAAAAGAGGGATGTTATTTCCACTAGACTAGGCAACATACACTAATGAATCAAACATATATTGACGCTTATCACCAAAGTGTTTATCGTTGTAAGAGTTTTTTTTTAATATAAAAAGGCCTACACATTCTCCATCCTCCACCTTGTTGGCATTACCTCATCTGTCACCTGATTGACCCTCCTGTGGTGCTCTGTCACCTCAGATCTCAGAGAACACTCAGCAGCCATCTTAGGAGTTTGTACCCTCACAGTGGCTCAGGCTGCGAGATATAATTGGTCTATTATAAAGGGTAAGTGCACCGAACTCTTAATAAGCACAAAGCTAAAGTAAATAAGTCATCAGCATGACTAAACCTGATCTAAATCTGATTCTATTGCAAACAGTCAGCCTCCTACGGCAAATGTCATTTATTAATTGCCGGGTGAACTATAAAGTTAAGAAACTTGAAAACATCAAGGTGGCTGACAACCTTTAATAATCTTAAAATAACATGTTGTCGAAAGAATGCATTTAAGCAGCCAAAAGGAAACAAAAGAAAGGAAATAAATTATGTGCTCTAGGAAGTAACGGCTGTACATTGAGGAACATTTGCTGCATAAGAATCCACACTTGAGTAAGGTTATTTATAGCGACAAATTGCTACGTTGTTTTACCTTAGACATCAACACGGAAATCCATTAACTAACTGCAAATAGCAGAATGCAAATAAAATGAAAGGTTAGAATTGACATAAAAATACCATAGTTTGTGATTTGTTTAAAAATATTATGCCCTCTACATTAAATTGTGTAACTTTGGAGCATTTGGTTTTAAATTAAAAGCTGTTCATTTAAAATTTATCCAGCCCAGGATGCACTGCATAGGCAAACACAAACAGAGAAAAGGGGGATGCTGTTTCTGAATGTAGGTGTAATTACTTCATAATTACAGACTATGCTTTTATCAAGACAACATGCTAGGAGGCTGACTTTGTAATTAAAAAGGCTGTTTCGATATGTTTCACCCACCAGTGTTATAAATAATTTAAGCTTCAGCTTTGTCTTATATTCATATAAACACAGCATGTTCTTATACATGTATTTATATTTAATTATAAATATGCTTTAAAAAATATTCATACCATTGAATGTGCCGTCTGTGACGAGTGTTGCTGCAAATATATTGCTTTTAATTGAACCATATAAAAATGTAAAACATTGTCAGCTTTTACATTATTGACATTCAATGTTTTTACTTAACATATTAAAATTACGAAAGCGATTCAAATAGAAATGTACAATTTCAAGGTCTCGATGAACCGTAAGCAAGAACTCAGAGCATCTCCCTTACTTTAGTTATATGTCTTTAAACACTTCTTTGCTTTGAGTATTTGCTCACGGTTCATCAAGACCTTGAAATTAATTTAATCTAAAATGAATTATTTATTAATTTAATTTAATTACTTCTCAATTTAAACAATAAAAGCCTGTTAAACCTTCCTGTCTGCTCATTACAGCTTAAGGAACACATAAAACATGCACATAATTGCTTTTTTTTATTGCACCCAGTTTTTTTGCTTTGCACCCAGTTCCTGGGACAGGGTCTGGATCCACTGTAGCCCTAGTCAGAATAAAGCTGTTACTTTAATTAAAAAAAAACATAAATTAATTATATCTAAGCAAACACATTGTTTATGTTTTTTAATTATTCATAATAGGCAGACTGAAATACTAATGTATTTGTAATTGTGCGGTTATTACATAAATACAGTCAAATAAGCATGGCATGGTTGTTGGCACCCAACCCTACATAAATATATTTTAGTGTTTTGGGCTATTTGTATGTGATGTAACTTTTGCCTTACTTTATACCTTGTATTAACCGATATTATCAAGACACTTTGTGTTACACAAAGAATAAAAAATATTTAAAAGGTAGATACCAAAAAAATTCTATTAGTAAAGCATGTTGGTGGTAGCATAATGATTAAGAGTTGGTTTCTTTCACTTGGTTTCTTTATTGTGTCTTTAACTAATGTTGGGTCATATATTTAGTCTTTCTCAAAGGTATCCATCTGTAGGTGAAGCAGATATTCATAATCTAATAAAAATACTACACAAACTGTATAATCAACCTACTTTTTCAGAACATTGGCACAGACATTGGCTTAGCCCCAGCTCACTGTCAAAGTATGCTCTTTAACAAAATGTAGAGCTTACCAGTATAATGTATGTTAAGATTAAGTGACACTTACTAATTAGCGGGTGACATTTTACTAATTAAGTAATTTCAGATCCCAGCTGGAGACATCTTGACAAATTTAGAAGTTTCAAAGCAAGAGAGAGTGCTGAATAATTATGCAATTACAACTTCCATGCTTTTATTTACAAACAAAATTTATATAAAAAAAAATTAGAAAAGTTATTTAACAAATTCATGACAAATAATGCATAATCAAGTTAAATAGTATTTTAGTTAAATTTAATTTTATAATGTGATTTGATCAGTTAAGTGTAAATATTTTGTTTAAGGCACTGTTTTAGGTTGACACTATGGTCCCAACTGTGGTTCCCCCATGCACATATTCTAACGGCAAAGGACAAGGCGGTATTCCTGCGAGTGTTCAGTATTCCCCAGAGCAGAACATCTTAATGTATTATTTATCAGACAGGCTTGCAAACGACTATAATTGTTAACAGGGGGACTTTAGGTCAGCTAGATTTGGAACGACGCTTGATTAAATGCTTTCAGTAATTAAAGATGACGTAGGCAGACCTCTGCGAAAAGTTATCATATGAAGTAGACTTTATTAACAGAATTTAATTCATCATACTATGAATTACATTCGATCTGGGCATCTGCAAGAACTGGGAAACGATATTGTTTAGAAAAAAAAAAGCAAACGACAATGATATGAATAAATAGTTGTCACTTATCAGAATTACAACTATTTCCCATTAACAACTTCTATATAAAAAAATAAAAATTCTTACCTCTTTAGAAAACGCGAAGATTGTTCTTTTACACTTCTATAGTTTACTCACAGTACAAAGCAGATGTTCTGCCGAGCGCCTGCAACACCTGTGTTTGCTCAGTGATTTGATTTTCATATTAGAAGCTCGTCAGCCGACGCTTTTCTGCATCTCAGGTAAGTCTAAGCCCCGCCCACTCGTCGGGCCATTCGACTATTGGCTGTTTTGTGCAGTCGCTGCACAAGCATTGGTCTGGGAAAGTGTCAGTTTCTGGTTGTAATCTGTTTGATTGTTTTTTCGTAGGAGGGGAAATATAGCCGAGGGAGTAATGTGTTTTGCAAACACATCTTAAACTGAACTATGCTTACATAACACATTCACCGTATTAAATACTCACCCATGTACAATATATAGATCGATACACACACTCGGGCAAAGAGGATACCTTCGAAAAATATCAATAAAACCAATAATATAAAGAAAGAGTTGGTGGGTAATGTTGTCTTTCGGGCTGGTGGTGGCGCTATAGTCCATCGTTTAGCTTTTTGGACACGTATAAGAATCCTTTTTTTCCAACCCCAAAAAACTATCATCAGCAGAAAATTTGATTTGCACATTGACTTAAGATATTTTGCATAATTGTTATTAATCATTTTATAACAATTCCAACATTCCATTCCAACACTTTTTATAAAGTTTTAAGAAAACCATTGTATAGTTTATATAGTAACAAATCTGTTCTGTTTCACTCACGGTGGTTACACAAAAATTACGTTTTCTAAACTGTCTTCTGTCACACACCAACACTTTTTACTGGGTAGACACCAAAAAAACAAGTGAGACTATATTTCAAAGACTTTTATGTAGACAATACATTTTATACCTGTGGAATAGAAAACTTTATTGATCCCAAAAGGTATATTTGCCATCATTTTATCATCTAAGATTTGCAGGCATCTGACAGGGTTAACTATTATTTTTTTTTTAAACAGATAAAGGTCAGATGATCATCATAGAAATAGCGCGGTATGCCCATGCAATTCTACACAAGATTTGGCAATAATCATATTTTGTAACAAGCAGACAAGCAAACATGCATATTTCAATTATATTTTAATACTTAATATAGTAACAACAAGGCAAAGACATTTGCAATCCTTTGTTTGATGACAGCTTTTTATTCATTTGGACCCATTTCTAAAAGGTTTAAAACACCATCTATTTTTAAAATATACAGTTGAATTGATTAAATACAAGGAGACTGCATACCTACAATAATTTTAAATAAATTCCCCAAACTTATTGTAGTCAATTCAATGCTGACGTGGGATGCTGAAGTGAACAGCTTGCTTTAAGAGTACATGGTCAACTGTAGCCACTATAAAGAAAAACAGGGGAACAGAGAGCAGGGGAGAGGTTAAAGAAATATTTTCTTTATAGATATATGGATGATTTCAAATATCATTCATACCTCCTTAATGTTGACCTTGACGACGCCTGAATTGTTCTTGTCAAGAGTTTTAAAAGCACCTGCATATGTACAAAATGTCTCTTAGTAAGTCATATCCATAAAATACAGATTAAGGTTAATTTTAAAAAAGTGACTTACGACACATTGCATCCAATCGCACCAGGCACCCGATGTAATTGTCGAAGTCCATGTTGCCGTTTTCATCACTGTACCTGCGAATGATCATCTGGAAAAGCTGATCATTTAAAGGAAACCCTGTAAAAAGTTGTGCAAATGAGAAAACCCATGTAAAGGAGTAGGCTGGGATAAACCTAAAATATATATAAAGATAATTTATTATTATATACAATATTGAACAATACTAATGACTTTACACTGACCTGCTGCTCTAAAAGCTGCGGGCAACTCATCTGCCCCAATCATTCCAGAGCGATCTGCATCATAATTCTTATAGATGCCCTGTACCAGACAAAGACAAGATAAACTTTGATGTCATCTTATATCCCTATAGCGAAATATATATGGTAGATAGTATATGGATTATACTGCATTTATTATAAATTATTGTATTTATTATCAACATATTTAAAACTTTAAAACATAATAAAATGGGTTATTAAAGTCAACAAAAGTTAGTACAAAAGGCATCAATAGAAATAAATAAAAATTAAGAGCTCTGTGGAAAAGAAAAATCTACTTGTGGATTATTGTATGGTCTGCACTCAGATTCAAGACACACAAGATTTTTAAGCATTAACTGTCGGGACATTTATAACCTTGCAAAATGCCATTTTAGTGCTGTGGGTGGCCTGAGGACTAATTAAAATATTTCATTAAAATTTCATCCTTTTAATTAATAATTCATTATTCGCTTTGCTTTAATTGTACAAACATACCAACATTTTCCTTTTAACAAATATTTTACACATAATTTCTAATTATTGAGGAAGATAGTGTGAGACTATAAAAACCCCTATGTTATAATGTATTTATAAATATTCTCAGTCAGTCAGTAGATAATGAGCTTGCTTTAAGACACAGCGGGTAAAAGTCAATAAAGAGAGCTACAAGAACAACAGCTTAGCAACCAGACTATTTACATTTAACCAGAACACTCATTAAGCAATTTATAATTTTACCGCTTTATTTATATGAGAAGAAATTTGGAATTTGTCAGTCAGAAAGATTGTAATATGATGATCATTTACTGTTTTTGCCTTTTTTTACCTAGAACTTTCAGCTTTCCTAACTCACCTCTTATCTCACTAAGAGATAAATAAAGTTAGTAAAGTTTTAAAATGAATAATTATGTAAAAAACAAAACTGTCCTGTATTTCATTTGTTCAATGTGAGGTAAGTAAGCAGGTTGAGTTATTATTGCATGTAAACAGGGATGCCCCAAGAGATTTATGTAACAGTAGTGTTAATGGTAATAGTGCTTATTATGTTCAGTTCTGCAATATTTTGTTTAAAACAATGTATTATAACAAACTAAACCATGTCCATTAAATAACTTGAACAGAGTAAAACACAAACTGCCTAATTACCCAAATTACTCAAGAAATCCAGTCATGTAATTCATATTATGCTTATCCCTGTTTAATGACTATTAGGATTCAAAGCCAAACTCTGTGCTATTGATTAGGATGCCTTTGCCAACAATAAATCTAATAATAATAAATCTGCCAACCAGAAATACGTCAAACATACACACACACACATATATATATATATATATATATATATATATATATATATATATATATATATATATATATATATATATATATATATATATATATATATATGCAAAGATTGAGCAAATAAACTATAATATTCAATGATCAATTATTAACTTTGATTCATCATTGACAGGACAAAAGAAGCTGCATAAAAGATTTTTTGAAAACTGATATATAGGACTACTTATAACCCACTTGATTAAAAATGATTACCTTAGATGAAAAGGTAATTACATAACAGTTTATTTACCTGCCACCTCTTGATGTTGTTCCATAAGTATTTGAATTCTGTAAAGCCCAACTTTCCAGAGCTGTCACACTATTTGAGGGTTAAAGAAATAAAAATATACCTGCTATAGCAAAACATGCACATTGTTACTAAAATAAAAACATCTTCGATTATTTGCATGATTATTCTGTTATGAAAAGATACATCCATTACTGCCACCATGCTCCTGCAATTCTCAATTGAGAAACCATCGGTCTTTAGGTCAGCATCTAGAGGAAGGGATAAAAAGATATTATATTAACAATTCTGCAGACCAAGAAAATCATCTGTTGTATTTTAAGCACTTTTACAGTTGATTTAACATTGGTCACATCATCTCCTAACCTTTTATGAAACAGTATCATATATCTGTTAATGCATTCATTATGAACAATATACACACCAAAACATTCCATAAAATTTGTATATCACTATTTTCCCTGGTAGAGCCTTGTTTTTCCACAGATAATTAGTCATGCTTACAGGTTCTAACCTGTAACTTTGTTGTGTTAGTTGAATGTAAAGTCTATCTTCTTACGCAAGATAAGGTCTACTTTTTAAGCAGAACTGGTTCTTAAAAAAAAACTGACATTCAGTTTGTAATGTGTAATTGGACATTACACTTACGCTTGGTTAGAATTTTGTTGAGAATATTCATCAGCTCATTAGGGTTTACTTCCATGTCCTAAAACAAATAAAAGAATTAGATGCCCTGCCAAACAAACAAAGAAGTTAAACAAAGGGCAACCACCCATTGGAAACATTTGTTTTTAAGAAACTGGCCTATTACTACATACTTATGTTTAAGGCTCTTCACTGGGGTTGACAAATAGTTTTCACAGCAGTTAAGTTAATACTTTAACAAGCCAAGGGTTGGCAATAATAGTATAGCAAACAAAAACAAATATGGAATGATGTGATGCAATCGCGTAAACGTATGAGAAGTAAGTTTGTAATTTTTTTCCTAACAATTCCTGAATCAATTCTCAAAAGTCCAGAATTGATTCTAAATTCAAATTGGATTGCAACGTTGGGGGCCTGCATGTGCAAAAAGCGTTCACTGCAGGTTTTTAAAATGTACTGAACTGGTTTATTAGATACAGACATGTATTCACAACTACTGTCTCGCACCCCTGTGCGCATACACCCTAACCAAACTACAGCAAGCCCTGAGGGGAAAAATGCATTTACCCACACACAGAATGGAAGCATACACAAAATGATCACGTCTAAACTTAATAAACAGTCTAGTCTGTTACATTAGCACTGACTAACACAAGTACATATGCTGGCAAAAACAAAAATAGACAATCAACATAAATTGTAAATGTACTGTGTGGCAACACTTTGCAACGCTTCCACCGGACTCTAAAAAAAGACGAAGCGATTTATTGAGCCAACGTACAGTGTGCCCTTACGGCGTTATTTAAATGGTCTTTATAATCGTTATAACAATCTGACGTTTCGATGTTTCATTCAGAGCTAGTTTATCCTCAGCACAACTTTGTTAATAAAAGATAATCCTCTTTTTTAAGATGGATAGTATAGCATAGAAACTCAATTTTGGAATCAGATCGAATCATAAAATACTTAAAGAGAAGTACCATAAATCATTATATACTCAAAAAATACATGGGTTTATAGCGAATGCTTTTTCCTGCATTACCAAGGTAGATCATTTTATCCTATGAAAAATTTTTACTTCAGGAAAAATTCCTGACAAGTTCTAAGATTTTGGGTAACTGTAAGTTGAGGCAAACTATAAATGTCAACTTAACGTAACAATAGTATACAAAATTTTATCTAGACAAAATGTAAAAAAATATATATATTTATATACTTGTTTAATCCCACAAAAAATGCGTTGAATTACGTTTTAAACCTTGACAACAATAAACCACAAATCAAGTCGACAGCACAATTGCATAGGATCTCCAGTGTGTTGTCACTTAAACGAATTTTAGATTTAATAAATCAATGCCAGACATTCAATGAGAATGCTGCATCACACACCACACACCAACCCACCCATTTTTAACAAAGTTACTGTTCATTAAAGTGACAGGAATGTACTAAAGAGGAGAAACAAGTCAAGCCTCATAACCACAATGATGAGTGTGTTTTTAGGATCTCAAGCCACTCCCTTTGTTGCTATGAATAAACTTGTTTATACTGAAACAAAAATATGCGTAAAAAAACATTTTTGGCAGAAAAACTGACAAAAACAGGACAATATTTAAACATTTTGCTTAAATGCGGCTCTATCTGATAATTCGAAAATTTACTTTTTAATTTTTAATTAAAAAAAAATACATTAACAGCTTGTAGTTGAACATGTGAAGTTAAGCAAATAGTCTGTTTTTGTTTTAACAGACAGCAAGTCTTGCTTTTACATGCATGAAAATAAGTGGCCAGCTTGTCTCTGTGTGGCTTGAGGGCAGGTTCACCTGTGCAGCTGGCCTGACCAGGCAGGCTGAACAGCGCATATAGACTTTTGCACTAATACAAGTAAACACTGGCATAAAGTACTTACATCACCAGCGAGCTGCTGGAAAACTTTGCGGAACTGTCTGTCCTCATCGCTCTCATTTGCTGCAGCCTGAGCATTTGTTAAAGGTCTTCTTGGAGGAGGCTGTGGTACACAGTCCAAAAAAAAAACCAACTGAAAATCCGAAATCATATGTACTTTCTACAAGCTTAAATATAGACAAGCTAATTGCTTTACTTTATTACTATTAAGTAACATTAGTATCACAAGGGTGTGTCTGTGTTAGAATTAAATGGCAGACTGGCAATGACTGAATATGAGATGAAAATGAATGTGATATTAACTTACTGGATCAGAAGGAACAAACTGGCTAAAATCAACATTGCTGTAAAAGGTAAAATGTATTTGTTGTTAAAACGACACTGATTTAAAAGTTGGAAAGAAGAAAAAACAACATGTATCGTGAAGGGTAAAACCTTAAAACATGCATGCTTACCTCACAACATTGAAAATGCCTCCTATTATTTGTTTGGTCAAATTCATGATGGCGACGACGCAGACAAAGGTCAAATCTTTAAAAAAATAAATAAATCATGAAATAATTAGTATTAACATTACTGATGATTTTAGCAAACCAATTTTATTTTACTTCCTAAAAGAACACAGGTTTCTCTTTAACTTTACTATTTTATTTCCTGTTTACAGGAGGTGCGTACTGTAGTACTTCCATTCCGGCATCGGAAAACAACATTTTAGTCGTAAAAAAAAAGATCGCATGTAATCTTGTCGCATTAACTCACCGAATGTATTGTGTTAAACTCAAATAAACTCAGAACAGCATAACAAGCACAGGCTAGAAACACTGTGCAAACAAATGTAGCACAAACTTCTGTCACGAAAGTTTTAACTTCCTTTAGCACAGCGACGCACAGCACAAAGCGGAAAGCAGAAATAAGTTTTAAAGCGCGTGTGTTTTAAAGAAATGTAAGCCTTACTTAAACTCGACAAAGACGGTGTTCTTGAGTAAGCCTGGCGTTCTGCTGTTCCGCCCTTATAAACTTCTGCCAAATAGAAAAAACCCCAGCTCGTTAGAACGTTCCACGCCCTAAGGATCCTATAACTCTGTAACGCAGTGCAGTAGATCCTGTCAACAAACTAAAGCAGTACATTTATATCTCCCCCTTCAAGTAGAACCAGACAACAGAAGGTCTCCCTGTTATAAGGGAATCTTAATTATGTAGCAAACCCTGGCTACAGTTCCATTTTTGCCTCTGAGAGCAAAAACATTGTCACTGTAAAAAAAAAAAAAAAAAGAGGCATTTAGTAGTTATTTACATCTATTGCTAATTAGTGGACTAAACACAAGGGTTAAAGTTCACCAAACATAAATACAGTAGCTAATTTGGGCAATATTTGAAATAAACAATCTTGAGGATACTGTGTCTAAGTTTATAAGAGAGTCTGCTCTTGCATCGAGATGCATGTGTATGATTGATATGAGTGCAGTTTTCTGTCTATAACCCAACACTCAGGTACACACATGTAAAAAAAAATGTATGTAAAATAGATCTAACATGTTCAAGATGTGGAGGGAATTCACTAAAACTAATGAAAAAAGGGAGAGACATGGTATGACCAGAAATACTGGATCTGTGAATGTTAGGGGTGGGGGTGGGGAGTGTAACAGTACAACGCAGCAAATATAGGGCAGTGTGGTAGCTCAGTGTTCTACATTTTGTTCTACTATTAGAAGCTTTAAAATCACCTATACAGGGGTCAAATGTAAGCCAATAAAAATCACATGTTTTGTAAATACATAAAAAAAATCTCCTGACTAATAGAAAATCAAATATAACCTACAAATTGCTAAATAAATCTAAAACACTGGCCCAAAACATTAAAATATAACTACAATTAAAGGGGAAAAAAACAATTGTTTTGCTTATTAGCGTATAAAATGTACACTCCTAATTCAAATTCTTTTAACCTGTCTCTGTGGGTAGATTCTGTGTCTTATTTTAAAAAAACACATTCTTCTTTTATTCTTTCATAAACTCTTTCATTCTAATGTATTACTGACCAGAATCTGTTGCTGAAGGACAGTTAAAATTCTTTCCTAAATTTTGCCTAATGTATCAATTACAGTTCCCACACAATTAAAACTACTACTACTAACTACAGAGATTACTAGTCTATTTGGTAACACTTTAGAATAGTTTAAATTTAGAATAGTTTAGGTTTGTAGTTAACAAGTACCTATGCAGGACATAGTACTACACTAACAATTAAATAAATACTTTTAACTAGTATAGAACTGTGATTAACTAAGCAGTAAGTAATAGCTAATTAAAGACAAGGGTAGTTCCTTATTAAATAATCAATAATAAAAAATTATTGTAATTGAGAACTACTTGCAAACGATGACTTATAATTTATAACCAATTAAATAATAAAAATCCCAATAATAACTACCCTCTACAGCTACAGATTAAAACTGTGACTCTTAACCTAACCCATATATATATATATATATTATATATATATATATATATATATATATATATATATATATATATATATATATATATATATATTCACTCACTATTATGAGTAATTAATAAAGGGTTCAAACAAAAAAAAACTTTCAATAATGTCGATCTTCTGTCAGAAAGAATATGCATCCTTGATAAAGACATTGACAATATATATATATTGTGTTAAGCACAAAACCACATCTTCCAGATTACACAATGTCTGGTAAAATATCAGTGGTCTCTCACAGAAATGTATAGGTGTATGAACACAACCTCTTTTGTGTTTACTGTTCAGGCTGATGTAGGTAATTTATTGGTGTGGGGAAATCCTCTTAGCACACTTTGCGCTATAAAAGCTATGGCTGTACAATATCCCAAAGACATCGCAATGTGTGCTTTTGCAATAGGATGTGCAATGTCAGGTGAGGATTACAGTTGACTGCACAACATTTCAGAACAGATTTGTTTTGTGTATTATTTACAAGTTCGAATTCAAAATACTTTATTGTCATTTCAACCAGATGCAATACACAGTGAAATAAAACAACATGCTAAATTAAAACAACACAGAATTACACAAAACAACAAAGAGCCACATAACAGAAGAACAGCACAGTGCTAAAGCAACATAAAGTGCATGTGTGCAAACTTGTGCAAACAGTGCAAAACAGACGGTGTAAATAGACAATACAAACCTTACTCTACACAAAACAAAACAGACAATACAGAACAAACCACATTGAAGAGTACAACGATTAATAATAGAGAAAAAGTTTCGCTTTTGCGCATTGTTGTAATGCCTGTTACTGTGTAAACATTTCAAGCAAGTCTAAAGCATTCAGGTACAACTAACATTAACATTTGCAGCTTTAACAAAGATTAATTGTACTTGACTTTGCAGCATGATTTTATATTTATTTATTTAATTTGTGTATCTGAATCTCAAAAAAAAAAACATAAAGCACTTTTTATTTCATTTCTTTTCTTTCATTTCAATGTATTTATCTTTGCATGTATTTATTTTTGCTTATTATTTTTGCATTATATTTTATGCAAATCATTCTAAAATAATAAATTCTTTCGAAATAGAGTTATTCAAGTTATTTGGTAAACATTTTTCATATTCCAATATAACATTTTTTAAATTTTTTTTCTAATATCGTTAAGCCTTAATACAAAGTACTCATTACTTGATGCCATAGCTTACATAAGTACTGTGGCTGAATATGTGCATCTGTTTGAAGCCAGAATGTTTCATCTTCTAGCATGACAAGGCACCATTCACAAATCTAAAGTCGTTTTATAAACATGGAAGGTGCTTCAGGAGCATGTACACTAACATCAGCAGCCCCTCCCAAAGCTATCATCCTGGTGACCCACAAACCCATTCAAAAAACACTTTTCACAATATTATACATGTAATGCACGTCTTAACTATTACTAGTTACAACTGCTACTATTGTCAGTTACATTGCACTTAAGTTCCATAGTAAATACTTTAACACTCGTTAGCATAACTTTTTATATTTTATATTTTAGAGGAAAAAAATATTTCATCTCACATTTTAAGAGTTTGGGGATCCATTACAATATTTTAATTATAAAATGTGTACTCCTTGCTTCACCCCTTTCAGGTAATTGATTAAAGGTCAGTCCTTACTGTCTAAATTAATGAGCCAGATCACAGTCTCCCCTAAAATGTCCAGACAATAGGCCAAACCCACTTCAGACCCTCATTTGATTGGACAAAAGCTTGTAATATTATAATTTAAAAAAATGCAAAAATATGGTGTGTTGCACAAGTTCAGTGCCATGCGACAAAGGTTATTTTCAATTTTTCAATTTTATCTGTATAGTGTTTTTAACAACATATATTGTCTCAAAGCAGCTTTACACAGAATGAAATTACAGTGAAAGGTGTAAGTTTGTCCCTAATAAGCAAGCCAGAGGCAACTGTGTCAAGGAAAGACTTCCTGAGGTAAAATAGGAAGACACCTTGAGAGGAACCAGACAAAATAGGGAACCCATTCTCATTTGGGTGACACTGCATGTTATTGTTAATTACAACAAATTGTTACGATCAAATGTAATATAATTGTCGCCTCAGGTCAGTGGATCAGGGTGAATCCCAGTCTATCCTCTAAGCTCCTTAAAATCCAGAAAAGGGGCAGGAACCTGGTCACTGGTGCCTCAGGATCCTTGAAGGGTTGGCATCTTCCCACTAAAGGTCTACCGGTGCTGGCACAATCTCTGGATACCTTGGGATGGGTATAAAAAAGGGAACAGGTGGAGAGAAATTAGGGTAGCTGCTGTTCACAATATTAGCAGGCTCTAGCTGATAATGTGCCTGTAATCAGATATACTGGATCATAATATTATGGGATATGTTATGTGTATGCCTGGCTAAAAAGATGTCTTTAATCTTTGTATAAACTGGGTGGCTGTGTCTGAACACCGAACATTATTAGGTAGGCCATTCCAAAGTTCAGGAGCTAAATATGAAAAAAGCTCTACCTCTTTTCGTTTACTTTGCTATTCTGGGGACTACCAGAATTCCAGGGGCATGTTAAAAGACTAGTTAGGTACGTTGGAGCCAAACCATTTAGTGCTTTATAAGTAATTAGTAATATTTTTTAATAAATCCTAAATTTAACAGCTAGCCAGTGCACGGATGATAATATTGGAGTTATGTGTTTGTATTTTGTAGACCTGGTAAGAACTCTGGCAACTGCATTTTGGACTAGCTGTAGCTTGTTTACAAAAGATGTATTTAACTTGTCATAATTATTTCTTACCACAATTTTGCTTCTGGTAAGAAGCTAACTCATTTTATTGACTTTGTGCATCTGCAATGCATAATAAAAATATTATTAAGACCTTTTTTTAATTAATACTTCTGAAACACTGAATTTTTAAGTATTAGCCTGTCCTGAAGCACTTCCGCATAAGCATGCTTGAAACAAACATGTCCTGCCCACTTACATGACGTCATTATGCCACTTTTAGATGGGAAGTAATAACCGGCGGTGAGGTTGTCACTAAAATATAACAAAAATGGCAACTTTTGTAACCTTCTGTGTATTCTCGTCATCTCGGAAAAATACTTTGCTTGCGTTATTTTTCCTTTCTGTATCTATTCCGCCGCTTAATGCTGTTTTAGAACAGGGAAAATGGACTCTCAATGTGGACAGCGTAAGTTAAACAGCCTTCCTGACTCTCTGCTAGCCAGCGGTTTGCTTCACGTAATGTAGATAACGATAATGTTTTTATTAAAAATGTTATATCATTTAATCCAGTGACTTGGTATATATATTAAAACAACCAAAGCTCTCGCACTATATTTAATAAACAATTTCCTGATGCTAGTAAGCTTAAAGGCTAGCTCGCAAATATAGGTTATGTGATTAGCAAACTGTTAACTACTTATGCTAATCATTTTAATGCCGAAACATAACCATATGTTTTAGGCTTGAGACGATGTATAACTTTAGTCACCACCTCTTATAATATTATTCTACAATGTTTTATTTTAATAAGGCTCAGTTTTGTGACGATTTCCTCTGAGTAACGTTAGCTAAAATGTGTACACATTTGTTCCGTAATTGGTTAAGGAGGTGCTGGTGAATTCGTTTATCATCCATTATCACGTTATACTCATCTTTCTGCTTTTTTATTTTGCAGGAATTAATCAAGCAACAAAATTACTTCCCTTTCTCGAAGACGATGTTTAATAACACTATGATTGATATCAAATGTAAGTATAACGTTCCATGATCTCGTTCTACTCCAATGATGAATGTTTATCCTGTTAAAAATCCGATATTTGTTGCATTTTCTTTTGTTTTAAATCAAGCTACAATTTACCTTTAAATTATTGTTTTATTTAATATGTTAATCTAGGGCTCAGAGAAGAATGTAGTCCTCCTGTAAACCTGACAATATCATGGTATCTACGCAGCTGCCGGTGTTATGAAGAAGCATCCAGTCTAACTGTTAGTACAATGCTTTCTTTGTCTGTTATTTAATGTTCAGGACACTTTAATAATACCACATCAGAATGAAATTGTGCCCCTTTTTTGTGTCTAATAGCCACAAAAGGCTAAATTGTACTTTGACAAAAACGGTGTGGCTAAGATCGGAGACAGCGGTTACTATATCACCCATATATATAATCCAATTGAATGTCACCAACACATGGCCAAAAATGAGGTATGCCAGCTTTTATTTTATGTGAGAGTTAAAATATTACCGCTTTTTACTATTTTGTGCATGTCTGCTAGGTCCTAATGACCCTGATAGGAAACTGAATCTGCATACAAGCTGTTATGAGTTTTTAATCATTTGACTAATTTGGTTTTTATCCTATATTTACTCATTATAGTTGGCAGTGTCGGACCTTGATAAGCCTAAACAGTTGAACCAACCGGTGAGATGTACATGTTAAAATAAAGCTGTTTTATATAACAACAATAACTTTTAAACAAGATAGAAAATAAGTACTTTCTTTCTTTTAGGAAACACCCAGTACACCAGATAGGAGGAGAAGGGACAGAGAGGTAAAATTCCGACTCAATCAATTGGACAGAAAAATTGATAGTTGTCCACTATTACAAAAGTTATTAGAATGCATTTTATGTTTAGGGTTTGCAATATAACAAATATGTCAATACTTTATTAGAGAATTTGCTTTATAGTCTAATTGCTGCATTTCTGCTTTGACACGCCAATTAAAACACATTGTGATTACTAATTAGATATTCATTTATTAATAATAGTATGTTTATACATTATTTGCTGTGCCGTAACTAATGCATAATTCAGTCATAGGTGTTAAGCAGTGGACATTAAAATTAAAGCTGCAGTTGGTAATTTTTTGATTAACAGTAAGTCAAAATGAATTATGAAGCAAGTACATTACCTTTCTTAAACCCATTTTACAACTGTAAACTTGTAATATTTTATAATTTAAGTGCTACTGGTAGGCATAGCACTGTTTATCTTTGTGCAATTACATCCTGTCTGTAAACAAAAAGAAGGAGTGCCCGCTATGTTATAAAATATTATTAAAAGTTGTAAATTGGACTTAGAAAAGGTAATGTAAGTGTTAGCCTGTCAGCGCCCTCTTTTACAGACAGGATGTAATGGCACAAAGAAAAATAGTGCCATGCCTACCAGTAGCACTTAAATTGCATAAAAGATAAATATAACTAATTAAACTTTTTAAAAATAATTTTAATTGCAAATTGTAATCCTAAATAGCTTGTTTGCCATTGTAAAGTATTCTTTAGAAATTCTTTAGTAAAAACTCTTTTTGTTTATACTTTTAAGATGTATAATCTGTAATACCAAAGTGCAGTATCAACACCGGTGCAGTGACGAATAGCCCACACATACGCTGCAAAAAATTCAATAAATCCTTTCAGAGAATTTTTACCAAATCACAAGAAGTAAAATAACTGCAATTTTAGGTTTCGGCATAAGAAACATCCTAAACCGCATTCTAAATCTCAAGCTCGCTGTTTTGTCCTAACAGGAGGGGGAAGGCAATTTTGTTGACATATTACACAAGCTACATATTTTTATTCATGGCATTTTGGCCGACATCTTTTTATCCAAAGCAACTTATAATAATACAGCTAGGCAGTTAAGAGTTTAATCAGGCGATTTAATCAGCAGGCCACATCGTTAACCACTGACCTGCCTCAAATATATATTTTGAAGCAAAGTATAAAACTTAAATGAGAAATCAAAACAATTAGATACCTCCCTGTTATTAGTGTATAAAAAATATGTTTAACTGGCAGCTTTTTATTGTTTACCGACCTTGAAAGTATATGAGCTGCTAACACTTCCTACATTCCAGCATGTAATTTTTATACTACACTGGTTAATGTTTTATCATTTGGATTGTTGCGTTTTTAACCATGTTGAGGTTTTTGTAAAAGTGCCTTGGTTGTTTTGTAACTGTGCAAATAGCACAGTAAAATCACAGCTAGTATTTCTTAAAATTTGTGTGATTAATAAATAACAATACATTAGAAAAAAGTGTTTATAAACGTCTTTAGGTCCACTGTACATGTGTTTGGCGCCTTGTCTTCACCATGTTTGCAGTCCGAGTCAAATTAATGTAGTGTGTAGTGATGAATTTAAACTGTTAATGAAAGACTCACAATAATTTCCTAGTAAATATTCCATGTAATTTCCTAGTAAATATTTTATGTTTATATTACTCATTTCTAAATCATTTCTATCTCTACAGGTTTCAAGAACAACTGCAAAGGCTTTAAGCAACGTTGCTGAAACCAAAGACAAGAGTCTTTTAGTTGTTAAAGAACAGGTGACTTCGTTTTCTACAAGCCAAGAGCTTTAAATCACTTTCAAATACATTAATATTGAAGCTTTTTTGTTGTTGTTGTTGCCAGAAAACTAAACAGGACAGTGTGGCACAGACGTGGGAAGACAGCCCTTACATGTTCATAATCCGCATAATAAGTCCAAACACAGAATCCAAATGGAGCATTAGTTGTAAGACATATAAGATAATTTGGGAAAATAGCACATCATTTGTAACAGTTTTGCTTAGTTCATTTATCATGTATTCGGTCCACAGTGGAAGTCAGCATGTGGGGTCCCCATCAGTATATGTCAGCCTCCGAGTGGCCTCTGATGATTGTAAGTCTGGACAATCATTTTCAAATGGCTGCCGTAAAGTTTCAATTTTCATTGCACTTTTAAAAGAAACTTTATTCACCTTGTATTTTATGGGCTTCCTTCCTCAGTTCTACATGGTGATGTGCATCATTTACGTGCTGTTGGGTGTGCTGTGGCTTGCTCTCTCTGCTTGCTACTGGAGAGACTTGTTACGTATCCAGTTCTGGATAGGAGGAGTCATTTTCCTAGGAATGCTAGAAAAGGCTGTTTACTATGCAGAGTTTCAGAGCATCCGCTATGATGGCTTCTCAGGTAATAGTCTGTCGCCAACTTGTTCCATCATTGAAAAAACAATTTTGGATGATTTACTTCACATATCATATGTTTGCTCACTATAGCTTTGAGGTATTATTTGTTAATGTCTGTTAGTGTATAGCAATTCTCATGAACTACGAGAAGTTAAAGTGGTATTGAATGTCTAGTCGGATGGTCACTAGGTGGTTTATTGGTAGATGGTTTACTAATAGTATTGTTGTATTGCTTAGTATTTATACTTTTATGAACACAATTTGTGATTTATGTAAAAACTAGTGGTTTTGTTAAGCATGCACACAATAAACTCCTTGAGGATTGGGAATAGTAAAATTGTCTTTCTGGATGGTACAAAACCATGAAGGTGTAAACTTGGGTGTGGTTTGCAGACTTACAAGCTAAGCAACTTCTAGTTTGTGGTTATTGGCACATTAGCAGTTGGCCAACAGCCACTTCTTAAACTGCCTCTCTCTACTGTTCAAAGTGGAATGTATGAGTCGATGAGAGTATATAGGGGTAGTTAGAGCATAAAACCTGCCCTAGAGCTAACATTCAAACTTGTTTATCCCAAACTGAGTAATAGTGTTAGTGTATTTAATACATCTACCTGATAATCGTATCATTAAAAGATATTGTCACCCGAATTTGGACTAAAATTGCTACACCTGCATTATTAAAAGGTGGATTTTTGCCAGTTAATGTTCATATTTTTGTTTTGTTTTATAGTCTATGGTGCAGTGGTGTTTGCTGAAGTATTGTCAGCTGTGAAGAGAACTCTCGCTCGAGTGCTTGTTATAATCGCCAGTCTTGGTTATGGTATCGTTAAGTAAGTGGCTTGATCTGTTCACTATTGTAACTTTTTTTTAACTCAGCATTTTGGACCACATTTGTTAATTGTTTTAGCTAAATTTTGTATCAGTTGGAAGTGTTTATTTTATTGATAATCGTCTGTATAGGTCGCACAGGATATCCTCTTTTTTAGTAATATTTTGTTTTTGCAGACCAAGGCTTGGAGCATTGCTACACAGGGTGGTAGGAGTAGGACTGCTCTATCTCGGCTTCTCCGTTGTCGAGGGAATTCTTAGGGTCAGCTCGGTAAGATGTGTCTGCAATGTAGCTTCTAATATTAACATTGCAGAATTATCACATTAGATATTACGCCCACCTCCATAATCGAATATCATTTACAACTATGGTCAGCAGTCCACCTCCAGCAATTTTCGCCACAGCACGGAAAGGAGGTTCTATGCAATATCTTTTAAAGATTTAAAATCATAATCTCTGCTCAGTTTAAACAATCTGAAGATGGTAATGTGGTGCTGTCGTACAAATTGCTGAAAGCAAACCTGTTATTCTCCCAGGAGCAAGGGAGCTCCAGCAGACTACTGTGTGACATTGTTCTGGCTGTCACTGACTCTTGCATTGTGTGGTGGATATCCTTTCTTATCAGCGGTCTATTCAATCCATTTATTATTCCTTTTTTTGTGCTAAAGTCAGGTTTACATATATATATTTCATGTTTAGGAAGGCTTCTATTCTTTTATTACACAATCAGATGTTCACTGTGATTCAGCAAACATGGAATTAGGACAAAGTGATTAGCCTCAGGTTGTGCTAAGCATCATGACCATATAATACCAATATGGCATAAAAATTTTACAACACGATTATTAAATAATTTTTTTATACTTGGTATCTGACTGATATATTGTAGGGCACAGTTTTATCTACTTATCAAAAGTATTTGTTTATTTTTAGTAATTGCGTATAGCCATTTTACATGTAATTTTTGATGTATGTAAATTTATATTAACTAAAATACAGATAAATATAGTCTATATTGTGAATAGAATATATAATATTTATACAAATGCCATTTTATTGTATGTGCGCATTTAGGAAAAGGTGCTTTTGGTGTATAAAAAAGGCTAAGCCACAAACCAATTAATTTTAAATCAGGTAGTTCTTTCAGTACTGTAAACACATCTTAAGACCCGAAGTGCAATTGGGCACAAGCCCTCTCCTTCAGACTGCAACAGGTGCACTAATAATGCCAATAATTAATATTTCTTGTAAACTTCTGTATTTAAAAAAAAAATCATTTAAAAGCATTATTTAATATTTTAGAAGATAGAAATGAATTTCAAAATCAAAGATCACTATCTTTGTCGTAAGCTGCATTTGTTTTATTGGCCTCCAACCTTTTATTAGCAGTGTTACATTTTTAGTAAGCTTACTTTGCAAGTTGCAATGTGTTGTTTCTGGTGGTGGTGTCGTCATGGCGTTGCCCCTCCTGTTTTTCTTCTTTCTTTATTTTTCCCCCCACTCTATCTTTCCTCTATATTATTCTGCCAGGCTGAAGATGACCTAGTATTGCTGGCTGCCATTCCACTGGCTGTGCTTGACTCTACCCTCTGCTGGTGGATATCCTGCATTGCACTGTGTCTTGGACTTTTCCTTACTCAAACCTGCTTTCCCTCTTAAAGGCTATATCTAGCTGTTCTTTATTTTTGCTCTACTTTGCTTCCACCCTTAAGTCAAAAACAAGCTTACAGTGACTACATAATAAAAGTTTTATTCCAATTTAATTTTGTGGTTTGGTTTAGCCATAGAAAGTAAACAGAATGAAGTTTAACAGGCAGGTGTACATTAGGTTTAGCGTATTATAGAGATAGCTGCTAGAAAAAGTGTGTTGCATTAGTAATTAATATTTTTGGTTAGGATTGTTTATAAATTGCATGTATTATTAACTATAAGCAAATATTTTTTGTCCTTGACACCGAGTTACATATTTATAAGCTTGGTACAGACCATGAAGCTTTTGCGGCTTAGAAGAAATGTGGTTAAGCTCACGCTTTATCGGCACTTCACCCACACCCTGATCTTTGCAGTCTTGGGTGAGATGATTTAAACCATAATTTTTTTTATTGGTTGCTTAATAAATTCAGATAAAATTCCTGGTTTACAATATTTCTTATTTTCCCATTTTTTGTACTGCAGCTTCAGTTGGTTTTATCGTTTGGACAACAATGACCTTCAAATTATCTAAATGCAAGTCGGTGAGTGTCAATTAATTACTTTTAAATAAGAAAGATGATTTGTAAACATACTATTGTCATCAGAATTATGTGTTATAGAAAAGAGTGTGTTATAGAAAATTATGTGTCATAGAAAAGATTAGACCATTTATAGAACATACTCACACCAACCAATGGCATCACACTGTTACATTAAAACTGCACAGCAACAAATAGCTGATTGAATAGGAACCCTATTGTGCTGTTAACATTTTATATATCCAGTTAAATGATTTACCTTTTCTGTATTTAATTGTAATTAATCTGTTTTTTTATGATATATTTTATATAATATATATATATATATATATATATATATATATATATATATATATATATATATATAAATTTTTTTTTTTTTTTTTTTTTTTTTTTTTTTCCATAACCAGTGTAAATATAAGCTCTTAAAGGATCAGGGCCTAATATCTCTAGACATATTACATGAAACATATCCCTTTATAGCATGAAACTTTAATGCTTTGCTGCTAATTCTAAATGTTTATGCGTCTTGTCTTAAGAATTCTTCTGTAAACGCAAACGTCTGCTTGTCTCCTGTAGGAATGGAGGGAGATGTGGATAGATGAGTGCATTCTGGCGTTTTCTTTTCTCTACTATCCTGCTGGTCATCATGTTCTTGTGGAGGCCATCTGCCAACAATCAAAGGTGAGGCTCTTGGTTTACTTTTTGCAAATAACATGATTTAATAGATTAATTAGAATCTGATCAGATTCTAGAGGCAATCTTTTTAAACACCCCCCCCAACCCCCCCCCCCCCCCCCCCCCCCC